>JABBOT010000013.1:14156332-14474218 GCA_016165875.1 Acanthopleura granulata
GACGTTCATTGCCATTGCAGGGTTGATAGAACTGCCCTGAGACATAGTATCAAAAGCATTTCAGGTACTGAAACCGTGTTAATCTGATGATTTATCGCAGCCTCAAGTCGTAAATGTCTGATTAGAAAATTATTAGACCACCGATTAAGCACTCATAGAACGTTTCTGGCTTTGAATTCGATGACTCGGAATATATGCGCCCGCAATAATTTTCCCTCGGCTTTTCTCACAAACGGCAAATGTAAGCCAAAACTAGAAGACAACAGGAGTTTAAAGATATAGGCTGTATACCCTCTGATTATATCTTAAGTAACTTTAAAATTACTACAACTTCTTGACAAACCTATCCCATTTCACTCAGTAGATTACACGTTATAACATCCTCCCCTGAAGCATTCATGCGGATGCAGTTTTTATGTACAGAGAAATATTGTAAGATTCTACCTCGACATTACTCTGTCTTTATGAATTCCCATCAGGGCAGTCGCAAAGGGGGTTGCTAGATGAGAACCCCCCACCCCGTTTTTTGGATGAAGAAAAAGAAAATAGAAAGAAAAAGAAGAAAACAAGAAAGAAAGAAGACCAGAATACAAATTAAATTCCTAGCTATTTGTTAAAACATACGTGCAATACTAAGAGAGAACTGATATGCTGGCAGGTGACTAGGACTTCCTGTGCCTTGAGAGATGAGTCTTGACAGGGTCGAGCATCTCTCAATGGTAACATCTTAATTGAGGCTACGAGGCACTGACCTTGAAGACAACGAAAAATGGACATTTGTTGAAAGTAGCAGGTTGCGTCTTCAGTCTTTATGGGTCTCGGAGCTTCCAGGGCAAAGACTGCCCCCGGGCCTTGGCCTGTTTGGACTCGAATAATCGACCTCTCCTGGCGACGTCTATGTTCATATTTCCCATCAAAGTTTGCCTTTACATTATTCTTGCCATCCATTCAGCAATCATTTCTCTAAACCTCGTGTTGCACGAGTTGTTTCTGAAGAATAATTTAACATAAAGCTCAGTGAGTCTGTTCGTACATCCATTCCTAATTGCTCGTTTGTCGCTGGAATGAGAGGCTGTCATTGAAATTAGTTCACTTTGAAGACTCTTTGTTAATGGTGAAATTAGATAACGCTGGTTTGAGTTTGTCATTCTGCTTCGCCTGTGGAACCTCCACAAGCTCTTGTTTACACAAACATTAAAATTATTGTTTGTCGGATAAACAATTATTATTTATAACGAATACAGTCTACAGAAATTAGCCTTAATTTGAAACAGTATTTATTTTGTTAAAAATCCCCTTAAAATTAATCATCCAAGTTAGTCCTCATTATGATTTTAATAAGTAAATGTTTGGTTAAAAAAAATTAAAACTTAAAGCACACCTATTAATATCATCTTTGAGTCAACTATAGCCTAGTGCTATAGTTGAAGGAATCATACAACAGAATAATTACATGTTCATCATTTTGACAATTCAAAAAGTCATGTATCATGTTTTTCAGCCTTCTAAATTACCACAAATACTACACACTGTGTATTATTTTTTGAATGATCAGATATTCTGAAGGCCTTAGGGGATCTCTTCCCAGCAGGGCCGGTGTTTATCTTGAGCATCTTGTTACGAAGTCGTAATAAACGAAAAATGTTTATTTAGTAGGTCTGTCTTTTGTACCTCCATTATCCACGAAGCGCGTGATGATGGAAACTGCGTCGAAAGTGTTGAACCAGAACAAATAGATTTGTGTATATTTGTGTTATTGGCTATAACTGAACAACTTAGCTATAGACTAAAATGATTGTTTACATGATGTAAGAATTGTTTCGTTTTCCTTTTCATGATTCACTGATTTGGACGTGAATGGGCTCATTGACACTTCTTGCGGGGAGTTCACATACATGCAAGTACAATTCAGAACGTAATGGAGTTTTCGTAAAATAACCTGAAATATATTATATTTAAGTACGGCGTGTCAAACGCTGAAATAATCAAATATTTTTTATGAAAAATAATTTAACTCGCGCAAATATTGTTAAACAATATGTTCTACCTTTTCTAGCTTTGCAGAGCACGACAAAGACTGTACATAATGTGACCTCCAAGCCTAGGGGATTATATAAATAGCTCAGTCCCATCTTTATTTATTACGTACCTGATCACAGCAATCATCGAGCCAAGGCAAAATCGGAAATTGCACTCTTCTCAGTGGTTTCTATATTTGTTCATAACTTACTGAGACAACCAATCATTCTTTAATAAGAAGTACGTCAGCACTGAATGGTTTTATCCTTATATTAAGTGTACTGTAATAATATATTCAGCACTTTTTTTATTTTCAAAACTTGAAACACATACACTTGAACCATCGGAGTAGCAAGGCTTGGTGTATTAAAACTAAGAAGACAATGCAAATGTATATACATTTTCCATCTGCACAAATTTCATTGTGAAACCAGTTTGATAGAATTATTTCATTTGAAATATTGTAATTCTATATGTCACTGTTGAGCGAAGCTAAAATAGTACAGATTACTTTATTGAAGAACAGCAATAATCCAAACACTTCTGATGGCAATACGTGCATATGTCTCCCTATGTACGTTGTATTTAACGTTACACGATATATATATATTTAAATGTACGGAGCAACTTGTCGCGATCCTCTGGCTTTTATGCAAAATGTGTCACTTAATTTCCATTTGTCATTGAGTGATTGTGACAAAACTCCTCGTTGCTCTAGTTTTATTCTCCATGGTGTAGTCATGTTTATTCACACCTAAAACCCAGCAGTTTCAGGTTTTCTACCATTATGCGGTATACAGTACATGTGCTCGTAGAGAGGTGATTCTCTGCAGAAGTAGCATGTGTATTATAAAGACACAGTGCGAAGTCCTCATTTTGTTCATTCATTATTTTTTTTTTCTCTCTCTCTCTGTGTCGTGTTCCACGCCTCGAGAATGGAAGTTGAAGCCTCTGAAGGATATTGTTTTGTAGACGTTGCATCTGAAGGAAAGAACGCATTGCCACACCATCAAAAGTATAGAATTTTGCCAAGGCAGCAAAAGCGTAAGTTACACAGGCTTGGAACATAGCAGACCAACTATGTAATCTCTTTGCGTTCACCTTCAGCCTGTTTTAATTTTTTTTTCTTTTCAGGTAGTTTCAGCCAGAAACCGACATGATTGGTCAACTGTTACTTGCTATGGCCGGCACGAGCTTATTTCTTGTTGCACAAGGTAAGACTGGCATTAAACTACAGGAATAAAATTATTCCAAAAAGTAAGCCATATTCTGTGTTTAAGTTTCTCGCAGATATTAACATTTAATATTTTAAACTAATTTTATAAGACTTCGTGCGGATGTTTATTTTTTTCTGAAAATATACGCTGTTTTAGCTCAATAAGGTGGCAATAAGGAAACTTTCATGGAAATTGGCCCGGGTTTGTGAAAAAAAACTGAGAATTTCATGAATGGAACGATTTTAGGGAAAATATTTTGTTGTTGTTTTAATCCGTCAAATATATGGAAACTGGCTGACAAATTCCTAAGCGTGTCTTGCAAAATGCTTAACATGGGGGTCAAAGAAAAATTTCCAAAAAAAGTTACTTAGACTAGATGTACGATAGGGAAAACTGAGGAGCTGGAAGTTTTTTTAAATTTAAGAACCTCCTGATTGAAGGAGAGGTCGTTTCTACCTCCTTAACACGGCAAGACAGGTGATAGGTAAATTAAACTCACAAAATCGCCTGACAGTTTTGACAAGTCACATGACACAGTTGAACTTATTTTACCTTCTACGAGAAAAGACTTCGAACTCGAAACTCCCCTATCAGCATGGCACACATGCTGTTTACTTCATAACGCCAATGTACCATCAAGGGCATTCAATGCGCATGGAGAAAGTCCAAGTTCTTTCAGCATTTCATGGATATAGAAGAGAGGCGGCATTCAGTATATTTCGACCAAAGACTGATATGATGTGAATGGATGGGGTATCCTATCTGGTGTCTTCGGCATGATATTCCAGTGGCCGCAGCACTTTGGCGGCATGGACTCGCCCAGCCATAAGTCGACACAGTATATATACGTTTTAAGGACTCCTCGTCGTCATATAACTGAAAAATTGTTAAGTAAGACGTAAAACTGAAGCATACATACATACTTAATATTTCCAGTGAAAGAAGCAAAAGTTGAATCCAGTGAATGGATAGTTAATGGAACAACACTAACGCGCTATTACTGGACTGTATTGAGTCTGCCCTCTCTGGACTTTGCTTTTACTTAGGAAGCCTCGCTGTTTTGTAAGCCATCTTTTACAGGGTTGTCGAGGAATTAGTAATGCCAGTACTCGCTACATTGCATTGCCAGTACAATACAAATACGCGTGAAGTCCTGGGTCAGTTATTTCAGACAAACATCCATATTGTTTGTTTTTTTTTCTGTCGTTTGAATCGTTTCTTTTGTATGAATGGTATTTCTTGGTATTCATCCAAAATATCTAGTTACATTTTGAACAAATATTATTTCTCTGCACGATATTGATTGGATGTATAGCTACGTTCAGAAAGAAATGTTTGTCCACCTTGTGCACACGATCTCCAAAACGCGCAGCACAAGATATATTTTCTTGCAGATTATGACGAGTGTGTCCACATCTGGCGAGAACTGGCGAGAATAACACACACGTCGTCCGAGTGGAAATCCATTGCTGTTTGTGATCGACAAATCATACCTCCGCGCACAAAAGAGCCTTCTCTTGTGTGGTGGGAGATGGGGAAACAGAGAGCACAAGCTGTGTTCACTGTCGACGTTTGTTGATATTGATCAGGCGTGACATTGTCTAGCTCACGTTTAGACCTCGTCAGCAAGAATGGAGAGCTTTCATTTTAAATTTAAATGGAGAAGGATTTGGGGAAAGTAAGCATCAAAGTTGTTGATAAAAATGCCGTGTGTTGTCTTGATCACAACAGCACGTGGTGTTGACAATTCGAGGAACGGACAAACTGATAGCAGTTCCTCTGACGGGAGGGGGGAGAGGTGGACAGGGGAAACATCGAAACCAAAAAAAAAAACAAACACAAAAACAGAAAAGGAAAGCCAGTTATAGAAAAGTGCAGCCACTTTGAACTGAACCATCAAGTCCAGTGTCATTGTAAGGAAGTTTGTTTAATGCAGATTATCACACGTGATCCCAACAGAAACACGGTTGTATTGTGTAAATGGTGCGGCGAAGAGGTGGATTGTGCATCAAGTAGGCTATTACACCACGCGCTGATTTGTCATGTATATTGGATCTATGCCTAAAATCCCGTGATGACAACGTTCATTTTAGGTCTGAAACTCGATGCTACATTTTATTTTCCGAAACAAAGTTTTGTTTTTGTTTGTCTTGAACATCGAAAATTTACTATACTTGGCAAACACTTTCAGTTTTTAAGATATTATATATTTCTTTTCATTGGTGGAACATTTATAAAGCGACCGCCATGTGAAGGAAACCGCCCGGGGTCATTAGGAAACCACAGTACCTACTCAGACACCTCAGAAAAAGCCTGTAAACTTAAAGGCGCATCCGACGCATATTAAGTCAGTTGCACGTGATCTCATCGATCCAAATTGAGGCTGATCTAAACTGGGGCTGATTAAAGTTTGATGTTCACACTGAAGGTGGATTTCTGCTTTCTTCGTAGCAGAGAATGACAGTGTTCATCACTTTTGTTTCTGTGGCTCCTGATAGCAAATAATAAATAATAAAAAGTCTGGGTCTCTATGAGAAGAAAGGTTGACATATTGAATGCCTCCTTCAAATGTATAGATTATCTTATTTAACCTTCCAGGTGAACCTATTTTCTTTAAGCTAAAATTTCGATGAAAATCGAACTGTACACATCAGGTCGCATGACTGAACCCTGCTCGCGCTGATTCGACTGAGGTTTTAAGTTAAGAGGCTTGGCGTACGATGTGTTCTAGGTGTTATACCGCGCTTTCCAACAGCACTGAAGAATTTTTCATCTATATGACGGTCAGGTGTAAATGCCTGAGTTAAACGCGCAGCCTAATCAGCCAGAGCCGGATTCGAACACGTCACCTTATTGGTCAAGGTTGTCACATTCAGTCAACCATTTAACATTCTGAGCCAGCGAGTAATAAATAAACAAAAATTTTAAAAAAAAAACAACGACAACAATAACAGAATATCAAAGAGTCAAAATGTATTTGATTTGTAAAGTTTTGTGGTAGATGCATAGGTGTAAAGGAAAGTTTCTAATTAATCCTTATGTATTTCATCTCTTTCAGACTCCGGCAAAAAGATCTTCTGTTACTTCAGCTGTTTTTGACTTACACGATATTCCTGGTAAAGGAAAATTCCCAATTCTATCCTTACATATTTCGTCTTTTTTAGCCGATGGCAAGAAGATCTTCTGTTACTTCAGCAGTTTTGCCCAGACTCGTCCTGGTAAAGGGAGGTTCCTGCCAGAGGACATCGATCCTTACCTCTGTACACACATCATATTCGCCTTTGTGGACATCACGCGAGATGGCACAGATCTCAAAACTTTCAACTGGAACGACGTCGGCAGTAACGGTAAAATCACCCACATTTAACCCACACATTCGCATTCTCCTTTTTTAAAGAATACATTTAGCTACAGGCTGCTCTAGACGAGCACTGCGTGAATTTTCACGCAATACATCTACTGCCGTTCAAAATAGGATCATTAAGTTAACACCGTATCTTTTTTCAGCCAAATTACACGAAGACAATACAATATTAGTAATCATAAATTACCAACAACAGAGATTCGTGCAGTGATGGCACCAGGCCAAAACTGGGCCTTCATCTCAGTGGTGTTTTTTTTGGGAGTGGAGAGTGGGGGAACTGTGTTCAACACCACATCAATTTCACATTTTTCCATTTCCTTCTTTTTTCTTTTTCTTTTTTTTTCTTGACCAACAGAAGTATTTATAACTGTTAAAATCTAGGATGAGGAAGAGTAAATCATTGTAGAGAGATGTTTTTTGAAATCACGTTTCTCCCTATAGTTTACCTTACAAATCCCATTCGTCGATAGCCTTTAGATTTCTTGTCCCTTATCCTTTCTTTCATGGCCGTTTTTAAAGGTTTTAAGGTATTCGGACTTCGAATCGACAATATTTTATGTGTACACGGATCAAAATAGAATATAAAACAACGTTGATTCTTTCAAATGAATAATAATATGACGTAAACAAGATGCACCCTGCTGAAACTCAATTCATAGCAACATGTTTTCTGTCCTCAGGGTTATACAAAAGAACCATTGCTTTAAAGGAAAAGAACCCTAAGTTAAAGGTTCTTTTGGCCGTTGGCGGCTGGTCCATTGGCTCGAAACCGTTCATCCCCATGATCAGCTCGAAGAGCAAACGTCACACGTGGGTGAAAAACGTCATAAGGTATTTGCGAAAGTAAGTAGCCGTGAGTCATTTCACTTAAGAACGTTTACCAGGATCTAGCTATCGATCTGAACACCATTCTACTGTAAGAGGTTTTAAGTCGTAAATCTCAAGCTGTTGTATTCAATTGTAAATTTTACTGTATGGTACACAATAAGGTATGGGCAGTACGAATCAGTGAATTTTAACTCAGAATCTGATTTGTGACTCACGACCTTCAGTGAAACGTCGTCCTAATTAGTTATTCGTAAACATCTTTGCTGCTCGAGAAAAGTGGAGAAAATATAACAACGCCGTGATCACTGACATCTGAAGTCGTGGATAACGCATGATGGTGTCCAATTGGACATGAAGGTGTCTAATGAAGAAAGCCAAATTGTGTTTCTGCTGTCGTTGAAATGGGATAGCGTCTTCTCTAACGTACCTTGCAGCGTACACCCGCTAGAATACCATACCCATTTTTCGTTGAATCAGCCTATCAGCTTTCTGTACCGACAACGAGTATACAGAAACACTATTTTATTATTTTTTGCTTATCTGTTTCTGTACTCCTATCTCTCCATAGATATGAGTTCGAGGGGTTTGACATGGACTGGGAATTCCCAGCCACTAGGGGAAGTCCCCCGGACGACAAGTACAGGTTCACGCTCCTCATGAAGGTAATGGCTTTAGCCCAGTTTAGGACCTACGTGTGTTAGGATTTAACCCAGTATTAACTTCAGCTCAGACCAAAGTGACATTTACTTTGTATTAGAGTAGGACTTATTTTCGGCCTTGCTTGACATTTAATATACTTGTAAAAGCAACTTGCGGATGGTGGTTGGTTTCCCCAGGGCTCTGCCCGGTTTCCTCCAACCATAATGCTGGCCGCCGTCGTATAAGTGAAATATTCTTGAGTACGGCGTGAAACACCAATCAAATAAATAAATAAATAAATATACTTGTAAAGAAACAGCCCTTGGTGCGCAAGGCGCATTGGCTGAGGAAATAAAACAAATAAAGCCTAATAGGGATTTATAGAGTGAGTATAGGCCTAGCTTTAGTAACTTTTCTCTGAAATGTTCCTATGAACACGGCACTAGACGTTTCATTTCACATTTTCTAGGGCCATTTTGTTCTTGTTGCTTGTTGTTGTTTTTTCTTATTATTGCAAATGTTTCTTTGACATGTATAGTGTCTTGTTTGAACCTATTGGCTACTACACAGTGTTTATGTTATTTAATTCTGCAGGAACTTTACGAGTCATTTGCACAGGAAGCTCGCGAAACCGGCAGAGAAAAACTTCTGCTGACTTTGGCAACAGCCGCGGGGACGTATTACATCAGCCAATCCTACGAGCCGACAGAAATTGTCAAGTAAGTCGCTGGATGTTATTGGTTGAAATTTCTTCCAGTTGTTGCTTTCCAAAAAGATTTCTGTTTTGGTGACTCACTTTTCCACCCTAACGACCCTACGTTTGAAAAAATATCACAGTTCAGGCGAAAAAAAAATAACAGATCAAGTGTCCGCCCAGTTCAAATGTATAGGCCTATAGTATCGAGCTAATAAGGTAAAAGTAAGCACGACGTTAGACGTAATCTTTCCTTCCTATTTCCCTATTAATCATCTACTCAAGGCATTCCACTCGCTACAATCAACCGTCTTTTACCGAGAGATCGTCTGTTCAAATACAATTGACAACGGCTCAGCTGCGGCTTTAAGTTATGAATTTTGTCAGGTACATGAGTTTTATACAGAGTGCCTGGATTCCTTCTCCATATAAACTTGGGTTTGATGTGGCAGAGTCAGCTTTTGACTGAATTCATTGAAATTTTACTTTAACCGCATTCTTTTCGATCTTTAGTGTCAGTATTGGGAAGATACAGTAGGTATTGCAGTAAGTCAGTTTTTTAAATGTGGACTTAAGTCAAACTTACTTACGCGGAAACAGTCCCAGATCGATGTCATATAAGGAAAACATTCTTGAATATGGTGTTAAACTCCCCCAGGACAATACAAAAAATAAGGAAATAAATACTTCTATGATGTCATTTTCCTTTTCAGATATGTCGATTACATGTTTCTGATGACGTATAATTACCATGGTGGGGCGTGGGAGCAGGTGACAGGTCACCATGCTGGGCTTTACCGACACAAGAACGATCCTCCTGGCGAGAAAGGACAGCTTTACCAGGTAAACTGTAGAAATGTGGCTTTTATAAATAATCACTAAAAGCACTTAGAATATACTTTCCACAAATTTCATGTCTAAGACAGAGGGAAATCAGGCCTGAGTGCTTCACAAATTTTATATGTACACAGTTTTACAACAGTATATAACTTTTTCGTCCAGAATGGGGTTGAAAGGCGTGAGATAATTCTTTTGTCTTTAATTTTGCCTCATTAATTGTACATAGGAATGAGACCGTGTAAAAATCTTATATATCAGAATTCTTTTGAACACTCCTCACTCCTCAGAGTCACGGCCATAGCCTAGTTGAACAGCCAGTATGAAACTAAGCGTGACTTAAATGCTTCCGTCTCCATTCCATTGTCATGTCAAATTGTAGTAATGAAATATACTGTGTTAATAATATGGAAATATCAGTGTTGTATATTATTTTATTATTATTTCAGCAATGGTCAATTGACTTTTGGTTGGATGCCGGAATATCCAAAGACAGGCTTGTTGTCGGGATCCCGACCTACGGAATGACCTTCCGATTGGCTGACCCCAGTCAACATGGCGTCTTCGCCCCAGCCATTGGTGGCGGAACTAAGGGAGAATACACGGGGGAGAGAGGCATAATGTCTTATTACGAGGTACAGGGACTACGCAACAAAGTTTTGGAGAGTTATGCCTAAAATATATATTTCGTCGTAAGACATAATTTTTAAGTCTATCACAGAAACGGTCATATGTATAGATCACATTTAGTAATATAATATAAAAGACTACAGCATAGAAAGTACAACCAGAGCAGCGGTGACAATGTTAGCAATGGCAATGGACGGAAAATAGTTTACCACCGTTGGAACAAACGCAAATTTTGGTGTCGTCTACATTCAGGCTCATGGATCATGTTAAAACATAGGGTGTTAAAAATATGATCGACCGACTGACCTACCCACAGACAAACAGTGTGACTTACAGAGCTACACGACGCATTCTCGCTAAACCAGATGTCATCCCTTGATCTTCTGTAGGAAAGCGAAACACCATGATGGTGACAACACGCACCTAAAGAGTAATGAATAATGAATAATATTGGTAAGATGAAGCCATGCTACAGAGCCTGCTGACTCTGTATTTAGTAATAATATGCTGTGTCCTGGCAAAAGGACAAAATGTCATTCAAACTTTTTCATGATTAGGGCTAATAACAACGGTATTTTCTCAGTGCCTATATTTACGATCGGCGGAAAAGAGAATAACTGGAGGGGTGTTGCAAATTAAAACTTTTATAAAATAGGGACACTCAAAATTTGAATTCGGAAAATTATCCTGTTGTCACAGTAATGCAGTATTAATATGTAGGGTTTATTGTTTATATAATGTGTCAGTTTAAATGGAGTTTGGGAGAGAATTTCATTGACCAGCTTTATGGGCTGTGTTCTATTCCATTCATAAAATTCATCTTTATATGTAGAATAATCTTCAGCATATACCGCGTAAACTATATGGAGGATGGATGCGGCCACTCGCGTTCTCGAACAGCTTCTTTAATAAACAATGAGGCACGGGAGAATGAGAGATTAGCCAAAACCCGCGCGAGATTATAGCGCTAATGCCGCGTTCTCGCCTTCTCGAACTGTGTGATTTTTAAAACGCGAGGCTCAAGAGCTCGAGAATGCGAGATTAGTGCCAATATCGCAAAAGTTTTGTGAAACCACACAACATTATGGCTACTCTGGCGTTCTCGAGCCTGTTGGTTTTAAAAAGCGTGGCTGAAGAACGCAAGTGCCCTTATCCGTCTTTCATATAAATACCCAATAATAGAAGAAGCGGGCATCCTAAATGTTCTATCCATGTGATCTACCATTAACAGATGGACATTTACACTGATTCAGAAATAAACTTCCGCAACGAGCACTGTAACCGTCAAGAAAAAACTTTTTCTCATTTGTTATAGGTTTGCGAGCGCCTCCAAGAAAGAGGCTGGAAGTCCAAGTGGATTGACAGTCAGGCTGTGCCCTACGCTTATGGCGGCGATCAGTGGGTGGGTTATGAGAACAAGGACAGTATTAGGCTCAAGGTAAGTCACGTGACATGGAGATACCAGGAAGAGCTCATCTGTATCCGGTGTATGAGGTAGACATGGTTCAAAAAAACTTTTACCAAGGATTCAAAAGCACCCTAATCGACGGTGCCTTATAGCAAACGTACAGTTAATTGTAACAGGAATACATTATTGCTATTGCTCACATGGTTATTTTATCTAATGAACAACACAGGTATATCTTTACTTTGCTGGAAATGTGGGAGACAAAGATACTTTTCTTGCTTTGTGCACTTCGGATACCTGTCCCAAAAATAGGAAGAATTAGGATAAGCGTGAAAGATTGAATTGAATTTTTCACGCTTGACTGGCTGTACGTTCAATTGAGGGTGTTATGAAGGAATAGAGGTATTTCATGAGATGCGGTTTCCTCAGCCTAGTGAAACAACCGCGACAAGTAACATTTTACTGAATACGGCATTTAAAGTATGAAGCATATAAGTAAGTGAATTATTATGTAGTTGTTACTACAGCTGTCAGTAACTGTATCTAACGACCATCTGCGCTCGGGCTGAAAAATGCCGACTTTTTCAGGTACTTAGCAAAGGCTTGTGGTTTATTTCGGGCACTTCGTTTTCCTGCGTGCATAAACATCAAACAAATATGTGAATACATCATTAATGTCCATCAGTTTAATTATTATTTGATTGGTGTTTTACGCCGTCCTCAAGAATTTCCATCAAATAAATAAATAAATAAATGAATACACAGCCATTTTATGTTTCATCCAGGATAAGAGAATTTACTTTGTATTATAGCAACCTATACCTGATTTTACATGCAGATGGTCGTGAGTTTCCCTCGGGCCCTGACAGGTTTCCTCTCACCATAATGCCGGCCGCCGTCGTTTAACTGAAATATTCTTGAGTACGGCGTAAAACACCAGTCAAATAAATAAATTTACTTTGTGCTATATAGCAGCCAATAATTGACTTGATTATGCACACATTTTTTCTACGGTATTAAACAACCCTTTGGCTCTTTGCACTCAGGCTAAGAACATTATGAAGAGAGGCTTGGCTGGTGCATTTGTCTGGTCCGTAGAGATGGACGACTTCGGCGGAACCTGCGGCGAGGGGAAGTATCCTCTGATGAGTGAGATCACGAAGATCCTGAAGCCCTACAAGGGCATAAAACAGGAAACACACTGGACCCCCAAGCCCACAGACGCTGCAGTGTGGACGAAGAAGCCAAAACCAACCTGGAGACCAAAACCTACGCAAGCCAAACCAAAGTGGCAACCCAAAGCCGAGAAACCCAGAGCCAAACCAACATGGGCGCCAAAAGTGACCTCAAGACCCGCTGTACAGCGTCCGGAGAAACCAAGTTGGTCCCGAACAAAGAAACCGTCTTGGAACAAACCACAGAACAAGCGACCCTCGTGGAAGCGACCCCAGACGAAGAAACCCTCCTGGCAGAAACCCAAATACGAGAGACCCTCCTGGCAGAAACCAACCTTTAGACCTGTGACGAAACCACCGAGTGCAGGTACTTACGTGATTGGTGGATTTGCTAATTCTATTTAACAGGGAATTTGAAATTATCAAATTCAGTGCTAAAATGGTGCTTTTTTGGACGTTATGCTAAAGGTTTTCATTTCTAGCCCAGGTTCCTCTTCCGTAGTGCGTCTGCCAGCTACCTTCTAACGGTCGTTAGTTTCCCAGGGCTCTACCTGGTTTCCTCCCCTTATCGTATGGGTGAAATATTCTGAGTACGGTGTAAAACACCAATAAATAGATAAATGAACAGATAATTTTTTTACACATGGACCCTGACCTCTTTACGTAAATCAGTAGACATGTATCTGCACGGCTCAAAGAGACAATTTTAACTATAGAGTAAAAATGTTATGTTAGAATAACATTTTCTTAAACTTTCCAGTAATAATTCTATAGATATGAAATGGACAATTAATGTTTGGATATTGTGATGTGTATTTTAGTTGGCTCCAATATTTGTTTCATTTTAATGTTTCGTGACAATGTGGCTGGAGCATTGCCTATGTGGCGTAAAGCCATAATGATTCATTGATTCGTTATTTTCAAGCTATCTTCATTATCGTAAATCTTTTGCTTTTCTCTCAACAGCCGGGAGCGTAGATTGCTCAAAACTGGGCTCTGGCATATTTTCGGATCCATCTAGCTGTGAAAAGTTCTACCTTTGCGTCCCCGGGGTGTGGGGATCCTACCAGCCCGTCAGGATGTCCTGTCCCACTGGCACGAGATTTGACGACGCCCTTAGAATATGCAATCACGAGAATAGCATTGAGTGCTGGACGTAAAAGTTGGACCTAACGAACAGAAATGTTGTTTTTCTTAATGTCACATATGCAAGTTACAATGTACGAATCGTTCTGTCACGATTTGGGCACACATGTGTGTCTCTATCTCATCATCTGTGGCGGATACGCCGGTTTTATCTGTTTAGCGGACGTTTGCACAAAGCATTTCTTTCTTTAAATCGAGTGAAATTAGTGAAACTTTCAATCTCAGTCATAAATGACTTTGCGAAAACTGCTCCTTAATTTTTGTAGCATGAGGCATTTCAATGACAACAGAGAAACTGAATTACAACCAAACGCCTCGTCAGTGTAGAAATGAAGATTTTTCACAGCAACTCACATATCACATTGTTAACGGATCATTACTCGTCAAGTCGTCCAGCCCCATGCTTTTGAAACCAGGAATTGAAGAAATTATTTTCAGCAACGCCCATTTGATTTTGCTATACGCCCTATTTCGAACCAATCGGAGTTGAGTAAAACATTTTGTTCGCTCTGAAAACATGGCTGTGCCCATGCAAAATTTTATTCCCCTGAGCTGGGGCGAAATAATCAAATTTTTGTATACATTTCTACCAATACTCACATTCTTGCAGTCAAGGGTAAGCAAATACGCTTTGTTTGAAACGCTCAAGTAAATGTCAAAGTAAATAATTTAGAGTTAAATCTTCAGCTCTTCATGGTGAGTGGCTGACACACTCAGTCTTTCATGAATATTTACAGAATACTGTTTTATCCCACTATATAATGTAACCTTGAAGGCCAGAGTGCACATATTCTTCCAGTGTGTACATTTACTTTCCTGCTCCGACGATACGTCTGAGCCTTTCAGTGTACTTTTGTGTATAGGTTATTAAGAAGTTTCAAATCAACAAAATTTACCGACTACCGTATGAGGGTGGCTGATTTTCTTTCCCTGTTCCACGTCCTTTGAGTTAACAACTGAACTTTGGTCATATTTCCTATAGAAATAATATAAACAGATCGTATGACACTAACAACTTCCACATTCTCTTCACAGTACCGCTGTACATTCTTAGAAGATGAGATTCAGGATTTACAGGTGTATTGGCTTTTTTTAGAAGTTAATGGTAAAACTCCTTCCGGCTGGATGTGCACAGTGGTTCGGCTCGCTCTCTATATTTTTACTTGCATTGTATATTAAGTCAGTTGATTTATGGAATGAAGTAACTAGTTATATATTTACAGTTGGAACAACTCCAAGAAACTCCGTCTACTTTGTACAATAAAACAATGAACTATATTTTCAAAATATTTTTCCAACACCATTTTGTACATTTCTTCTAAAATCAGGTGGTTTTTTGTGTATATATTTTCAAGTATCTTACATACGATCAGTCGCAATCGTTATCATGTGGGAAATCAGGTTAGAGTTGTCGCCCCTTATTAATGACACCCTGTTGACTTTTCACGTCCACGGAATGATATAGGCTACTCCATTGGAAACGGTCTGACATTTGATTTAAGTAAAACGCAACATTACTCATGAGCAAGATTATGAGTTCAAAGAGACAATGACTAACCAAATTAGAACCTTTTTCCAAAAATATCATATAAATTGATTTATACATTCATACAATTTTTGAACGCCTCTTTTATTTCTTGAAAATTTGAAGCCCAGGAAAACAATTGAGACATGTAAACTTACTAGACCTGTGTCGATTCAGAAAGTCAAACCTGATGTGGTCATCGATGATATAGTTTTATGCGCAGGTGCAAAAATACAAGAAGTCTTGCTCATAACTGTACTCTACAGAACATATCCACATCCGTTGTTGTTGTAATATATAAAGATGACTAAGTGATTGTATATTTTTGTACATAATTTGGATATTGAATGAAAAATAAACACACAGATTATACCTGACCAAAATGTGTTCAGTGTTTTTCGTTCGGCCCCTCACCAACTCGTTTAGAGGTTCGATTCCAGCTCTGGCTGGCAGGAAGTTTGTAGGCTACATGGTGAGTGGCTGTATCTTATTCCTGGCACGCTGGTTCCCCAGTGCTCGACAGTGATCTTGCACAAGGCTCAAATCAAGTAAATAATCAGACTGTGTATTTCGGTATATTCCCAGATCATTTTTACACAGCATAAGCAAACAATCAATTTTTCTTTTGAGATCATCTTCAACTAGACCACGTAATGCCCTTATACGAATAAATGAATGATAACGGCTTAACGCCACCTCGGCAATATGTCGGCCAGTTCGTGGCGATCGCTTATACGAATAGTTATTTCCAGTTACCAAAAGAAACTCAGACCATTGCTCGTTTCCATGCTGATTTCAGATTATGATTCAGATTTATGGCTGGTTCACCCCCAGCGTGTACTTAACCAATTTTCTGGTGTATCATGGCCTCAAAAACTGACAAATGTTGGTTTCGAACTTGCGGCGAAAAAAATCCCAGTTTAGAGATCAACAGTTTCGGCTATAGATGTCAGTTCCGAGTAAATATCTGGGGCCATTTTCGTCAAACTACGAAACAATTTCTTAAAAAATATATAATGTCTCTCTGGTATATAGGTAAGATGATGTTACTTAAGGAGGAAATTCGTGAAAATTTGCTTCAAAACAAATCTTCCTAGTGCCATACCGCCGTCGTGGAAGTGTACTATAATTTAACATCGCGTTTACAAGCAGCCAGTCAAATAAGTACCTGGGAGGCACTCAGAGAGTGCAATCCACCGCCACAACTAATCATAGAAATTCCCCCAATACAGACAAAGGGACGCTACTTTATATTTGTGTCCTATCCGTCAATAATCAAGAATCGATCAGAAAATTCCTAGATGTAGAGCCAGATCCAAGTCGTGATCAAAATTTAACAGATAGACAGACAGGCGGAGAGTCCGACAAACAGACAAACAAACACCCGCAAAGAAACATACCTCTTCAGTGTAGGTAACAAATAAATGTAAAACTTAAATCTCACATTAAAGAACTTATGCCACCGCCTAAGAAGATCAAAGGTTTAGTTTATAACAAATGTTTCTCTTTCACTAGAAGAAAAATCGAAAAGCCATTTAAAGAGGTATGGACAAGTACTCTCGAGTTACATTTAGAGATTGCCATTTGCGTCAAACAATGACGGAGAGGAAGGGAGTATAGGGTCAAACCGTGAGGAACAGTACTCCCTTCTTAGAATTTGTCTATGGTTGGAGATGTTATACAGTTAGTGTTTCAAGTAAGAAAATTCTTAAAAACGACTGTATATCATAGCTAATCAAGCTGTGACAGAATTGAACATCTACAGTTTTTCTCTAGTATAGGTGTACAAAATTGTGTACATGAGAAGAAAAAATACACCTTTGCTGGTGGTACACACGGTTGTGTATCTCTAGTATAAAAAATGTCTAGATGTTCAATTGTGTAATAGTTTGTGTAGCTGTGGTACACAGTCGCTGCTAGAGAGAACTCGGCTGATCGCCTACAATTCCGCTGAAAGCGGGCGTCCATACCAATACATGTACATTTACTGGTCACGAGAGCGTGAGAATATCCATCAGACAAGGTAAGTAAGAAATGGATTTCAAATCGGCAGTTGCTAGGGGACACAACGGAATCTTTGTGTGGCTATATAACTGCTGTTACGTTCTCCAGTTCGTAATCTGTACATATTTTTAAACTTATCTCATTATTTTATCAGTGTTTCACCACAGTAAAAAATAATTGCAGATACCGGTTCCAGTACGTTGCGCACGAAATCTAGGCTTTGCTAACGAAAGATGAAGAGAGTTCCAAAACGCAGCAGGTCTATCCAGTAGGTCGAAATTAAAGCTTTGTTTTTGCTATATTAAAATAACAGGGCCTTATCACAACTGGGATTAATGTTTTAAAGTCTCTTGCACATATTAATTGATTCTCAGGCTGATTATGAATTCATATCTTTTCTTTTCATTTGCCGTCTTGAGATGCGCAGTTTCATAATTCATGGACCTTTATTTGGGCCTAGTCAGAAGTAAATTATCTCTAAATAATTCAAAATATGGGCCTTGTAGGTAGGCCTACAGGAAAGTGTTTGAGAAGTCGTGCCATGAATACTCTTAACAATGAGTGTGTGGGATCCGTGCCCAGCCAGATTTAAGTGCCGACCATGCGTTTGTGTGGGTGGTGTATTGTCTCTCACCCCCTGTGAATCTCACCTTCTGCTACCCGTCGTTAATGTACACAACGAAGAGGTGGCGCCAGTGTGTGCGGCGAAATATTGTGACCGCTCGGACGGCAGTTGAACCATCACGTGACTCGAGGGCGTCTGCTGATAGGCCCAACACTGAGTGACGTAAGCATGCCCACCAGCAAACCATGTTGACAAATGGCTGGTAATGCAAAAGGCAAAGGCTGACAGAAGACTGAATTAGGTTGCATGAACAAAGAAAAAACTTCCCACATCTTCCCCTGTACTGGGTTTTCATTGGATAATTTTTCCTGCGTGAGACATGGCTTAGAGATGTGCTACTGTAGGAGTGTAAAAGTATATAACGTAGGATACATTTGTGTTTTGTGTCAGCGTCAACACAACCAGTGGTTAACTACATAGCTAACATTTTGAATCGGTTCGAAGGCATGAATTTGAACAGTTTGGGACTACTTTGGTTAACATTACTCTCGGCATGCAAAGCGGCGTGTAAGTCTTTTTTCTTTATTCCGCGAAGTATTGTTTTCTTATTATCTCTATATCAAACCCTATGATAGAAAGATCGAGGAATTCTATGAAAAGTGTTACGAATTAGAATGTTAGTTTTAAAACGGAATGACACGCGTTGGTATATTTATCTTGAGTGAGCTTGGAAAGTAGTTTCCTCGACTAAGCAGAAATATGACCAGGGTCTCTCTTTTTCTATGTATATGCTACAAATATGCGTCTGGTGCTCACATGTGGCGGTCCACACAAACAGGTCTAAAACAACCACTGGAGGAGTAAAACAAAAACAAACCTGTTCACAAACCGTCTTTGTTTCCAGTCGAAAAGTGCGTGGTACTTCTTTTGTGTCTCACTAAAAAGGCATTCCCAGTTTACCTTTTCCCTGGCAAATGTTTTGTTCTTAAATATTGCAAAGAGTGGAGCAATTGTCCGGACAGTACCTTTGACATTTTTACATTACAGACTCAGATAACTTATATAGAACGTTTTCGATGTTTAATTTAATTTAGATAAGGTTTAAAGTTTCATACTGGGGTTGTAGAAAAATTGTTGAAACTTTTCTGCATTTGCCATTTCATGAATATCTCAATATTAACAAGGAAAAGATGGGTCCATTCGCTGCGTTTGATTTGAACAAAAACTTAATTATCATCATGGCACAACCAATCACCGTCAAGTGTGTTTTATGTCGTGTGCACGAAAATTTCACAATTAAGTATGTTTCATCATAGTGAAAGCTCAAATTTTATCAACATTTTATCATTTAGTGCGTATCATATCGGAGGAAACCAAACTTTCACTATGAAGTATGTTTCACCTATAGAGAAAATCAAATCCACTGCTAAGCTAGTTTCGAATTCTGAGCTTATCCTTCATGGCAGATTATCTACACAGAACAAAATATGGTTTATTTCCATCCTACTTTCATCTTCACTGAACAAAAATGGTCTTATTGAGTTCAAGCCCAGCTCATGCTGGCTTCCTCTCCGGGCGTACGTGGGAAGATCTGCCAGCAACTTATGCACGGTCGTGGGTTCACCCCGGCCTCTGCTCGGTTTCATCCCACCATAATGCTGGTCGCATATTCTTGAGTGCGGCGTAAAACACCCATCAAGTAAATAAATAAATAAATCATCTTTGCGAATTAGCACATGTATGCCCCTTTCCGCCGTCCACAGTTCTAATTCTCAGTGTGCAATGCGTCCTGGTAGGTAGTAAATCATTAGCAATTAAATAGCAAAAGTGATTGCTCAAACATTGTGCTGTATATTTACTCTTCTAAGTAATACAGGCTCAACGTTGAGATAAAAAAAGATGTGTGACTCGGACAGGGGAAAGGGCAAGGGATGGTGCAGTAAAAAGAAGTCGCCTCACTTCAGTGGTAACTCTATTGCATATGCGCCAAAGGCTTTAATTACACTCACCCTGTCAAAGTTTTTTTTTTTTATCTTTCATTACAATTTAATTTTAGCCTGATCTTTGTGAGGAAGACATTTGAGGGGTCACGATCAGGGAGCAAATGTAAACCTATACGTTATTTATATAGCGTTGCTTTAAACTCGTTTTCATGGCCTTCGCTTTAAAAAAATCGTACATGTGTGCAAACTGCCATATTCTTTACATGAACTGGGGGTAAGTATAGGCAGCTAAGTTCATGGCAATTATTTAAGGCCGAATTTAAGTTTCGTCGTTGGTATATGAAAATAACACGATTTTATCACAATTAGGATATCTGTGCAAACTGCTATATGCTTTACATGAATTTGAGGGCGAGAATAGTCAGCTAAGTTCATATCAGTTATTTATTGATTTATTTATCTCATCGGTGTTTTACGCCGTACTCAAGAATGTTTCACTTATACGACGAACGGCGGCCAGCATTATGGTGGTAGGAAACTGAGCGCAGCTCAGGGGGAAACCCACGACCATTCGCAAGCTGCTGCCGGTCCCATCTCAATTAGCTTCAACAAAGCCAATGTCCCTGCAGTTAAATTCAGTTCATGCTGTTAAAATTAGATTTGTATTCATCCGTTCAATGTATAGACATTTAAGAAGTTACTTATTTTCACATAAACCTGCTGATGGTGGTGGATTTCCCCTGGGCTCTGCCCGGATTCCTCCCACCATAATGCTGGCCGCACCGTACGTCGTATAAGTGAAATATTCTTGAGTAAAACACAAATCAAGTAAATAAATAAATATTTTCATCTTCACTCTCTTATTAATATTACTAGTATCCTACAAGCGGAGTTTTGTTACATTCATGTTTAGTTTATATATTACAAAGATAACAGGAAATCTGGAAATTCTGGCGGTCGGCTTAAAAGAAAAGACCAAAACATTTTACCGGACACACTGACGAGTATATACACCACTGTTTCTTTGTCCTCCAGTTTTCTTTGTATATTTGATTGTTGCATTACCCCACACTCAAGAATTTTTCACTTACATGATGGCGGTCAGTTTCATTGGTGGGTGTAAAAGTGCAAGATACTGACGAACTTTCCCACAGATATGCATGCCGTATTGGTCTTCGACAGACTTTTACACTACGCAAACCGACACACAAGCGTCACATATCCCTTACTGTTATTGAGGCCCTCACAAGTAGTGAGAGCAAGGCTGTTTATAAATTCCTTGTGGGTTTGAACTCGTACCGCGCGTGTCATAGCGATTGGAAGACAAGCGTCTCTAACCACTAAATAACACTCCCACCTTGAACAGTTTCATAGTAGCATGCATCTGTACGATGCATTAAACACTTAAACCTTATTTGAGGCGTTGTTTAATTGAGATAAAGCTTCAAATAGAGCACCCATTAAGCGGTGGCTGTTGGCGTTTGTGTGTTAATTGTAAACCGTGAAATGCTGCATCAACCACAGGTATCTGCTCGTATTCCTCGGGAGCGGGGGGAGGGGCATCAATCATTTAACAGGAACCATTAACTAGCCGAAGTAACTATTTATTGCAAATGCCACGCGATCTCTGTGCGAATTTCACCTAACACAACATGGCTTTACGCGAAGAAGGTTTTAAATGTCTGTAGAGCGAGTGGTCTTTTAGGGATTAACGTGTTAATCTTAAACAATTTGCTTGTTTATTTGTTTGATGGAGGATTAACGCTGTACCGAGAATACCCCACTTATATAACGGAGCTCACGGATGTATGCGGTGGAAACTGGACAAGGAAATCTCCACATTTAATGTACTTGGTAACCCCAGAGCTAACGCCTTGGGGTTTCCGCCCACCATAATGCGTCGTATAAAAAGTGAAACATTCTTGAGTACAGCATAAAAGACAAATTAAATAAAATAAATAAATAAATAAAAACCCCGTCGAATCTGCTGGCCTGGATGCCAACACACAACTTCACTAGTGAGATGAAGTATACTCTCTGGCCCAGTATTAATAAACTTGAGATTACGTACGACATCAAACGTGGAGCCTCCGACATGTCGTTCCAGTGAGGCAGCACTAGAAATATTCGCTGTTGAGGCCAACGTACTGGAAAGTGAAAATATGTTAAAAGCGACATATAATGGAATTAAGTCAACAAATAAAACTGAAACTGATGATCATCAGTATTGCAGAATAGAGGCAAAATAGGCATTTCCTTGTTAATTAGAGTTGTTTAACCCCAGTGTCAATATTATTTCGTCCTTGACACAATCATGTCTCCTTGCCTGACGTTTATGTGTCTCCTTTATCAGCGTGATATTACACCGGGAAATTTTATGTTAGGCTTATACATCCTGTGTGACCTTTCCCTTTTGCAGAAATTGTTATTTTACATAGACGTCCTGTTCCATATTTGTATACACTTAACTAATTTATTTGATTGGAGCTTGTAACACATTAAGAATATTTCACCTATACGATGGCAGCCAGCAGTATGAAGATTGAACCCACGTCAATCCGCAGGTTTCTATACACTTATAAGCCCAAGTACACTGCCATTTTGAAATGAAACACAGGTATAAAAAACACTAAAAAATAGCCTTACTATTTATGTAGTAATTTCACAAAGAACACCCTCCTAAAACTGTATTCCCTAATTTTTTTTGGCCTAAATGACACATACTGTCAAATAATTAGATGCCTGGCCTACAACATATTCAAATATCATCAGGGGTTGACCACTATTTTCTCAAAATAAATCAGCTGCAATGCAGGTACTAGCGTCCAATCGCCACAGAAACAGGGTGTGGGGAGCACTTGCTCGTTGGTTGATATTTTTCTCTGTTTAATTGTAGCCACAAGTGATGCACTTTTTTCAACCATTATTTGTCATAATTTATATTTATAATTTATTTTTCTGTGCGCCTGAATCTTGGATACAAAATCCAGTTAGTGTTTTTTATACCCACGCCACTAATTTATCGCCCATCTTGTTTCCAGCTGGGAAGTTGGTGTTTTGCTACTACAGCAGCTTCGCCCGCAGCCGTCCATGGCAGGGCCGGTTCCAGCCGGAGGACATAAATCCTAACCTCTGCACTCATGTGATCTATGCCTTCGTCGACATGCAGGGTGACACGGGGTTGAGGCCCAACCACTGGTTAGATTACGGTAAGACAGTTACTTGTTCACGGATGGGGCCTTTGTTGTCAAACTCTGTAAAAAACCGTTGTTTTTATTTTTGACCTGACTGCATGTGCACAGTGTAGCGGTGCGGAATAAATTTACAGCAACCTTCAGTACTGAATAATTGGCGTAAGACTACACTTAACTACTGTACCATGCAAAAACCTGTATATTTACATAGTATATAGGTGCGGAACTGCGCCAGTTTATGCTGTATTTATGGTAAGAATGGCTGTATATCTTTTTGCGACGCTTTTAATGATATAAGAATGGTAAAAATTTGCCAGCACTTTTAGCTGTAAAATCACAGCTAAACAGTCTTTCACAGTGTTGGACTGTTACAGTTATAATATAGGAGTATCTGTTGTTGGTCAAGTGTGAATCGTTATTTGTCAGGTAAATTTCTAAAATCCGATATAAAACTGTAGCAAAATAAGAGAGAGCTGACTACGACCACTACCACCGCATTACTCAGAGTAAAATACTGTTTGTACTCAAGAATATTTTGCGTGGACAGCCAACATCATGGTGGCAGGAAACCAGGCAATGCCCAGGGGTAAACCCACGACCATCCGCAACTTGCTGGCAGGTCACCCTACGCACCGTCGGAGAGAAAGAGAGCATGAGCGGGACTTGAACTCACAATGGTGGCATTGGAGAAAGGCACCTTGGTCATTGTTCTGCATAAGCCACCGGCCGATAATGCGCTAAAAGTACATCGTAAATTCTGAGTTCCATGCCAGAAAACCTTTAAGTCTTTCCATGGTAACAAAAAAGTAATCCATCAAATCTTTTATTCGGTCGCATTCACTGTTATATAAAGTGTGGGAAACAACTGATCGTGTAGTTATATGAAACGACATCTGTGTGGAAATTTGCTTGCAGTAACCAAAGTGGTCCTAAGGGTTTGTTTATTCTGAAGGTTGCTATATGTCGTACCAAGTCAAAAACTCAATGATTTTCAATAAAATCTCCCAAATATCTTCTATCGCCTTTACAATATGTTACAATGAAATTGAACATAATTATATGGTGTTTTGCGGGTGACTCGAGAATGTATTATGTCACGGCGAAACAATAATATACGTTGTGGACAACACAGTAGTACAATACACCAAACAAAATATTCTGTTGGAACAGCGGAAGGAGTAATAATAGTTTGTAGCAATAGCATAATTTATCGACATAACAGACTAGTTTTTAGTGTGCACAAAGAGATGTTTCCAAATGTGAAGAAAAAATAGTGGTTAAAGATTCACCATGGTCAATAATTTAAGGGGATTTCTCTTTCAGGATGGCTTTGCTATAACTCCAAAAATCTAGTGTATTAACTGTTTGGAGCCTGTTCTATTTGGTGGACAGGCGTCTCGGGCATGAGCTAAGCGATATCAGAATAAATGTTAATTTCGTATATGCTTAAATTTGTTTGGCATTATCATATATACACAGGCATATCATGACCTAATCCATGTACCTACCTTCTCTCAATTAAGATGAGTATGCTAAAACGGGCGACGACAATCCGGCATAATATATATTTATTTATTTGATTGGTGTTTTACGCCGCACTCAAGGATATTTCACTTATACGACGGCGGCTAGCATTATTAAGAGAGGAAACCGGGCAGAGCCTCAGGGGAAACCCACGACCATCCGCAGGTTGCTGGCGGACCGACAGAACATACAGAGATGGGAGGTAAAGAGTATTGTGTGCTATATGTCCCTGCTGGCCTACTAAAATAACTGTATTTATATTTAGACCATTTCCGTCTTGTCCACAAAGCGGGAAAAACACGGAAATGTCAAACAGTGGCATGTACTCTAAACAAACCTACTTGACATGGACTGAATCGCTGGTATACGCGGTAGGTGGCCTCTGTTTTATGTGGCTATTGTTTTGAATTGGTTTACTTACCGTCCACGGTGGAAGACAGTGGGGACTTGAGGGAGAAAAAAGAGTGGGGTTCAACAATGACCACTGTCCTTCTTTTAGGAACCTAGCAAACATTTTGAACCTCACTGGCCAAGATTTAATGGATTAAAATGCTTTTTCTCTATAAAAAAAAGATGTTATGTTTCCGCCCCCCCTCCCCCCAAAAGCTTTTGATTTGTTTTCATACCTATTGTTGTAGCCCCGTGAGAAGCCAACATAGGTGTTGGTGATACGCCATCCAAAGATAGTATTCGCCAGACTTCGCGGGCAACATGTTATTGTTATATTCCTATTTCATAGTTTAGAAAACAGTTATTTAATGATAATCAAGAAAGAGTTCAAGAAGGGGAAAAAATTAAGGCTAATTGACACGATGTAATTTCTAAAATGAAACCATTTTGTAGCATTGTTTTTCTTTGCGGCTTTTTCAATGTTATAATTTATTAATCAGGGCACATTAATATTCAATGAACACGTTACGATTTATTGCTAGCCTGTAAGACTATTGGCAAAGTGCAATGCTGGCATACAGTTTGGATCGGTATAAATACAACTTCAGCTTCCTTGCCGCGTCTTTTAAAGCAAGGAACTCGGCCCACTTGCACGAAGCCCTCTTCACGTTAAGAGCACGTAACCACCATAGTCATATGCATTACATCGCCATGGCAGCTACGAGCTTATCACGTTAAAAGGGCTTCGTACAAGTAGACACTGAACCTTAATTCCAGACGTGTCGAGACTACACCGCCGAATTATCGCAAATGTTCAGCTCAGTCTTTTGGATTTTCCTCCAATATCCGACTGATACATTTTCAGAAAATGTTACCCTCGGTATCTTGCGATTTTTTATTTCTAAACAAAAAGTAATTATATCGCAAAAAAAGTAAAAAAAAGAACGCGATTTTCCAACCGAATTTGTCTTGCTTTACTTTTATTTAAGCCCACAGCATGCTAAGGTACTTTATAAATTCAAGGCATATAAATGTCACGATATAGAAATACTCCGGCATAGACTCTTTAAACGCAGATCAGCTTCAGATCTCTATTCTTAAAAAAGGACTTGAATTACTATGTTAAATGAGTACTGAACGGCTTAAACGCGGTTTACTTTGCTTTAGTTTCAGCAAACAATTACTTTTCTATAGAAGAGCACTTCTTTTTAGTTCATCGTCCGAAGGGCTTTGAATGTTAATCAGTCAGGTGTTCTTTAGTCTTAGTAAATAAACAAATGACTGCATGTTTGGAGCAATGAATAGCTCCAAGCTTGCGCTAAGTTTAATGAGGATTTTATTGTGGCTTGCTGCCGATATTCATCTTCTCTGTAGACTATGGGAAGATTGGTTCAAAGCACGCCTGTGTGAAAGGTTTGGCTCTTAGCACAGACATGTCATTTCACTTTGAGGGATTTGAGAGGAGAAAAAAAGCAAAAACTCTTAGCCTTTAGGATTAATGAAACCTTAAAATAGCGACCTTGTAAAAGACACTAACCTCCACGCTGCACTAGCATAATACATTATTCTATATATGAAAGATTTTTTTAAAGTTTCTTATTTTTTTATATTTTGTATTTATTTTAGTATTGTTAGATGTTATTTTGAAAAAAGACACATGTGAAGTGAGCAGCGAGGGAACATATCAACGTGACTGTGGAGTTAAGTGCAGCAAATAGCGATCCTCTGGTTCTATTGTCCACCATCATTAACAACATGTCTTCTTCGGACTCACTGAACAATCCAAGGACGAACTGTGATATATTTGGTTGTTCGTAATTCAACACTTAGCTTTCCTATTTTTTTTTTTTTTTTTGCTTTTTACTTTAAATTTCCAGTTTTCTTGTTAATTTTGCGTTCGGACAAGATCCCTATCTCTACCTAAGAACGATATCTGAAAAACATTTCTCTACCTTCCATTTTTCCTTTTCTTCCTGCAAGAAAAAAGAGAGCATAAAACCACTCCTTCGAAAACACAAAAGGAAATGAACCCACTACAATAGATGCATTGACTGTAATCATGAACGACTACACGGATGAACCGGGTAGTTCTTATATCGTAAAATATCGTTTACACCGAATACAACTCGTAAACTTCATCTGCAAAGATGTGATCGCGAACGCTTCACTACGAAACTGTGACTTTCCTCCATCAGTATTATGTATGAGTTTACTCGGTTTGCTCTTATGAATAGTCCATTGCTTTGTGTGTCACAATGCTTTGTTTGTTTTAGATACTACTATTATCACTTTATTCTTTTCGTTGCCACAGCGTATTATCATTATACTCTTTTCGTTGCCACAGAGTAGGCCCTAATATCACTTTACTCTTTTCGTTCCCACAGCGTATTATCATTATACTCTTTTCGTTGCCACAGCGTATTATCATTATACTCTTTTCGTTGCCACAGCGTATTATCATTATACTCTTTTCGTTGCCACAGATTAGGCCCTAATATCACTTTACTCTTTTCGTTCCCACAGTGTATTATCATTATACTCTTTTCGTTCCCACAGCGTATTATCATTATACTCTTTTCGTTCCCACAGCGTATTATCATTATACTCTTTTCGTTCCCACAGCGTATTATCATTATACTCTTTTCGTTCCCACAGCGTATTATCATTATACTCTTTTCGTTCCCACAGCGTATTATCATTATACTCTTTTCATTCCCACAGCGTATTATCATTATACTCTTTTCATTCCCACAGCGTATTATCATTATACTATTTTTGTTGCCACAGAGTAGGCCCTAATATCACTTTACTCTTTTCGTTCCCACAGAGTATTATCAGCGTACTCTGGCCCTCAAACGTCAGAACCCGGACCTCAAGGTTCTGCTGGCAGTCGGCGGATGGGACATCGGGTCGGAGCCGTTCGTCGCCATGATGAGTTCTCCGGAAACACGACGGGCATGGGCCAAAAATGTTGTGAAGTTTTTAAGAAAGTAAGATTTATTTATTTATTTATTTGATCTTTGTTTTACGCCATACTCAAGAATATTTCACTTAGACAACAGCGGCCAGCATTATGGTGCGAGGAAACCGGGCAGAGCCAGGGGGAAACTCACGACCATCCGCAGGTTGCTGGCAGACCTTCCCACGTACGGCCGGACAGGAAGCCAGCATGAGCTGGACTTGAATTCACAGCGATCGCATTGGTGGGAGGCTTCGGGTCATTGTGCAAGAAAGTAAGAGTTTATACGACTTTAGTTTTTCTTGTCGTTTTTAGCACCTGACTGGTGGGATACATTCCAACTGGTGCGAAATGGCACTTTTCAATGTAAAATTATATGCTTTATACTTGAGCAGATGTCTATGTGATAAAATAAAGAAATTCTTAACAGTCTGTTTCAGAGAATGGTGTCAGAAGAAAACACACTGAATAAACTTTTAAACGGAAAAGCCTCGTAAAAAGGAAGTTATGGTGATTGAAAAGACCATGAAAAACTGTATCTGAAATACCTTCACTGAATTTTTTAGTTTTTATTTTTTACCAAATTAAACGCAGTTAAATGCTTTGATTGTATGGTACGTAATATGGATGATACTGATGTGTGTCAACCGTGACGTCACAAAACTTTGTGTATACCTTAACGTTCAGGTCTGAGTAAAATTCTTGTGAAGCGTACTCGTGTGATGTGTCCCTTTGTATAGAAAAGCGAATAAGATATTTAAGCTCTGCTTTGGGGCCAGAGAAAGGTAGGCATTGCGTCACTGTTGACACACATGATCAAAATGGTTCATAAAACCCACCACACAATCAAAACATTTGACTGCATTTAATTTGGTGGAAAAAAATTCTGAAAAACCTAGTTAATGTATTTTCAGATGCAGTTTTAATTGGTCTTTTCACTCACCATAACTTCATTTTTTCGGGGCCTTTTCCTTTCACAGAACTAAGAACATTGACCTGGATTCGAACTCGCTGCGTAACAAGACTCCGTACATGATAGTGATGCTTTACATTAATACATCACTGTTCCATTTGGATTCATACAAAATTACTCAGCCACGAAGGTGGATATGTGGCATCGAAACACCCGAAACATGCCACTGCCTTTCCTCGAGTAACTGGCACACCTCCTGACTTAAAAACCGCAGCCAGAACTGGACCTCACTGACAATGGGTCGATAGGCAGTAGCGAGAACACCCCATTCAGACACCAGACAAACGCAACTAAATAACATGATGTGTTTGTTTTTCACAATATAGTTACGGGTTTGATGGATTAGACATGGATTGGGAGTTTCCTGGTACACGTGGCAGTCCACCGGCGGATAAATACAGATTCTCGGATCTCTTAGAGGTGAGTAAGGTTATTGTCATCGTTCTTCATAGGGGGGAATTTTCCTTCTTATTTATACGACAGAAAGCTTAGGAACCTCTGTTACATCTGTTAAGGACGCACCCTAGACCTTTCTATTCCATTTTCGTACAAACTGCCCCAAGTCCTCAAAAATTCAATCACCTCTAGACATTGGTGCATTTTTCTTTCTTGCCATATTAGAGGAATGTGTTCATATCTGTCTATACCGGGTGAGCCAGGACAAGCGATAACGCTACAAATATGTAATTGCTGATACATAAGATTTTGATATTTCACATACATATTTTACGGGTACTTGACACTATTAAAAATAACAATAAAAATTCTAATACGTTTAATACTGGTACTAGTAACAGAATTAAAGCAGCAAAAAGCTTAAAAGCCTGAAATAAACTCCATCTTATACACTACATTTCAGGCATGCAAGTTTGAACTTGTTGCCGGCTTACTTCTATTGAAACTATAAGTTGAATTTTGCGACATAATGCGAGTGAAATATCAATTAACTGCGTTTTGCAATTTTTGAATAATTGCGAATTTCAAAAGGGTTATCCTGAACATCATTTACCGGTAGGATTTCTCGTACTGATGGTTAGCAGAGCGCGAACATCCACAGCTCGAGAACTGTATTCGTGCTGTGTGGCAAACAACAACAACAGTATTCTCTAATCAGCTAAATTTGTAGCTTGCAAATACCACCTGTGCTCTTGGGTTTATTCTCACCTGTAATCAGTGTTAGCTGCAATTACCAGGTGTGTACACGGGGATATAGGGATCTGGTAAGTGTCACCTGATCCGCCACACTTTACTATGGTCTACCCGCGGGAGCACAGTGCCGCCGGTCTAATTAACTCGGGTGACACGGAACAGTTACGTGCTCAGGTATACTGCTCAGCGACGACATAACGGTACCGGTATGCAAGGTCAAAAGTGCACGATGCACGTTGCTGGGCTTTAGTGGTTACACGGAAAATGGCACGATGTGACATTTGTTCATAACAACCTGGACTGGTAGGTCTGCTGCTAATGTTGGGGTTCCTCTGTAAAGATACAACACGACCCTGCTCTACGCTCAATGACGCCGGAGCGGATTTTCAGCAGCCATCTTAAAAACTTGTCCTAGGGACCTGTTACACCGCGTTATGTAATAATACACAAGTGGTGTAGTACATACCGTGTTATGTAATACTGTGATTGTAATTACTTAAGTAAGCACAGACCGAAAAATAAACGGCGGAGTTAACTGAAACCAAGAAACTATCGGCAATAACACTAAAGTAATATGGAAAACGACTGCTTTTGATGCGCACACCCGCACGTTTCAATGTTTGGAAAGCAACTTGGGAAGATTTGAAGATTCCATCGAGCACTGCCGCATGTTCTTTTCAAAATAAGTACAAGATACACACAGATTCCTTCAAGCACTTGAATAAGAACAGAATAATGCATATACTTATTATTCGGCATGCTATTACATTACACCAATTTTTTATTACAATATCCGGAGATTGGTTTTATTACATTACGCGGTGATACTACATTGAAACACTGAAATTTTTATTACATCAAGGTGAGAATTACATTTCAATGAACAATGGACTCTTCAGCTTTGTTATGAACTACTTAAGGCGGAAAAGGCTTTCGTTTCCAATCCAAAAACTTATGTTCCCTTTTCTTTTTCCGTTAAGTATTTCTGAACTTACTTGAGTTTGTTACCCCCATTTCGTATTTGAGCAAAGGAAAGCATACATGCATATTTATTCTTCTCTTTGAATTGAAGAGAGCTGTAGTAGGCCTATTCTGAGCAATTCCACTCAACCCGACTAGAAATTATCACCCATGAGCTAAGAATGGCGAGTTCCACTTACACACTTGCACACTCAGTACATTCTTGTCAATATGGATGCCTATGTCTTAAATCAATAAAAATAGCCTTACTATTTAAGAAGTAATTTCACAAAGAACACCTACCTAAAACTGTATTCCCTAATTTTTGTTGGCCCAAATGACACATGTTGTCAAATAACCAGATGCTTCACGTACAACATATCCAAGTATCATTGTAGGCCGACCACCATTTTCTCAAAGTAAATCAGTTGGAAATGCAGATACTAGCGTCCTATCACCATAGACACAGTGTATAAGAGGTACTTGTTCATTCCATGGATAATATTTTTCTCCCTTTAATTTTAGCACCAAATAATTAACTTAATTTCATCCATCATTTGTCATAGTTTTTACATGTAAAATTTCATGGTAATATTTCATGGCACACTTCCGAGATATAGCCAATCACTATCCACCACCAACATTTTCTGCGTTCCTGAATCTTGCATGTAAAATCCAATTAGTATTTTTACACCTTTAGGTCCTCCAATACGAGTTTACCGAAGAAGCGCGCAGAACAGGAAACGACAAGCTGATTTTGACCTTAGCAACTGCTTCCGGTACATACTACATCGACCAGTCATATGAGCCGTGGAAAATTCCAAAGTAAGTACATGTAAATGCATGGATAAAAGGATTATACTGTGTCAGTGTACTGAATAACAGACAAAAAACTTCAAAACTATTATTCTTTTCTACCTAACACTGTTATCTGACCATTAGTTTATAGAAGATTTTGGGTACTGTATACATTAACCAACGACAGTCAGATCTCGAAAGTGGTCTCAGCAGGTTTTCAGCAGTAAAATCTGTGCTACATCAAGACAGATTAAACGTTGACAGCGCCAGTACTGTTACTTAAAAACAGTTTCTGAACATCTATAAATCCAGCTTTTTCATTTAAAGCGTTAAAATTGATTTTGTTTCACGTGATGTACCCAGTTTGGCGTGAAGTACAATTATTCTGTTGCAGATACATAGATTACATGTTATTGATGACGTATAATTACCATGGTAACTGGGAGAACGTCACTGGTCATCATAGCGGACTGAACGCTCATTGGTCAGATTTTGTTACCAAGCGACCAGGACAAACAGAGCTCCATCAGGTATGTTATATGAACAGAATAACTTCAAAAACTTGTGATTTGTAATACGGTTTAACATCTTACAAATATTTATTGAAACCATACAGTTTCAACAACCCTCAAATGCTATTTCGTCCATATAAGCATTTATTGCTGAAATATCTGTGATATTTCTGCCAACAGTCCGACAATGTCGGTACAATGGCAATATACCAATTTGTTTTCGATATTTTAAAATTAACATACATATCTGTTATATTAAAATTTTTAAATTACAAAGTACCGATATTACAATATATACACACACACATATATATATATATATATATATATATATAAACCAAAAATCCAGAGGGTAAATTTTCTTAAAGTTTTCCCTAATTTTTATGCAATGCCAAAACAATGATAATGTTGAATTGATCCAATGCCACAAAGTTCCAAAGTTATATTTAGACAAGAGGAGTTAAAATTGGGAGTATCTGCACATTTTACAGTCTGAATTTCTTAGGCAACATACTGAACTTTTAAATTCTGACTTAAGTCAAATATCATTTAAAAAGTAAAACTGATTACTGCTCCTTGGATAATCTGCGAAACGAATTTTACAGAAGTAAGATCTTAACAACTATAGCGTTGGAGTATGAAGTAGGCTTTTGTCTTGTCAAAACACTTGTCTCTTTGCATTGTTTTCATTCCATTGTTTGTTAAATATGATGACAACTCAGTATTTTGAGGAATTCTAGACCAGTGACGACTCATGAATTGAAGTTGACATCACTACATTTGTCTTAGCTAACTCTGCTCACGGTGGGGCGGGGGGAGGGAGGGTTCTAAATGAATGAATGGTTATGGCTTAACGCCACATCGGCAATATCTCAGCCATATCGTGGAAAGAACATGTTCAAACCAGGAAGCATTGAAGGGAGGGTTGTAAGTTGATACTATGTAAACACTTACATGATCGGGGCCCGGTTGCATACTTGGGGCTAAGTAGCCCTAAGTTAAGTGCACTTCATATCTCTACAACATTCGTTGTCATGGAAGTTAAACGAATACTTAAGTTGTAAGTTGTAAGTTGATATTATGTAAGCATTTACATGATTGGGGCCCGGTTTCATGAAGCATACTTAGTGCTATGTACCCCTTAGTTAAGTGCACTTCGTATCTCTACAACATACGTTGTCATGGAAGTTAAACCTATACTTCGCTAAGTGTGTACTTCATGAAACTGGAGCCTGTTATTGTCACCCACACCTGGCTGAGATATGGATATTCAGCGTGGAATCAAGGGTTGGTGGAATGAATGTACTCAACACCTGTAAATAGGGTTACATTACTTTAATCCGAAGGCTCGAAATCGGCGTTATTACAGAAGGAAAAGCACGCCGCCGAACGGGGCTGTTAGCAAAATTAAGCGTAGTGAAAATAACCCGAAAGCGGACTAGACCTGTATAATAGAGCATGCCCTTACGAGCAAAGGATCACAATTGTTCACAATTGTAACTATAATTATATGCACTATTTCCAGGTAACTATACAGTATAGAACATTACCATAATCGATGAAACAAAGTACATTTCTGCAATTATTTCTCTCGAATAAACAAAAAGTGTGTGTGTTGGGGGGGGGGGGAGGGGCATTCTGAACCATTAGCGTAAATATCAGTACTTGTATAACGTCAAATTATCATGAAATCGTAACTGAGGTAAAATGACAAGAGCCCGTCCTTCACCAGTTACGTGTGATCATTTGCCTACTATCAGGCTCCCTTCGATGATCTCGTTTTACTCTCTATTCTGTAGCCTTTTATACCCGATGTCTTACAGAAGTTGCAGTTCAACCATAGCGTTGTACTAAGCAAAAGGCACTTGTATTTTCCCAATAGTGCCCATAGGCTGTGCAGAATTTGCATTTCACTCGGGGCATTATTCATGAAGTAACGAATGAACGCTTGTCTTTTTCAATCACACTTCATAGTCTTACAGAGGTTGTACTGCATAGCACTGTACTAAGTAAAAGGGGTTTGTATTTTCTAAACCCTCCGTATAGTCTTAAGGACAGCGCAGTGAAGCCGTGGTGCAGTAGTGAGCTATAGACCCTTGCCTTTTCCAAACAGCATTTTACACAATAATTTTTGTAACAGAAGCTGCAGTTCAACCGCAGCGTTGTTGTAATCAGTATGACTTCCTCTTTTCCAGCAATGGTCTATTGACTACTGGTTAAATAAAGGCATGCCGAAGGAGCGTCTGATCGTGGGCCTCCCTACCTACGGGATGTCGTTCACGTTAGAGGACCCTCAGAATAACGGTATCCGCGCCAACACCGTTAACTCCACGGACTGGCGCGAGCGTGCTGGGGACGCAGGACCGTGGACCCAAGAGAGGGGAGTCCTGTCTTACTACGAGGTCAGTTAGCTCGTGAACATACCCGTTCTAGGGGAGTACTGCCACGTATCCTGAAATGGAATGAAAGCATCTGTATGTGCACCTATCACTGTGTGGGTGTCTTTGTGTTCGCTTGTGCGTGGCGTAAAAGGTTGTGAGTAAGATATCTCGAAAACTGATGAAGGTACTGATGAATTAGGTACATACTTTCTTATCACCATTGTCATGATCTAATTAAGAACAGAAAGTTTATTTTCTTTACTTGTAGCATTTTTTTTTTAAGATCTAGAACTCCATGTTGCCTGTCCATGGCATATTTCTCATTACAGGACTCAAAACGAGGGGTTGGGGGAGCAAATGTGTTTTGCACGTTTAGGGTCAGATTTAAGTCTGGATTATGTTCATGCAGTTGAGGCCGTCACTTGATTTACTGGCACAGTGAATCTCTCAACTGTTGGGGGCAGTTGCAACTAACAACTTATATATATAGCGGTGTAAGACATGGAGAAGATAATTATGGTTATGCACACACACACACCCTTAGGTCAAAATTAGTCCCTTTCCCTGGACTTACATCAGTTGACTTTGTTGCATGACGCATGTATACAGGCCTAATGGTTTAATGACAGAAACCTGAATGGTGAAAAACAAACTACCAATTATTTCAATGTTCCGAAAGTTTGACGAAAAGATTTCTTGGACACAAAGATTCTGTTCACATCGCCTTGGTCCCGTGCTGTGCCCAAAACGGTCATATTTTGTTGGCTTTTCCAGATGTGTGACCGCCCACAGTAAACTTACTTCACACGCGTAAAGCCATAACGACTTTGTTGTACAGTGATAAGATAAGCTGTAATTTATCGCTCTTTTGATATTGTTTTTCAGATCTGCACCTTCCTTAAGTACCAGGGCTGGGACAGAGAGTGGATCCCTGACCAGCTGGCGCCTTACGCCACCAAGGGGGACCAGTGGGTCGGGTATGAGGATGTGCCCAGTATCACGATAAAGGTGAGCATGAGTCTCGCCTAGAAAAACACCCCAGTAACCTATATAGGCGTTGTTAAAGACTTGGGACCGATTCCACTTAACCATATCTGACTTAAGTCACAGTTTGAAACCTCCTCGCAATCCTTACTATTTTGGTACTGAAAGTTGAATTTTTTATCGGGAAAGCACCGGGGTAACCACCGCACCTTTTAGAGGTTCCACACAAATCACCTGTCTTAAAGCAACAACCAAATCAGCTGGAACTGTATTCAAAGAAAAAGAGCCGACCTGATAGGTTTAGATCTGCTAGATAGCGGGAACAGAAATTCGGTCACGCACAATGTGACCTTCTCCTTGAATTGCATTTAAATTTTGGCAAAGTGCATGAGAAACGGAAGTAGGCCTGTAGGTTGGATGTAGCTAAACTTATATATGTAATTAAAATCTGTTTTAAGGCCTATATTTCATCAAGATGTCTCTTAGAGATGTACGGTATGTTCATGTATGCTAGCACCAATTCCAAAAAGACGATATGCTTTCTTTTCCAGTCCGAAAACATAATGAATAGGGATCTAGGTGGAGCATTCGTGTGGTCCGTTGAAATGGACGACTTCCGCGGGGTCTGCGGAGAAGGAAAATATCCCTTACTCAGCAAAATTAACGAGATTCTGAAACCACGACCGGAAGGGCCCACAACTCTGCGCCCTCCTTACAGAACACCAAGGCCTGTACGCATCACACCAGTCCCGACAACAGCAGCTCCACCTACCACCAGCCAATCGACGCGAAGGCCCGTAACTCGCACAACTCCCCGCACACGTCGTCCAACCACCAGGCGGCCGTATGTGACCACTCCACGAAAAACGACAGTAAGACGAACGAGTTCGTGGTGGACGGCTCGTCCAACCACCCGCAGGCCGCCGGTGGCAACCACAAGGCGTCCAGTGGCAACAACCAGGCGGCCAGCAGTCACACGTCCCACCGCACAGAGTAAGTAGAACTAATGGCCCATATATTCAGACAGATGAAATTGAGTCTTGGCTTAATTTAACATAAATTTCTTCAATCTATAAAACTCAGAGGTGTGGAGAAATTTCGTATCGAGAATCTTTCCCGCCCTCAGCAGTCGGGCCCAAGTTTTAGAGTCTGTTGTGTTGATCCTTGCAAACAATTATATTAGGCCTACTATGATGACTTGTGGGCAATGGCCGATCCGGCTAGGACCAAAATCGTCATTGCGGGGTCACCCATTGCACACTGCAATATGCAGTGGCCTGTGTGAATCTTTCATATGCTTGTATCCCCCCAACCGTCCTTCCTCTCCACACACATCATTATCTCTGCATCCGAAACCTTAATTTGCGCCAGATAACATTTATGGACTGGGCCTGAAAGTAACTTTAGGGTAGACGGAAGATGGTAGATAAGGAAACCAGACAAAGGGTTGTTGTCTCAAGTTCAGTTTGTTCTTTGTGTCAGTCCTGAAGAACTTTTTATACGCTTTGGAAAAACGACACCTAAGATTTGACATGCCTGTTGGTTCATAGCTCTATGTGTGTCTTTAACAATTATTCCATGTGGTGATCTTTGTCAGAAAGCCACTAATCACTCATTCATTCATTTAACTTCACAGAACTGGACTGTACAAATTTACCTGATGGAATTCACGCCGACCCAACGAGTTGCTCCACCTTCGTATTCTGTGCCGAAGGACGGGCTTTCACGCTTAAGTGCTCCGCTGGGACCAAATTTGACGTGGAGAGAAAAGTGTGTGACTTTGAAAAGTTGGCTAAATGTCCATAAGACTAATTTCACCCAGAATTCGTTAAATCAGGAAGCTAGCTATTGTATATAGGAATTTCTTATATGAAATACATATTGTGGTGCTATGTTTGTGATGCGTGGTTGTTAATCGTCAAGAACCGGTTTTTCAAACAGGATGCAATTTATGTCATACGTAATTGCCATGAAGACACGTGCTATAAAGATACGTCGAAATGTTAGTTACGTTTGACGAAACCTTAGACCCTCTTCGTAAAACGTGCCCGATGAGTCAGCTGTACGAAGCGAGTGAAAGGCGATGTCAAACATAGCTACCATGGCGACGTATCTCTACAATACGTGTCGTCATGATGGTTACGTTTGACATAACTTAAACACTCTTTGTATAACGGGACCCACGACAGTAAGATCCTGCATACCTTACACATGGCGAGTTCATATGGTGTTCCTTACATCCAGTGTTGTTACACATTTCAGTCAAGGCGGTAGCTTGTATTACTAAAAGAAATATGGTGTTAAATATGGTCTCCCAAACGCCATCTAGTTCCTTGCTCTTCATCGTCTTCTTGTACATGTAAGTAAGTATGGCCGTAAGTATCTCTGCTTCATAATCCGGCATACCTCTGAATTAGAGGGGTGTGTGAAATCGCCATGTTAGTACAGAAATTTTTTTAGACGCCTGGATTTCAAGTTTACTTCCAGGTGTATTTTGGTGGGTATTAGTTGAAACTTTGGCGCATGTACACAATTGAAAATCTGGTGAAATGTTTATAGTTGGGGCCTCCGTGGCACAGGTGTCAGCGCAGACCCAGGAGCCTCTCACCAACTTGGTCGCGGTGAGTTCAAGTCCAGCTCAGGATGGCTTCCTTTCTAGCCGTACGTGCGAAGGTACGCCAGCAACCTGCGGATGGTCGTGGATTTCCCTTCCGCACAGCCCGGTTTCCTCCCACCATCACGCAAGTCAGATATTCTTGAGTACGGCGTAAAACACCAAACAAATAAATAAATGTTAGTGCTAACATGTGTCTTTCTTTACCATGGTCAATTCTAAGAGTGTGTCGAATGGAGTGCCCCGTGGAATATTTATTTATTTGATTGGTGTTTTACGCCGTACTCAAGAATATTTCGCTTATACGACGGCGGCCAGCATTATGGTGGGAGGAAAGCGGCCGGAGCCCGGGGGAAGCCCACAGCCATCCGCAGGTTGCTGACAGACCTTTCCACGTTCGGCTGCCACGTGGAATAAGAGAGACGTTTAGTACTGCTGACACCTTATTGTGATCATGGGGCACTTCCTTCTAAATGTCTTACTTCAACGATAATTTTGACGGTACGACAAGATATGGTACCTCACGTGTAGTTCTCTTTCACAAAAATGTCTTGTGAAAAGGGGCACATCATGTTGTACAATAAAATTTACGACAAAAAATACCGTACGACCTTTGGTGAAAGTGGCCCCAGGACCCCACAGATAATGGTAATGACAGCTGGAAGTCTATAAATTGTATGGCAATTCGTGAATAGGAGTTGCCCTCCTTACTGTCCCAAACACCAATGAAATAAATGATTCCCTTTACACATGACCCTATCAATGAACTGAACAATTCCACTTTTCTTTCAGAATAACAATGTATTGTGTAGTTAAAAATGACGAGGATGTGTACATGTTAAAATCATACCCGATATTACACGTATCATATACATTTCTTTGTAATAATTAGAGTATCAATTACAATTACAGTGGTGGGATCCAGTAAAGCTATATTACATCTTCTCTGTCGTATATAACATGTAGAAGTCAATTCCAGCACATTTACGTACACACGTCTTTACACTAAATTAACACCATCAAAAACCATGATTTTTTTCATTCCACAGTTTAGTTAAAAAGCACCTGACTCATGGTACAAGTTTTAACACCTTGAAAATCTGATCCTTTTATTAAAGAATTATTTTGGCTTGGAATATAACTTCACATGACAACCCTCTGTTGAAATATTGAAAAGCTCCCCAATAGAGCATGGTAAAGTGTCATTGTAGGCTATGATGAATGATAGATAAGACTGACGTGAACAAGAAATCAATTAAGTGTGGACAAAAGATACCATTAAAAAGTCCCACGTGTACAGGACACAGTGCTAAGGGAGAGGAAAGATATCTTTCAGAAGACATTGCCAAGGTACCAGATGGTATTCCAAGATAGAAAACCATTATGAATGCATTGAATACATTGCCATTATACATAGATGAGCAAATACATGTATGTGTGAGAAATATGGAAATACAAGTACTCATAACACTTAACACGATACTGTTACAGGGTCTAAACAGGCTCTGGTAGACTGTAACAATAGTCTCATGACAGAATGCAGCAGATTGTGACAAAGGCTCATGGCAGAATGTCATAGATTGCGACACAAATTCATGATAGACTGTGGTAGATAGTGACAGAAGCTCATGATAGGCTGTGGTAGATAGTGACAGAAGCTCATGATAGACTGTGGTAGATAGTGACAGAAGCTCATGATAGACTGTGGTAGATAGTGACAGAAGCTCATGATAGACTGTGGTAGATAGTGACAGAAGCTCATGAGAGACTGGTGGATTGCAACAAAAACATTCGGTAGAGTGTGGTAGATTGTGAGAAAAACTCTGATAGAATGTGGTAGATCGTGAGAATCTCAAGATATCCTGTGGATGATGACAAAATGTCAAAACAGAATGTGGTACATTCCTAGAAAAACTCATGACTGACTGTGGTAGACAGTGACAAAAACTCATGAATGTGATATGTGACGTCCAGCGAGAATACATTCAAGTGTTTTATAAACTCATAAAAGAACTAGGTAGACTGTCAGAAGCTCATGATAAAATATGGACCATCTTGCTGGAAAGTCATGAGAGAACATAGAAAACTGTCACAGAGCCTCATGGTAGAATGTACATGTATGTATGAAAACAGAAAAAATTGACGGGGCAAATGGAACATGGCAATGGAAACACGATCTGACAAACACGACATGAGAACACTATGACAAAACAGGGTTACAAACTGTGAATATTTTTGTGACGTGGGGACTTGGGTGACTTCTGGAACGCCTCAAAACATGTCCATGTCATCCGGAGCGTCCAAGTCTCTGTATTCGATGATGCCACGGGGATCCGAGCGACGACTGAAACGAACCAAGCAAATTCACGCATCAGGAGTGCAGGAAGCAATGCATTTTTCTAACTTGATAATTTGAGGGAGCTTAAAGTGAGCCTCTGCACAAAATTTTATCAAAACTGAACTTTATTATGAAGTCGATATTGCACATAAGCCAACAATCAACCAGAATGAAGGAAACTGTTAAATATGCAAAATTTGTGTACGGATCCAGCAGGTTTATGATTTATTTATTTATTTGATTGGTGTTTTACGATGTATTCAAGAATATTTCACTTATATGAGGCTTTTGAACTAGGCCTGCGATTCTACAAATTGAAGCTTCACAAAAAACTAGGAACAATATTTAGAGCAGTGAAAACGTTGGAAACCTAAGTCTGACAAATTCGAATTAAAGTCTGTCATGAACAGCCAATAAGTTCAAGTCAATTCCCGGATAACAATTTTTTTTCCACGAAAGATTGTACTTTCACAATGTCATAGTTTCTTATTTGCTTTCCTACAAAAGGTCCATTGATTTCTTCTATCGCTACACCCAGTTCGACCTATGGAACCACTCGTTTAAACAGGGTCATCCCATGAAATCTCTTAGCACATGTGACCCCAGTTCTGTCTTGACTGGGAACAACAACTCCTTCGCTCCAGCACCATACTGTTCAAAACGTGTTACTCGAACTAAGCTTGAGTTACCCATCCAATACATATCGTACTTCTGGTAGAGCGAGAATGGAAAGATTACATGTTGGTGTGTTGTGTTTTATGCTTCTGTTATAAGATTGTCCACTGAATGCCAAGTCCCAAGAGAAAATATGACGCATCTAGGGAATAGGAAAGCCAGAACAGACATACTCACCCGAATGACCTGCTGGGATGACCAGAGCGTCGGTTAAAGCCTCCATCTTGTCTGAAGTTGTCTCCCCTTGGCAGGGCGTTTCCATAGTGATTAGGTGGGCCATTCCCTAAAATCATGAATGCAACACAATTCTCTTGTTTACCTCTCTTCAGGATAGCTATATGGACCATAAGCCTTGAACTTTTCCAAAATTATATTTATCTAAAATATACCTAAAATTAGGTATGCTTTTTATTCCCAAACTGATGTACGTGGGACGGTCTTCCAGCAACCTGTGGATGGTCGTGAGAAGGTCTGCCAGCAACCCGTGGATCGTCGTGGGTTTCCCTTGGACTCTGCCCAGTTTCCTCCCACCATAATGCTGGCTACCGTTGTATGAGTGAAATATTCTTGAGTACGGCGTAAAACACCGATCAAATAACTAAAATATTCCAAAACTGCGTCCAACCTTTCTCACTGTATGACGTGCACAGGCACTTGATGTCACAATGTGCTGGGAAAAGGCACTCACACCTGCCAATACGACAACTCCCAACTCCCCTCACTAAATTCCACAGGTCGAAGATATCATGGTTTTTTCGCTGTGGCAGACAGCTCAACAACTTGTTCTGTTTGTCAGTCTCTAAGTCTGCTGGTCAGTCAGCTGGTCACTCAAATTTCTGACATCTTATTTTTCAACATAGGCAATTCTTTTGGTGAAAAGCCTCAGTGTGGAAATTTTCAAATATCACAAATTTTCACCTGATCAACTGAAACATGGCAAACTGTGAAAGTGAACTTTATCTGCCTTGTAAGTTCATTAATATCTTCAGGAGAACTGTTCACATGCAGAATTCTGCCTGCTGAAAATAAACATGGCAAAGGGTAAAATGAATTTTATTTACTTTGGACGTCCAGCAGAACTGTTCAAATTGAAAAATTCACATTAATGCACCAGCATGACATGTATGTGATCAACTCACCGTATCCCATGACAGGAGGCCTGGGCTGGTTGTAGCCCATCATGTTCTGCTGGGGAGGCCCCTGGAAGTTGCCAGGGCCCATGAACTGGTCACGCCCTCCTCCACCCTGGGGCTTGTTACCTGGGTGCTCAGGTAAGGTCGGACGCTTCGGGTCCAACAGGTAGTTGTTGAAAAATGATACCTGCGAGGGAAAACAAAATAAAAATTATTTTAGACACACTGATGGATTACAGGTGCAATAATCTGACAAACATCCAGTAGAAATGGTAAGTGTTTACTATGGAAGGAAAAACTGGTTGGAGTTTTACGCCATGATCAAGAATATTTCACTTGTACAATGGCAGCCACCCACGTGAAAATCCAAGACCCACGGCTGCTGGCAGACTTTCCCACATACGGCTGGAGTGGAAGCCAGCCAGAGCTGGACTTGAATTCACATCAACTGCATTTGTGAGAGGCTCTCGAATCACTGTCAAGTTAGCACATTTTTACCACTCGGCCAAGGAGACCCAAAACTGGTTACCAAGTCATCAAAATGCAGCCGAATATTGTGCAAACAGATTACACCTTTAACACAGGCAAGTGTTCAGTTTGTCTCGATACTTGTACTCTTTGGTTTAATAAATTTCACCGGGAGTGTGGCCAGTAAAAATGCCCTTGCAAAAGGCCCCAGAACTCATACTTTTCATGCTAACAATTTAGTTTTTCTCATAAGAAATTGATGAAACTTACCAAAAAAAAAAAAAAAAAATTCAGCAATGGTCATATAAGGTGGATAAATCCATCAGAATGAAGCAAAACATGTCGCTTATAAAACACTAGGTCAAATACAGTATATACAAATTTTAACATCTTCTATGTTCTGCATTTTCAAAGTGTGCCAGTAAAAAAAACAAAAAACAAAACATGCAATGTAATGCAATGAGATAGAGCGTTTACAAGGATGTGGACAGCTGGCCGACTGGACAGACCAACACAGGTCACTACAACAATAATCCTTGGCCAATATTTGCCGAAGGGTATAAAAAGCACCACCAGTTCAGAACTTAGCTGTATCTTCCCAGATAACTCACCTCTTTCTTGACTTCATCTATTTTCTCTGCGTGTTTGTTAAAGATGTGCTTCCTCACAAATTCCGGACCCTTGAACTTCTTGCCGCTGAGGGGGCACAGCCACTTGTCTTTGGCCAGCTCTTGTGTGTTGGCCGTCACAAACTTCTCAACCTCTGTGACAATTGTTAAGGGAAAAAAAAAAACCAGGCACATGCAAATATTCAGCTTTATATTGTATTAGGTCTAAAAATTTGCTTCTTGAGAAAAATATTACTTTTACACCTGAAATTGGAATTTCTCCAGTAAGATACCATGCAACCTTCAAACAAAGCTGTAAAACACTTATTTGAGATTAATAAAATGTAAAAAGAATGACTTAGTCATGGATGAAATTTTACATCAACTATAGTACATATCATTACATTCAGGATGACATTTTCTAATGTGAAAAGGAAGAAACGCCGTACTAAAGAACATTTCACCAAGACAACTGATGAACTTTAGCACGTAACGTACCAACTCAAGCGGCTCTGACAATTATATCACACATATGCTCCCAGGATGTGTCTATTAGAGTCATTTAGGTTAAATTTTATAAATGGCTGGTAATGGCTGGGCTTAACCCAACCAAACCTCAAAAAAAGGGCCCTAATCAAAAGTTTTTGTTGCTATTTTGATAACATTTTTTTTAAATTTTTTTCTCCATGTTGATTCTATATGATCCTTATGCTTTTGAAAAGCCAGAAAAAAAAAAAATTCCCCATCAACCGACCCTATTTGTTTCTCATACAGTCGGGTTACATCCAACAAACAGTTTTTTAAGGATAGCCTTGGCAAGTGTCTCGAATTACAGAGAAGGTATGGTAAGAATTCTTCTATTCCTTTTTCTTTTGGACTTCTCACAACATGTTCTACCATCATCCTAAGGGAAGAAAGTCCCGTCACGTCTGATACATGTTTTTCAGTCCAGGTTACAAAGGATATGCATTCGGGTCTTTCCTTCCAAGCCTGACAGCCTCTTCCTCGTTCACCTTGTCCGAGACCTCCAAGAAGGCTCGCAGCTTCTTCTCAAAGTTCTGGTTCCATTCTGTCACTGTTAAAAAAAAAAAAAAAACCAAAAGAGAACAGTAAAGTTTCATTCCTTCCTTGTTTCATCACTTTCATCGTTATTTTGATGCTGTGTAATGAACAACACACTGCACTAAAACTATCAGTATGCAGTAATAACCATATTTGTAGCCCTGCTCAACTGCCATAACACTCAAATGACACAAGTGGAAAAACCTTTATGGAAGACGATTTTATGGGTAAATTTTGCGTTAATCAAGTTTCATTGCACAGTACATTTTTAGGGATTTCATAAATGTTACTAAGGTAAGGGTTGTTCGTTTATTCTATTTTTGGTACATGACAAATTGATACTCATACAGCAATATCTATGCACGTCCCACAGATTCTTTGTAAAAGTGTTCAGTTATTTCATTAGTCCTAAACGAAGTATTCCACAACATTCCATTTGTATGAGGGCAGCCAGGTTGTCACCAGATTACCCTTGACGGTCAAAAAAATACATAAACAGTCAGTTCTTTTGACAGTGATACATTGATTTCAAACAACTTTAAAATTAATACATACATGGGATTACCAGTTTTCAGACTGCAACTCATTTCAGTACCAAGACAGGTAACACTTGATTTTGTTCCATTTTTAGTTATTGTACCTTTTATGATCGTTTGATTGTCACATAAGCTGAGGCCCTGTAAGAATTAGATTTACTGAAAAAACCTTCCAGAAGGGGTGGAGTCCTGGGCCCACTTGCGCGAAGGGATCATAGACACAATCAATTGTAAACCCTACAACTGACTTTACAATAGACTGCTAAAAAAAACACCACCTGAACACAGGAACTGTACGGTGATTGTCACTTACGATCGCAGCCAAATTTGACACGCACATATACATGTGTAGGTGGTCTACGTAAATGGGCAATGTACATGAGTCAAAAACTTGTTCTTACCTTTATTTTCAAAAGAATTCAACATCATCACGATTCAGCAGCAAACAACAGCAACATGTGAAACACTTCTCGTAACACATATCTCAGAAAATTAAATTGCACACCTTTGCAAAACCGAGTCGAAAATCACTCACTAGCAGTCTACCTAAGGCAAGTAGTTATAATCAAGCTTAATTTCAGGGCGACTGTAAATATTTACCACTGGATCAAGACGATTGCACGGGTCAATTTTTATTGTAAGTTACGACGACCGTAGCTCACAATCCCGTTGTGCAAGAGGCTGTTAGTTGTAAGCGAGGGCTACAACCAAGATTACAATCAGCTTTGGCTTAAGATCCCTTTGGGCAAACTGTCCCAGGGTAGCAGCCTTACCGTCGGCTTGCGTGAGTTTGGCTAAGGGTGTGGTGCCCCTGGCGTGCATGATCCCACACCTGTTGGGCATCTCGTCCTCGTTAGGGAACTCGGTAGCGCTGTAGTAGTCCACGGAATGTACGATCCTCAGGTACAATATCATTCTGTCCAGCACCTGAAACAAGATTTATTTATTTTGATTGGTGTTTTATGCTGCACTCAATAATATTTCACTCATACGACGGCAGCCAGCATTATGGTGGGAGGATTGGTAGTGGACCTTCCCACGAGGGGAAGCCAGTGTCAGCAGGGTTTGAACTCACAGCATTCATATTGATGAGAGGCGCTTGGATCATTATGCTGCACTATTGCGCTGATCCCCTTGGCAACAGAGGCCCCAAATGAAACAAGGCAGTGCTTACTCAGTGGGATTGCCGAAGGGATACATGTATATCACATTATTTGAGAGACACTGAACTTTCCACAGGAAAGTCAACCGCATGACACAACTGAGAGCAAACCATATACACCATAGATCAAATTACAGCACACAAAATATTTGATGTCGAGTAACGAAAGGAAGTCCTAATACACCACAGCGCCACCTGTCACATGAGGAAAATCTCACAGAAACACATCAGTGTTCTGTGTTAAGGGAGACAACTCCATGCACAATTCGTCTACATAAAATTCATCCATTTGCAAGGATGATAGGAAAGATTAATTGCTTCAAAAACGTAGAGTGAATTTCCTTCATCCATCATCTTCATGAAAGAAAGTTAACTATTAACTAAGATCTTTGGTCCTCAATATAAGCCCACTTCGATCCTCATTCAATAGGGTTCTGGGCCACATATAAGTGCATACGTACGTAAAATAGTTATGTTCATTTATTTAATTGATTGGTGTTTTATGCCATACTCAAGAATATTTCTTGTATACAACAGTGGCCAGCATTATGGTGGGAGGAAAGCGGGCAGAGCCTGAGGGAAACCCACACCATCTGCAGGTTTGCTGGCACACCTTCTCATGAGAGGAAGCCAGCATAGGCTGGGCTTGAACTAACAGCGACCGCTCTGGTAGGAGGCTTCTGGGTTATTGTGCTGGAGGTCCAGAAACCATTGTGAGACATCCGCTTACTTTGATCAGTTGAACATCTCGCTCCAGTGTCAACTCTGGGTTAGTCTCTTTAGGTTCATCATCCACTGACTGACCTGAAAAACAACATAAGAAAATAATTCAAACCCAATTTGTTTTCATTTATCATCACTCTATAACACTATTTATGTATGTGTATATTTATGTATGCTTGGCCTTTATATCCTACTCAAAGTCCATGCCACCAAATCTTTAATTGTAGAAATAATGAATTCATTGCTGGCTTCATGGCAGGTAAGAGGTAAATCGCAAAATTAACGTTTTCAGTCAATAAGATATAGACTACAATTAGACGCTAGATTTGTTGTTTAAGAAAATTCAGTGTACAAAATGAGATGAAACACCAGATACCGGTCCATAACAACGATACACAATAGAAGTGCAGACTTCTGCAGTGACAATCCTACACAAAGCCCAGTGGAGAGGGACTAGGCGGATTTTGGAGCCCGGCCTTCTATGTGCTTGGTCATTTTTTTTTTTTCCAAGGAAGACACAATTTTAAAATCCTGGACATAATCGTATTGACTGTAACAAGAACTGCTATTTTTAGTTCATTGTCAAATCAAGTGATTTTGCATAAAAATGCACTACTTCATTTAAACATCCCCAGCTCTGAATTACACATGCAGCTATCCAGCCATTTTAAAAAGTTCTGTGAAGTATAATCTTCAAAATGGCTTGCTCTCCCTGAAAAACACATTACTATAGTAAAACATATAAAATAAGAACTTGCTTCAACCAATCTCTTGAATTGCTGTTTTGAACTCTAAAAACTTGCATGGTCTGAAGATTGCCACATGACCTACTGGCACATTATAAATTATACAACTAATTGCCTATAATAACTATCGCATGACCAGGTTAACACACACATACCACAGTATGTGGGTATTTGTAGTGTCATCTATATTGTCACCTTCAGAGAAATTTACCTCATTTTAACCAGTTTTATTTTACTTGAATAAACCATACACTGCTTGCTACCAAGGGTAGCAAGTGGAAGCCAAGACACCATCCCTGTTGTATATAAAACAATGCAGTTTACTGCATAGAACATAAGTGATGTCTGTGAGTGAGGAGCAGATGTGTGATGGGAATTGGACACTGTATAATATGTTTTTATAGTTACCATGTGTCATAAGTCTGAGGTTTGATGTATGAAGTTTTTACCCAAAAGTTGAGTTTTTTCTTTCAAAAACACCATACTATGAGGCAGGCAATTCATTGAAAAGTTAGTAGAAGCACTCTATCTGTCATTTTCCCATGACCTCGAACAATATTTCAGGACCAAACCATAAATTTAATTACTTTTCCAGGCTTGGAAAATCTAAGTAAAATTCCATGACAATCCAGGATTTTTAAGAACCGTACGAACCGTGTTCATGAGATCAGGGCAAAAACAAAACTTAGAAACAAGTGAAAGGGAATCTCTCAAACTAAGGGAAACAACTCTAGAGTGTATTTCGTAAAACGGCATGGTTTGTCACAGATAACTAGTTGGATTATTGCACTGTCATTGTCACAGTAGAACAGCTACTGCTAATGTAGGTTTGGAGAACTTCTTCTATAAAAGTTTGGTAACACTTCTACGTTTCCCTCGGCATTTATCAAAAGAATATTTTTTTGTTCATTTATTCATTTCTATGCCTTGAATGTTTCACTTCCATGACATCAGTCAGACTCATGCTTACCACAGCCGCATGCTTGTTAAACAGGAAGAAAAAAAAAAAGCTTCCAAAGCAGACAAAACGCAAGGTGGGTTTTCAGTTTTATTTTTATTCCACTTTGGGACTGTTTTCGTGTCGGCTCTTCAGTACAGCACAACATAAAATTGGTGCTGCCTTAAGCACAATAGAAGCCCTAGTTTAAGAGCCATACACTCGTTACCTTTGGCCTCCACGACCCGATCACAACCTGTACTTACCCAAGTACTCTTCTTCCTCAAAACTGCCCTCGTCCACCAGGTAGTCGGTGATGTTCTTCAGGACTGGGTTCCGCGACACCAGGCCATACGTTGTCACTTCCTGTCCAACAGGACAACAGAATAACCTCATAAGGCGAACTGCAAAGTGAACCCTCTAATTTCATGTCAACAAATAAAGCCTTCTGAAGATGACCTGCTTCTGGCCCTCATTTCACTAACAGGTCATAAATCTTAACCTTAAGTCTTAAGTTTTATCAGTCAGTTCATAGTAAAGCATGGGTAGTACTGTTTAATGAAACAGTCGTATGTTGTAAGTTTTAAAGTAGGACCGAGTTATGACTTGCGACGTTTAGTGAAATGGGGCCCAGACTCTGAAATATTTTCAACTGCAACAAGTGGGTCTACAGCAGGCTGTTGTTGTTGTTTGTGTTACCGGTGGGATGGTGGACTTCATGAGGTGCATGCGCTTCTTCAAATGCGCCAGCGTCCCCTTTACCAAAACCCGGTGAAACAACAATATTTCGAAGCACATCTGATGCACAAATCCAGTGCATTTAAACGAAACATGTTCATAATTTTATGTCGTCTTCTAAATCAGACACAGCAAGTCACTGGATGATAACTCTTAATTATAAGGGGTGGGGGCCTCCGTGACCAAGGGAGGTAGCCCACTGGCGTTGTACAATGACAAAGGATCCTCTCACCAATGCGGTCATTGTGAGTTCAAGTCTGGCTCTCGCTCCCTTCCTCTGTGGTTGTAAGTGGGATGTTCTGCCAGCAACCTGTGGATGGCCATGGGTTTCTCCTGGGCCCCGACAGGTTTCCTTCCAGGCTGAAACTCTGCCAATCTGGCTGAGGTAGTTTTCCTTCAGTAACCACACGGACAGCTTTATCTAGGCTTACCTGTCATTAACTACAAACCCTGATCCATCTCTGTATTGTATTAACTTAGGCCATCTTTAAAAATTTCTCTGCAGCAAGCCACACAACCCTTTCACAAAAATAGGGTCAGTTGGTAGGGAAATATTTGTTTTTACTCTTCATTATGAAATAAAAAGGTACTTTGGTTAAATTAACATGAGGAAAATTAAAAAAATAAAAAGAAATTTCACCTGGAGCCTGATAAAATCTTTAGAGTAGTGCCCTTTTCTTTGAAAGTCAGTCAGGTTACCAGCAACAAACCTATTTTTAATTATGGCCTTAGTTACTGATGCAGCTGTCTTATGAGATAAACACTGTGCACCCACAGAGAGGATACCCACCTTCTCTTTGTCTTTCTTCTCACCGTCCTGCTCCTCCCACAGCCTCCACTTGGTATCCAGGTTCTGTATGATCTTAGCCAGGTGCTTGATGTCCTGCTTGACCACTGTCCGGTGAGCCGTCATCCAGCTGACCGGACGGATTCTCTGCTTCAGCTCACGGTTCACTGTGGCATTCAACTCACAGTCCCTCAGCTGTGAATATGCACTATGAACATCACACTATTGTACACATAATAATAATAATAATAATAATAATAAATATATATATATATATAAAATTTTTGGGACACCCGATCTGCCCTTTTTAGCTAACATATATGTAATTGTAACAGGGATACAAAGTTTCTTTTTTCTTCCAAGGTTAGAACATCTAATGACCAGCACATCCATATCTTTACTTTTCCAAAAAAAAACTAGGAGAGAAATGTAATATTTGCTTTTAGCAGGATTAATATATGTCCCAATAGCTAGACGAATTAGGGTGTAAGATGAACAGCTATCTGAAGCCTACCTGACCTAAAACTTTGCCCATGACAATGTTATACATTTTTTTGTTATTCTAAGAGTTCTACTAATTTTAGAAAGCTAGTGCAAGGTTTATTTTGATGTTATGACGATAACGATCTACTGGAAAAATGTCAGTTTCAGCACTAAAAACAATATTTCATGACATCAATTTGTCTCTAAATCTGTACTTTTCTGGGTGAAATTTTAGGCAATTCAGGTTTAACAGTATTTCACTGAAAAATTTGCAAAATCTTGAATCCTCCTGAAATCTACTCCAACACAGTGTGTTCAAAATGCAATCCAACTTGTACACCCCAAAAAACATCGAACGGAACTGTCCAAAGAATGATCAAACAGATGTTCTCCAAAAGTCATCAAAACAGATGTTCTCCAAAAGTGATCAAAACAGATGTTTTCCAAAAATGACCAAACAGATGTTCTCAAAAAATGATCAAACAGACGTGCGTCAGAAACGTCTTCAGGTGAAAAGAGAGCACAACCAAGTCGGAGCCAATGACTCACCCTGATGTTGTTGAGATTCCAGCAGATGTCTTTGATGTTCACAGCTCTCTCGAAGGTCACCCAGCCTCTTCTGAAGAAGTGTCGATCAGGTAGCGGGTCCTGTAGGGCCACTCGCAGGAAGCCAGGATAGCGCTTACACATCTGTCACAAATAATGGTAGTTCCTGTCTGAAATGTTCCCACTGACTTCTGAGTCGATTTCAATGCTTTAACAATTCCAGTGTTTTAAATTCCCTAATGTCAACATGATGGTTGAGATATACAAGAAAAACTGTGATGAGAGTTTATTGAACATAATTTAATGCGTGATCTGAATGAATGTGTAACGGTTTTAGGCTACATTGGATGAATATGAAAGACACTGCCTAAAAATTGTCACAAGTTAAGAAAAACTTTACATCCTCGGACCACCATGACCTTTGCAAATCAGGGGCAGATTTGCAAAAGGCAATTCTTGACTCCGGCCAAAACTTAACCCTCACCATCACACATAGTTTATGGTTCCATTACATAAAATTTCGATATATTTTTCTTCAAAAAAAACCCCCCAAAAACACTTGCCAAAAGTTCCTAATTATAGCTTGTATGGTCTCGAAATAAGTGATAAAATCGTTTCAAATTTCGACTCAAACAGACTTTGTGGAACCAACCCCTATCCTCCCCACCCCATTCCGCCCATCCCCACCCCATTCCCAGCCTTACAGCTTCCACTTCCTGCTTGGTGATGGAGGGAGCCAGGTGCCTCAGGAAGATGGAGTTAGTCTTGTGGAGAGCTCTTGGCCGAGGGTCAACCTTCTCCGTTGTGTCAATGTCCTTCTCGTCATTCCTCTCTGCTGAAAACACACGAGAATGAACTGTGACAGCTCAACGTCACGTCGCCAATATTTCAGCCATATCAAGGGTGAGACAAACAAAGAGTGAGTGCGTTAGTGAGTGCTTGGGGTTTAACGTACTTAACAGTGTTTCAGTCACATGACGACGACACAAACAAAGAGAATTCATGGATATATAAAAGAAATGCATACCACATGACCACTGAAGGCATTCTGGAGTTTCGAAGTTGGTTAAGCCAGCAGCTAAATGTTAAAGGTATTTATTTATTTACTTGTTTGATTGGGGATTGGTAAAAAGCTTAGTGGGTCTGCAGCGGGTCTTTTCATTTTATGTGCTCTCATATGGTGGATCAGTATGAAACCTGTAAATAACATGACACCAGCTCTTTCTAGTTTTTCATAAAGAATATACTTGCCACAATATGGCTGAAATACATTTATTCATTATACATTTATCAACAATATGCAATGAATGTCACAGAAACAGTCTGGGTGCTCACCTTCCTTCTTGGGCGTTCGTTTCTGCTCTGTGTCCCCACGGTCAGGAGATGGTTTCTCAGGTGTACCGGTCGTGTTGTGGCTGGAGCTGTCCGCTTTACCTGAGCCCTTATCCTCCTCCATACCTGACACAAGCAGTCAGACATAATATGTCAATAAAGCGTCAGTCAAAACTGATTCACTGTACATGTAACTGGCCAGTTTATACGAAACATTTGCTTACAGCTTTCCACATTCTTGCCTAACAGAAGGGTCATTCCATGTCGGCTGGGAAAAACCCCATTAGGTTGATTTTAAGGCTTCTAGCCCCCATAAATAATTACAGCCATACAAAGCTGCTTCCAGCATAATTAATTGTTTCTGAACTGTCACAAGTGCACATTACATGGTGTTTCTAGAGAGTTGTATCTCAAAACCCACTTGGAAATTGGAACAATAACAAACCTTCCTCATTTATACTAAGGTATTTTTATCATTTTTTTTTTTCAGTATTTTCCAAGCAGGCCATTGCCAACAAAAAAAAAAAAAAAAAAATTGAGAGGGCGGGGAGAGGAGACAATGGGGCTGATTTGACATGGACTTGACACTCAATTGTTTCATGTTTCTTTGAAATGATATATATGTAACTTTTCATACGTCTGTTGTATTGAGACTTTTGCTTCCATAGTGGCTGTCAGTTTTTTGTGTGGAGGTAATCATGGGACCCCCGAGCGATGTTAGGCCAGAACCTTCCCACAGGTACACGTGTGTACACCATATTGGTGGCAGACAAGTGGCATTCAGCGACTGTTAAATGGCACAAAGTATCGTGAGCAGCTGACTGTCACCAAAGCCCCATGACAGACTCAAGAATATTTCGCTTATATGATGGCAGCCAGCATTATGGTGGGAGGAAACCAATGACCATCCACAGGTTGCTGGCAGACGTTCCCATGTACGACCAGCAAGGAAGCTAGCATGAGCTCGGCTTGAATTCAATCAACCAATTGCATCGGGGAGGCGCACACGGGCCATTTCACTGCACTAGCTTTCTAATCCCCTCAGCTACAGCAGACCTAAATTGATTTTTCACACAATACTCGAGAATACTTCATTTCTACCACTGGCAGCCAGCAGTATGGTGGGAGGAAACTGGGCACAGCGTGGGAGAAAATCCACGCCCATCTGCAGGATGCTAGCGGAGCAGACCTTTCTATGAACAGCCAGAGAGGGAAATCACATGTCTTCCCCCTACACACAAAGGACGTATCATACCAACTCTTGAACATAGCAGGAATCACACGAGGACAGAACGCATCAGTAACTCACCAGGTGGTGCTGGTTCGGGTTCCGATTCCGAGCCGCTGTCTGATTCAGAACCACTCTCGTAGCTGTACTGAGACCTGTCGCGACTTCGCTTCCGTTTCTGGCCAGTGGGTAATTCCCCCTGATCAGAAACAAAATGGTCAGTTATAAACATCTATCTGTGATTTTTCAAGCTTCAAGTGGTTATGGTACGTAGTATATTATCTGAATACCATGCTATCCTCAAAAATGCAGTTGCCAGAATAAGCCTGAAACACTGCAGATGTCATGTTAGGCAATAATGTATTAATGATTTATTCATTCAAAGATTTAGCTTTGATTTTGTCACTTTTATACCAGATCATACCAGAAGCCAAATTACATTACAAAATTTGTCATTTAAAAGAGAATCATACTGAGCTTGTATATAAAATATATGGATAAGAATATATTCATACAAGTAGAAACAATATTATTATAACAATGCAGTATAAACTGTTTACAATGAGCAGATTACACAGGCCCCATTCAGGTTGTTACCTCTCCAGACTGGTCATTCTCCTCCTCTGGGGATTTCTGAGACTTAGAGAATTCCTGAGCAGCCTTCTGCAAATCCTCTTGTTCTTTGGTCATAGGCAGATCCATGGGTGTCTGTTTTAAAAATTATGGAACTCATAAACATATTTAATTAGGACTTTAAGCCAGACCCAAGAATATTTATTACCTCAGTCAAGAAGGTTACGTTTTAGCTGGTGCTTATTTGTCTGGCTTTCAATAAGTAACTTTACGACAAAAATTACAGTACAGCCACTTGCTAGTCGAATATCGTCCTGTCATCCTGGCCGGACCATACAGCCATGGTCCGGCCGTCAAACACGGACCCTGATCCACACCCTCCCGCCATGGTGAGGCCCACCATGGTCCCCATCATAGGCATAGAGTCCTGCCATCCTGATCGGTATTAAACACCATTTTATGCTTTGTTTGTTACGTGCCAATTTGCAGCAAATCCATCATGCCTTCATGTAATGGGGAAATATGTTTTGTTTTCATAGCATTGGTGTTTCTAGCCTTGTGCTGTGGACTTTTCTGATAAAAGCATGCACTCACCGAGCACACACAATGCAGTGTGATCACTGTGATGAGATCACACAGGAGAATGAAGCTGTGAATGAAGTAACAATCTGCAGACTTCTAAATAGTTACACTGTTGTAGGCTTTCTTCCGTGACTTTGAACACGGTACGTAGGCAGAGGATGAAACTGGACGTCTTTTTAGTGTAAAATTCTTTTCGCTTGTGGACATGGAATTTAACATTGCTACGCATTTCATTATGACTGAGTATTAGCCGTAGAACGGCACGATATATGTTACAGGCACAGTATATGTTACAGGCACAGTATGTGTTACAGGCACCGTTAAAGTACACACAAATACTTGTTTTCATTGTCGTAAAATCATCCGGCAATCATCCTCTCACCATGGTATCATGATCGTGTCATGATATGCACATCCTGATCGGATCATACGGCCATGACGTACTGACAATCAATCCCCATGCAACCATGGTGGGCCCACCATGCATGGACCATGGAGCCAGGATGGGTATAGCATATTCACCTTGGATCTGGCTGTACTGTACACAAGAATTAAAATTTTGATCACTGACTACTTCTGAGCCAAGAAGCCATAAATTACATTTGGGTTATTATCCGGATTCACATGCAGATCCAGGAATGTTTGAAACGATTTTTCACTGCAAATCAGAACATAAATGCAGAGTATTAAGTCTTTGTAATGTGGGAATTTGTATATTAGGCTACAGTGGACTGTTGACGTGGCAGCGTTCCTCGCAGCTCTGTATACATCTGCCAGGTTGAAGAGTGATGAAGACAAGGCAAAAACCTACTTCATCCGAAAACTGACACAGTTCGATTGATTAACTAACTGATGTATAACACTGTCCTCAACAAAGGAAGACTCTGATCGGCAAGACAAAAGTGTCCATATCCCAGTAAACCACTCCCATTTTCTTCTGTAGCACTTCAGTGAATGTGTACTGCTCGAGTGTTTTATGAGTGACCAGCCCCGAACAGTGAGAGAAGCCACAGGAAAAGAACACTAGCGTACACAGCATGGGACAGCTTCGTTAAAGGTGGAAAGGTACTTAACGAGTTCCCCATTTTTTGACGGTGGCCAGAATCATGGGTGAAGGAAACCAGCACAGCCCTTCATCAGATACCTGACAAATCAACAGTCTCAGCTGCACCTAATCCAGCAAGAGACAGATATGAGCTCAGCATCTCATTTATCAAAGGCCTGACAACGAGCCAGTGATTTAACAGTCTGTGCCAATGACAGATTGACACTAATCCTATCAGATAGTTGTATTTTCACCTCTCCGGCACCATCCTCTGTCACAGCTTCCTCTTGTTCTTTGCTCTCGGGGACTTTCTCTTTGTCTTTTCTTCTTCTCTCCTTCTCTGGGCTCCTAGACAAAACAACGCAAGGAATTTACTTCCTTACTTGATCGGTGTTTTGCATTGTACTCAAGCATATGTCACCTGAATGATGGTGGACAGCATTATGGTGAGAGGAAACTGGACAGAGCATGCAGGAAATTCACAGGTACGCACCACAAAAAACATTTTACCACAATGAAACACCTAAAATCACCTAAGCAAAAACCGTCATAGTCACTTAAACCCATCAATATTGCGCAGCACAAAAATGGAACGGCAAGTCACGTTTTCTTCAATTATTTGACAACTGGTACTAACTGCCGTCTCCATTATTTTCAAGCGCCAGTCATTTTTGGCGAAAAGAGACAGCTCAAAGATTCATTCACAAAATGGCTGAACTTGTTCATGGATGCAATAGAAATTGGGGTCATTACGGAGTCTGTGCCGATCACTAGTGCCCCTTACATTTTCTCGGCAAGCTGAGACTCTGAGTTATTCCTGCTGCGGTTGCCATCTTCCGGCATATCAGGCTCCTCCAAGGACTTCAGATCAAACTCAGATCCCCCTTCCATCTTTAGAACAGCTGTAATCAGCAAACAGGTCAATTTTTGAAATTCCAGACATGAAACTCATGTCATTATCTAGTTGAAATGACAACAAAACTCAAAATCATCATCACCAAACACATCCTGTTAATACAGTCAAAACTTTAACTAAAAGCAATTGAAAAAAATTTAGAGTAAGGTCTGGTAAGCTCTATAGTTCACGGGGACTGCTGGATGTGAATGACATCAGTGGGACTTTTTTTATCATTATGTTTGGCTAAAGCTAAATGTTTTGTCAAGGGAGTGATGTGCACTACTAGCAAACAAACTATTCTGACAAAAAAAATACATTATCTGATAAAAACTGAGAAGTCTGCAACATCATCTGTTCAAAAGAATGGCAATGTAGTTCATAAAGCCCATCTTATGACTTCAAATAATTAAAACTATTTAAAGAGATATGGTTGCCAAAAATTTGGATTTTTAAGCAAATTGTGATTGCGACTTCATAAAAGTTTTGAAGTTCGTTCATAAACTAAATCAGTCATGTCAAAATAAAACATATTCATTGAATATGTAGCTTGTACAAGTCCAGACAAGCTCTGTCATTAATCAGACCCAACACAAAGAGGGCGGGCTATGTTCAACGTGCACAACAACAACATTTGCACCTGCTTATCATACAGTGTAGTTTTGCAGCAACTGACGACCTGCTGAGCTCTCTTTTACGCCGCTTTTTGGCCGTTCCTGTTATGAGCGAGCCATAAGTCTTCTAACAAGTGTCATCAGCCATGCTTGTTTACATATGAGGTTTACTGAGTGCTGTGCGCATGCTCCAGTTCCACTGAACTGACAGCCCCTCATTTAAATACTCTTGCGCACTTTTCAGTTTTTTGGTTATTTTTAAACATTCAGTTAACGTACAATGCTGGAGGTGGGATTGACGAAAAGCTTGACAGTTCTACTTCGTGAAAAAATACCGTACCCTCATGTCATTCTGTAATAATGCAAAAATATCTTACATTTGGGCGACCATTTCAAGTTCATTCAAAGAAGTTTTAGACTGAATGATTATGGTTGGCAATATTTCAGCCATATGGAGGCAAAAAAATTATTTTGACAATACTGTAAATCTTAAATTTTTTTTCAATCTTTAAAGCAGTTTTTAAAGGGTAATTTATGCAAACAGTTATTGCAAAAATAAAGCCCACAGGTATAAGCTTCATAAAACTATAAGAATCATTTCTGCAGACCCTACCGTTCTCCAAGAAGGTACTGAAACACTGCTTTCACCAGTGGTTGAAAAATTAGGGTAAGTGAAGGTATTTTTAGATACAGCTTTCAGCAATTCTTTTCCTTCAATATGTACATGTGGGTGCCGGTACTGACCAGCGTCCAGAAGCTTGACCAGTTCTGGCCCTTTGTCCATGTCCACTGTGACATTCTCTATGTACGGGGTGGTCAGCAGTTCCACAAAGACCGCCAGCCGTTTCTTCAGGCAGTGCCGCGACTCATCCAGTCTCTTCCCATACTCCTCTGGGTGGTACTTTGCCTTGAACCTGGAAGTCACGGAGGGAGGAAAGTGGGGGGGAAAAGAGGAAACAAAACATGGTGTTAGTAATGAATACTGCTGTAAATCTGTTCCATTTACAGAAAATATGTCAGTAAGGTAGGTATTACAGTAGCTGTTGAATTTCACCTCACTCCCTTTCATGTAAGAAATCAACAAACTAATCAGTTAATTCTAGCCATGGATTTTGTAATAAACAGGGTCACCTGTTTTTAAAAGGTAACCTTGCTTTCCGGCAGCCAAAAATAAACTTGATTTCATCTTCTCACAGCATAAGTAATACTCCATACTTATTACCTATTTTAACTTTTAAAGCTATGTTGAAGGAGTTTTCTCTTTCGTGACGATCACTTTCATGAGCAATGGAAGCTGGGATGCTCAGAGTAAACCACCAACCCATCAATGTTAACAGGTGCTCTATATCTTAACTCTTTCTCTATAACTCACCGCTCACAGCGGCTCAAGTTCTAGGCTCACTGGCATGGCTAGCAGCCAAGCTGCTCATTGTTTAGTGCCTTCTAATTTGTTGTTGCTACATTAAAGTCATTGCTGATAGGTAAATTTGTATTTCAAAGATCCCTTACAGGGCAAAAATCCCTACAACAGAGAGTTAAATATTCCGTAGCCAAAAAAGCAAAACTTATGTCGTATGATGATAAATACAACTCTGTTCACAGAATGTTTTGTGTTGAAATGTACATTTATAAGAAACTCCTGCAATGCTAAATAAGCTCATACAGTCTCTGTTTCTCTCATACAATCAAGGCACAACCTTATTATCAGCTGACAGATTCTTATTACAGGACATGGCAAAATGCGATTTATTTACAATATTATTGATTTGAAAGGTATTTCACACAGCCCTCAAGAATATCTCATTTATAGGATGGCAGCTAGCATTATGGAGGATGGAAACCAAGAGCATTTTATGAGGGAGGCTGCTACATTTGTACATTGATTAATTGACTGATTGTTGCTTTTAGTTGTTTGATTTCCTCCGCAATCATTCCACCATATAATGGGCTGCCACATTACAAGATGGCATGTTGCACTTGGCCTTCTGTTTGAAAGAAGCAAGACCTTCAGAACTAAAAACAGACATCTCTTTGCACTCTTTTTAGTCCTGAACTTCTTGCTTGACATTCAACGTATCTAACGGAAGTCCCACGTCTTCATACATATACACAGGTAACAGAATGTCCCCAATATTCAAAATGAATGGTTGTTAGTGTATTCAATTAGGTGCAATAAGCAAAGGGAAGAATAAACTAGTCTTACATGATGAATGTTAACCGGTTCACATTTTTCGACTACAAATATTTCCGATACAATGTACAAGTATACAACAAATACTCCTTGAGCACAACAACTTGTGAAAACCTTATTTTTAAAACAACTGGGCCAAGTTCATGGGCTTATTAGACAGAAACATACTTGGTATTAAAATACTTGAGGTCTGAAATGAGCACTAGTACATAAAAAAAAATCTTGTAAGTAGTTGGGCAAATAATAATTTAATAATCAATAATGATTTAGCTGGACGTCATCACATTAGGTGAAAACAGCAAGGACCAAACCAAGGAATATTAACTCAATAATTTTTAATTAACAAATTCAGGGTCACCAAATGTTACAACAATTAGTTGTCACCGACGACTTTCATAAAACTTACAAAACGAGGCTTTTCATTCTAAAGGCTAAAAACAGGAAAAGCTTCATTTGAAGTTTTACGAACACGGCTACTGAGTGTTATTGTACTGAGGAAGAGACACTTGTATCATGGAGGGGAAGGCTTTGAACATATTTGGTAACCATGGCAATACGAATAGATACATTTACCTGTCCGTGACTGAGGTGTTGGAGAGATTTACATACCCAGTCGCGGAGTGACGCCCGCAACACGCTACTCCACCAGCGTTTAAAAGCACAACAACGGTGCAACAACAACACCGCCTTTTCAAGCCCCTAACTACGACCCTACTAACTTTGCAATGGAGCTACACTGCTTTGTGCAGTGCCCTACGTATGCTAATGCTGTGCAAATCCAGGTGCCACGGCGAACTCTGACCTCTCATCTCCACAGAAACCAGTGAACCTGTCTTCAGGGGGAAAGAGGTGTTAATTTGTTGTGTCACATCAGTGGATAGGAAAGGTTTTTTCAACCAACTGTCAGCAAAATAAGCACATTTCATACAAATCTGGTGGATTTCTCTGATTATCCTCCAAAAAATTCTAAATCAATAAAATCAAATATTTCCTTGAGAAAAAGTACCTTTTAAATGCATTTAGATTTAAAATTATGTTCAGTCGTCTGAAAGACCTTGATTTTTGCTCAAATTCAACTGTCGGCTAAAACACCAATTAAGTGACAGTTGGCTGTGACTTTCTTCTTCTATTGTGACACAAACAACATGCATTTTTTCAGAATGAAAAGAAAGGAAAATAAAAATAATAACCACTACAGCAGAGAAGATTTCAGGTGGACATCTGTATTTCTTTGTCTTTCTTTTTTTTGTTTTTTGGTTTTGGTTTTAAACATATTTTCTTCCACAAGGATGGAAAGAAAAGAACAGCTAGGAGCAGGATACATGTATGCATCTAAATTCTGAAAAGCCTATATAATACAGCCATTACGTATACGTTATTACAAAAAGACAGAGCGACAGTTTGATCTCAACGGCTTACCATTCCTCTTCCTTATGGGCCAGGAAGAACTCGTTAATCTGCTGTCGACGGAAATCCACCTTGTATTCGTTGTATTTCTTAATGGCTTCTTGGTCGTCGATGTTGTCATCTTGCTGAGAGAGGAACTGCTTAAAGGTAAGCATGGGTGGCTGTGTGGGGTAGTCGACTTCTTGTCTGTGAAATCATCCCAAATAAAAAGGCATCATCAACATTCCTACAAACACGTTTGCATGTAGACGGCAGATTGATACTAGAACTCCAGGGCTGTGAAATGGGTCTACTTCTCTTCTTCTAATTTCATTCTTCTTGTAACTAGTGACCAGTTGTCTTCCAGTACAATTCGTTAGTCTTTTCCACGCACACCACGCAGTCTCTATCCGTTCTTGTGTCTGTAATGGGGGACCCGGCAGCAGTACTTTGCACCATTTGTTGTTGATTTTTTCTTCTCCAGCTCAAGATATTAGTTTAAAGAGAATGCGTTGCACTAGAATGTCATACTATGATAAACTGTAAGACTGAAAACATTATCCCTAACATAATTTTGCAACTAAGTCCTTATCATTTCTATTTGTTCAGTTAGTGTGAGCACCAACTAAGTCCAAAATATCTTCATATGAGTAGCCATCTCAACTAGTTAGTCTAAACGTTTTCATGTTTTCTTGACCCTCTTTAAAATCATGCTAATTGTTGTTACCTCATTAATTTGACATATGAGTATTTCCTTATTCCAAGTTAAGCAGTAAAACTCCTTCATATTTTTTTTTACAGATATACTTAGGCGCCTTAATGCATGTAAAAACATATATTATTAGTTGTTAGAATTTTAACCAGGTGTATGACATGATATGACCCTGTCGGGTCTTATACACCCTGAGCCACAACTATTACCTCTAAATGTATCTCGGTGCCCAAAATTTAAAAAACATTCCCCTTTTGTTCTAATGAAAGAGCCTATTCATACATAGTATGCAGTATGTTGATTATGAAGAGCATTTTGTGACAGTTGCTGATGTTTCATACTGGACAGATATGTGTCTGATGTTTCATGTGTGTCCAACCATGGTTTACCATGAGTGCAGAAGAGATTCTATCTTCAAAATCTAAAAAAGTAAGGTCTGTACTACAGTGAAACTTGCCAACACCGACATGTCTAAAAATCGACATCTTGTCAATACCTACCATGCCGCCTGGTCCACTTTTATCTCCAATTACAACGCATGTTATTTTACTGAATACACTGACACTTGTCTTTTCCGAATACTGTCAGGGATTTCCAGTCCCCATTGTATCTAGTGCATGTTAATCCACACTGAATAATCCGACAGAGAAAGGTGGCGCACGACTGCTCCTACCCTTCACCGTTATCACTGAGCGCGTCAGACAGGTGTTGTCAGGAAAGGAAATTATCCTCTTACGGACAGTTCACTAACAATGAAGACATTCTCTTGAAACTGTTTTTGATTGGAATAATCCCCACACTGTTAGTTGAGATAGCATTTAGTAATTCAGGATATCGATAAATACTCCACTTTATGGTTGCTTTGGTTTCCAAATTTCATTAAATCAAGCATGGCTGACCGATCTGCTAAGAGGCACCGTGTGGAAATGTACGAGCCCCTGATCGATGAAGTTCAGCTCATTCAGTCTTACGAGACTTCCCCTGAAGTCCTACACCGACACACATTGTTGGAAAATTTACTTTCAAGGATATCCTATGATGGTAAGAGTTTTACTTTCACTTGACAAGTGTGAAAAAAAAAAACTTGTGGATCTGCCAAACGCCTTAGAAGTTCCAGTTCCTTGCATGTTTACTCATTAGTCTTATATTTTTTCCATTTGAGCCTATTCTTCTATTCATTTAAAGAAATAAACATTGGGGCAAAAACAAAAAGAAAGAAACTTAATTCACCTTGCTACTTGTACAGAAGTTTGTTTACTAGTGACAGGTTTGTAACCTGTGTACAAGGAAGTACAGGTATGTGTTGTTGTTGCACATGGTATGTTCCCAAACCAACCTCTTGTCAAACCCGACATTTTTTTGCAGAACCAGGTATGGTGGGCTTAGACTAGTTTTACTGCATTTAATTGCTAAATGACAAACTGCTTTAAAAAAAGTCAAGTCGAAAGTCTTTCAGATGTAAAACTTTGTGCGGTAAATAGCTAAGGCTATGCTGTTATGTACCTGTTGGGGCCTCCTGGACCTCCAAACTGTCCTTGTTGAGGCATCATGCCACCCATCTCAGGGCCTGGGCCCCAGTGGTGGGGAGGACCACCGTGGCCATGCATGGGGCCCCCACCTCCTCCTCCTCCACCACCCCCACCGTAAGGCATGTCATTGTAAGGCTGGTAGTTCCCCTCATCCCTGAACACAGAGAAACATAAATAGTAAGGTATACCCAGAAATGAATTATTTAATTGATTTGATTTGATTGGCAGAGCCCAGGGAAAACCCATGGACATCAGCAGGACGCATGTGATTAGTGTCTTATGTCGTACTCAAGAATATTTCATTATATGTCGGCGGCTGGCATTATGGTTGGAGGAAACAGGGCAGAGCCCAGGGAAACTCAAAACAATCCGCAGGTTGCCAGCAGGCCTTCCCACATACGACCTGAGGGGAAGCAGGCCCCAACTGGACTTGAACTTAGTCCAAAAGTAAATTATCTTAAAGGCTCATTCTTTGAGCCCAGGAATTTAGAGTTAGGAACATCTCATAAAAGTTACATATACACTAAGACAAACTGGACTTCTTAGACCTTAAACAACATAGCACACTGAAGATTAAATCTCCATCTTGTCCTGAAATTTTGCCTCGAAAACTGCATCTTTGAAGAAAGGTAAAAAACATTACGTTTGGAGCTGAAACCACTGGTGCTATTTTCCCTGTAGAATGCCATCCTACATTCCAGAGCATAAATCCTCAAAAAACGTTTCTACAGTCAAGAGAACTTTCAGGATCGGGCAGAATAAGTATCCTACACAAATAACCTAAAATTTCATCCATTAGTACACTGCTCATTTTTCCTGGTTCTGAGAGTTCTACTGACTGTAGAAAGGTGATAGAAAGAAGCTGGGATCATATCTTATTAGAAACAATGTAAGTTTCAGTGCTAAACGTAAGATTTTATGTCATTTGCCTACAAAAATGAACTTTTTGAGTGAAATTTTAGGTGATTTACAGCAAATTTCTGGTCATGGACAAAATTTTACATCAAATACATCAAGTCAAGTATCCCTCAGTGAAATCAGCTCCTGAACTTACCAGTCGCGCCTCATCCTCTTCATCTGAGGAGGGCTTCCCGGGCTGTAGCGCTCCCGTCGGCGCGAGTCGTAACTGTCTCGACTGTACGGGTCGCGGTTACTGCGATCTCGGCTCCTGCTGCTCCATGCATCACGATTGCGGCCAGATGTATTTCGTGACCTGAAACAGGTATTCAAACAAAAGACCAATGTAAGTATGCAGCATTCCCTCATAACATCTTGTAATGACAAATGCTTTTATTATCGCAATTCTATTTAATTTAACTATACGTAATTTATACTTGCTTATATATTCACACTGTACTGAAGAATATATATCTAGAGGAAACCAGGCAATGTAAAAAGAAAAACAGGACCCTGTCTACAGGAAGCAGGTCCTGCGGGAGGAACCAGGCAAATGTCTGAAAAATACAGGCCCAATCTGACCAGGTCCAGTCTAATTACAGAGAAACTTCACTGGTGTGTATGTTTGACCCCTGCCCATCAGAATATCCTAAACGATTTTAAAGATGCAGAAATGAAGAAAACTCACGTCTCCACAAACCACTTATGGTGTCACAAGGTGCAAGGCTTTCAGTGTGGTTACGCAAGTTAGATATCAACATAAAGAGTATTATTACTATTTTCAAAGTGAAGAAACACAAAAATGTTCTCACAAATGTATACATCTCCAGGCATGCATTTTCCTGTAGAAATTTAACAAAAATATCAGAGTGCTTGAACAGATGTTTGTTCCGTTAAATACATTTGCTTCTAAAAATACTATCAGAACGAGTAAAACACCTAGCGGTAGAGGTGTTTCGATACCGGTCGTTGTCCCAGGCATCTCGTCTGCGATCATCTCTCCGGTCGTAGTCATTCCTCTCCCGCCGGAATTTATCTCTACCCCTCCTTCTGTCATATTCATCATCACTGTCTCCCATCCTGGGTCAATGAATCTGACAACTGACAAATGTAACAGAATGCATTAACATACATATAGGATTTATAGCTCTAATTTTTGATTTTTTTTTTTATATCCCTAATACTTTGATTACATACCTTACAAGTCTGTATCAACATGGAAAAGGGAGGTAAGATTAACAAACTTTTCCATGGGATTATTCATTGTTGTACACAGACCTACTCAAACACCGAACCAGAACCAGAAACAGTTGTAGACATAGCCATCATATTTAACAAGTCACATTTGCATTTCAGGTTGCACACCTCATCACTCACTCCAACAGAGCAACAGTGGTCAAATTAGTTCCCTGGAACGGACAAGTGCCTGTCAGCAGCCTTTGAAGTACGAGGTTAAAAATGCCTTCTATGACTAATAAAGTGACAAGGTTTTAAAGTCACACTTTGTAACTGATGTCATTTCAAGTTTCTTTTTGTTTTTGGGATGAGTGAATGGGAAGGTGATTTGAATTGCTGAGTTTCATTAATACAGATTTTAAACATTGTAGGCATGCCACTGTTAGCTTAAGTGATATTTGTTTTGCAATATTTCAAGACTTTCCGCAAAATTCTAAAAATGGTGGCTATCTGAAATGCAAACGTTGCTTACTGAACACATTATGTGCCGAATAGGCATTTCTGGGTGCTATATCACATCCCGTTTTGCATCGTAACTCTCTCCGAGGTTACACTGCTAACTACATTTTTGCAACTATACCTTCTGGAGCAGCCTGATTAGAGTTTTCAGTTTGGGGATTAAACATCAACATTTGGCAGTAGTAAAGATGAGGGTGATATCACGTGGTAGGGTAACGTCAATTCGTTAAAAAAATGTCCTTTTCTCAATAAACATCGGAAAAGTGGGTCAGCGACGAACAATAGCTCAACCTATTCTTTACAAATCCCAGAGAATTGAACTTGTGAAAACTCGTCTAGGCCTAAAGCAGCGAACTGCCAAGACAGCTCTTGCCAATAACTAATCCTGCTACTGAAAAATCCGTCGTGAGCGAAATTAAGATTATGGGTGGAAGTATGTGTCAAATGCTCCGACTGGAAGGTGGGAAAGACAAACAAAGTTGTTGTTGCAAAATCTCCCTGTGTTCAGGTAACTAAAGATTTTCGCAGCTGAGCATTCGTGAAAACACTCGTTGTGTGCCAGTTAAATCAAGAAAACCGCAAGAAAATGGTTAGTGTAGAAACCAGAATTCAACATATGATACTGCAATTTATAGTAGCCACGTATAAATTGTCAAAAAACAAATATAATTTACCTCAAATATAATTTTCTTCCGCGAACCGGCGCATGGACATTAAAACGAGGCTAGCAATGAAACCGAAAAATGCGGAAAAGGTCTTTAGGGAAAATCCGGAAAAGGACTTTTTAAAATTGGATATTAAATGAAATGAAACCGAAAATAAAGCATTCCACAGTGAAAGGATGAATTGAAAACTGATACAGGATCTTGCTTAATTGTTTTTGTGTTATTTTTAGTGGTGGTAGCTTGTGGGGAGGTGAGGGGGGGGTGGCGAACGATGACGATCTGGGAAGAACATTGGGATCATAAATAATGAGGTACAGTTTGAAAATTGTTACGGTGACGAAAATAATTTCCTTAAAGAATAATAAACCACTAAGAAAGGCCAACTTTATGGTGTGATAGGCCTGTAATATAATAAATATGATATCGTAATAAGCCAGATAGCTGTTTCAACTACGCATGACCGGAATTCCTTCGCCTGTGGACAAACAGGTTATGTTAAAAGCATTGTAATTGTAGGCTGTCACACACAATTCAGCAAGTTTCGAGCATTTTTGTGTCTGTGTGCCATTTGAGACTATACATATGCTCGACGGCTGTTTCAAGAGGAAAACTCAGTGAAAATCAGAGAAAAGAAATTAGAACTGAGCTCTCTACCATTCTTGATGCCCGCTATACTTCATAGTTCTGCCTCAATGATACCCACACTGTGACAGCACGCTGGCGAGTGTAGCCAAAGGGTACCTGGGCTGTTCCCTTAAGCTGAGAGCCAATCAAATGACTGATTGATTGGTGTTAAACACTATATTCAAGGATTTTTCACTTATATGACAGAGGTCATATTTATGGTTACAGGAACCTGCAGTTCGCGGAATAACCCACAGGCCTTGTCGTGTCACATCTTCATTTAGAACATTGTCATGCAGAAATGATATACACTAAAAGAGTGGTCTCAAATACCCACCATTCAAAATTATTTTCAAATGTGCTTTTCTTCTTAGAGAAAATCTGGAAAACTAAATATTGAATTCTACATTTATAAATAGCTTTTCACCTGAAGTTTCTGTGGTTTTATTTTTTGGTTCCTCCATCTTCAAATTGTGCCATTCTGATTTGCTGTTTCAAATATGTTTAAACAACTTACAGAGCTGACTTCTGTTCCGATAAGGCCTGTATGAGCATGAATTTGATTAGAGGATCAGGAGATACTAGCACACTGGGAGCAGGTTTTGACATTAGATCTAATTAGGAACAAGTTACTTACTTTACTGGATTGGTGGTGTACTCAAGAATATTTCACGTACTTAGTATACCAAGTTGGGGGGCGGGGGGGGGCATTCAGGTGGAACACAACCAGACAGAGACTGCGGAAACCCATGCCAATATGCAGATTGCTGGCAAACCTGGCGTACAAACGGGTCGAGAGGAGGCCATGAACATGAGTTGGAGTTCAACTCGTGGCCACCTCATTGAGGGGCTCCTGGGTCATTGTAAGCATCAAGTCAGCACAGGGGAGGGTCTTCTTGATCGGGGTGACCAATTTTCAGGCCAGTCATAATTCAAAATCATCTCCGCATGGTCTCCTACTGATGGAAAGACTCTCAAAGAGGAATGAATTAATGATTAGTACTTTGATAAAAGTTTTTTTTCCCCTTCTCTCCGTGTCAATTACTTGAAAATCGCTATCTATTTCAAGAGGCAGAAAAACGAAAAACGAATTCCCTACCGAGTGACCCTATTTTTTCTCATAGGGTGGGGTTACGCCCAGTTACAGTTTTTTAAGGGTGACCCTTTGGCTTAATGCCAGGTCAGCCATATTATGGCGATTTGCGAACAGGGAACAATTACCAGGCCTCATCAGACTGCAGAGTATATTCACACAGGCGTGGTCATGCCGATAGAGCTGTTTGTCAATGAGTAGATATACTGGAGAAGAACAACTTTCTGTTCTTAAGATGTCAATGCTACCAGTGAAATTATACACGAGAACTATAATTTGGGAACTGTACATGCTACAGTAAAATTTATTCATTTATTTATTTGTTTGGTGTTTTATACCACACTCAAGAATATTTCACTTATACAACAGCGGCCAGCATTGTGGTGGGAGGAAACTGGGCAGGGCCATTCCTGCCCAGAGGAACATTCCTTCTCAGACTGACACAATGCTGATAAATTCTGAAGATACAAAAACTCGTTAATGTACATGAAGACTGTTCATATGTTATATACATGATTTCATATGAAAACCCAATCATGGATAACTGACTAGATTTCACCACAGCAAAGTATCAATTTACAAGACTTATTTTATCAGTTTTTATTTCTCTCTCTTTTTTTTTTGTGAGCACAAAAGTGAATGAAATGTATTCACTTCAAGCATAAAGGTGAAGTACATCCTTAATAACACTTGGTCTCTATCTTCTCTTCTGATCTGATCGTAAAATTACCCTGTGTGGGATTTGATCTCGCTGTCAACTCTCAGCTCAGGTGACATCATCTACAAGCCAAAATACTGCATATGGCCATCATTAAAGAACAATTAAAAAACTCGAAGGACACCCCGAAAAAAGGGTCCTACTCAGAATTCCTTTATTTTTTTTGTTTTTATTTGTTAATTTCTTTAAAACCTCGATCTCTTTCATTAGCCAGAATGAACTTACATTTCTGATAGGGTTGGGGTATCCCCAACAAAGAATTTCTTCTTGATGGCCATATACACTGTAAACAACTGCAACTTAACTCCTAACCGCCTCTTACTAGAGGCCAGCTAACAAAAGAGTTAGTTAAACTGGTCACTATGAAGTAGACTTATTCTTCTAATTTTGGGGACACCTGATCTGCCCATTTTAGCTAACATATATGCTATTGTAATAGGGATAAAAAGTTTCTATTTTCTCCCATGTTTAGACCATCCATTCACTAATATATCCATATCTTTACTTTTTCAAAAAACTGGGAGAAATACGTAATATTTTGCTTTCAGCTGGACTTTTATCTGTCCCAAAAATTAAAAGAATTAGGGTAGTACACTTGGAGTTGTATAATACATCACATGACAAGATGAAGGGAGTTAAACCTTCTATTTGCTGTAAAGAATGATTCACAGGTTTGTCCAAATCTGCTGTTTCTTTGATGACTTGTTCTGTAAAGCATCTCATGATAGGACAAGATCTCTGCTGCCTCTTTCATGACTTTCATAAGATTCTGTCAACCAGAATACGACAAGAGAAACACACAGTCACATACAGAACTATGCACTGACTTGCATGGCAGCTTAATCTCGGCAGCTTCTTTGATTACTTTGCTCGGTTTACCTCAACAACAACAAGACATGACGAAGGGAGATAACTATGAGACAATCCAAGATAAACACACGGTCATGCACAGAATTATTCACATGCTACTAAATCTCAGCAGAATCTTTAATGACTTTGGTTAACGACTTCTCCACTTGACCCACAAATCCTGGGAAGCTGGGGTCGGCCAAGCACAGTCTAACAAAGGTGTCCAGGTAGTCCGGGTTCAGGTGAGAATGTTTGTAAGCCTCTGGTAACTGGGACTTCCTTAGCCCTGTTATCACCTGAAGAAAACAATTGTTCACAAAACTGTAAAATAAATATATGTCAACAAAGCATCCCACATAAAATTTTGTGATCTTGCATAACCAAGATATCGCCGCTTAAAGTCAGCACGGTTGCACATACTGATAAAACTGAAAGAGCTGCCATGCTGTTAATTATAAGCAATCAGGCACAAGTTATTTTTATAACCTGACAACACAGCTGTTTCCGCTGACGTCATTCAACCCATTCAGCTTTTTGGCATATGAGTGATGTTGTTTTTCGAGCACACTGTATTCCATGTCCTCATGAAAATTCCAGATTAAAAGGTTTCTTTTAGCGTGGTTATGAGTGATGCTACATCGTGTTTTCTGTTTTTTGAGCACAGTGTATGCCATGTACTCCTGAAAATTCCAGATTAAAAGTTAATTTATTGAGTTACCAAGCATGTCAGAACAAAAGGCCTGTGACCATTTCCACCCAATTTGTTGTCTTTTCTTTCAAGTGATCAGCACAATTACTATGACCTTGACCTTATCACATGTATTAATGTCTTTATTATGTTTTTCATCTTGACTGTCAGACAAATATGCACCATCTGTCCACATACTCTTTCAAAAAGTTTATTTTATTTATTTATTTATTTGATTGGAGTTTTACTCCGTACCCAGGAATTTATTTATTTATTTATTTATTTGATTGGTGTTTTATGTCGTACTCAAGAATCTTTCACTTTAACAATGGTGGCCGCATTATAATGGGGAGAAACTAGGCAGAGTCTGTTAGCAACCGACAAGGATCTGCAAATTGATGGCGGAATTTTCCCACTTATGGCTGGAGAGGAAAACAGCATGAGACTTGACCTCACAATGACCGCAGTAGTGAGAGCCTCCTAGGTCACTGTGCTGTGATAACACGCTAACCCCTCAGCCGTGGAAGCCTTGTCTTTAAAAAAGAATTAGTAGATGTAGAGTTGTTTAAGTTGGTTAGTGCGCTAGTCCAACATAGTGACCCAGAAGCCTCCCATCAATGCAGTCGCTGTGAGTTCAACTCCAGCCCATGCTGGCTTCCTCTCCAGCCACAGGGAAGGTGTGCCTGCAAAATGCGGGTGGTCATGGGTTCCCCCGGGCTCTACCCGGTTCCCTTCCAAAATAATGCTGGCCACTGTCATGTATGTTAAATGTTCTTGAGTACGTTGTAAAACACCAATCAAATAAATAAATAATTAGGTGTCTTACCTCAGCAAGCTGACCTAGGGTTACCTCCCCTGTCAACACTGTAGGTGGCTCATTCTCATTCTTCTTCTCAACATCTAACTGAAAAAGGAACAATCAAGAACTCCGAGTAAAACACTGAATAATGCAAATCAATATAAGTCACATTTGCATTTCAGGTTGCACCCACCATGATGGAGCAGCTGTGGTCAAATTAGCACCCAGTTATGGAGGAGAGCCAACCAGTGGTCTTTGAAGTTTGAGAGTGAAGCCACTTCTGACGTCTAATGAACTGCCTAGATTTCCCCAAAATTTGAATTTTTAAACAAATCCAGATTGCGACGTATTAACAAGTTTGTTGATAAAGTAAATCAATCAAGTTGATATTAAAAACATTCACTCAGTATATAACTTATACGAGCCTGGAGAAGTCATGCTGTTTACTTCAATTAAACACAAAGATGGCAGGCCATTTTACTTCAATAATATTCAACCGAGAAAGGACCCAAAGTATACATGCAGGCATTTGGAATTACGCGATACTGGCTATACGAATTCAGATAATTTCGAATTTTAAACACATAGATACATGCAGAGTATTGAAGCTTAAACAGCATTGAGAAAAGGTTGCCAATAATCTTCTCATTAAACTATGAGTCAGAAACGTGCGTCTGTTCGACGTTTAACACCCGCCACAACAACAGCAACATTTGCACCCATCAGCCAGTTTTTTTGCAATAACTGGCCAGAAATTACAACTCTGGACCTGTTCAGCTCTCTTTTATGCCTCTTTTTGGCCGAGCCTGTTACGAGAGAGTCATAAGTCCTTCTTTCACGCTTGTCATCAGCCACGTTTTTTTACATATGAAGTTTACCGAGCACTGTGTTGCATTTCCACTGAATTGTCAGCCCCTCATTTAAATATTCTGGCAGACTCTTGAGTTGTCTGTTTTCTTGTTATTTTTTAAACATTCACTTAACGTACAGTGCTGGTGGTGGGATTAATGAAAAGCTTGCAACTTTTACTTCTTGAGAAAAATACCTAATACTCATGTCATTCTGTAATAATGCAAAAATACCTATTTGGGTGACCCTGTCCCTTTAAAGTAAACTTTCTACCTGGTATTATCTGTTTCCTCATGGTAATTTCTGCTACGACTTAGTGTGAATTGGAATAAGATTTCCAAGCGCAGAGTTTCAATAAAAGGGATATTTAAGAAACATGTCGCTGCGAGGTAAGGTAAAGGCCATCCAGTGAAAATTAGCACCCAGCTCCTGTCTTCTGAAGCCTTGGACAATTTGTCAGAAAAAAACTTCCTCGCGTAAATTTAGACAAAGTACATAAAACAAAAAACAAACAAACAAAAAAAAATATGCATCACCACAGATCAGCTGTGCAAAGAAAATATTTAAAGTAACCCTGAAAACTGCAGCCATCTGGGCGAATTCTGTGAAACCAGCTCTACCTGACTGTTTCCTTTGACAGGGAAAGATTGCACAAGAGTGAAGCTGAGGAGAATGAAGAGAGCATATAAAATTGTATCTCAAAATACCTTCACTGATTTTTTTAGATTTTTTGCCACCAAAGTTAAATGCAGTCAAAATGTTTTGATTGTATGGTGGTCTTCATGAACCATGAACAATCCTTTTCACTGCTAAACAGCCTGGCTGTTATATGGTTATGTTCTACATGAATATACGTGTAGGACTAAACCTGTATTTGTATTTAATGATGGGGGAAACTGGGAAGATAACGCGGGAATCTCACAAACCATCTGCAGGTTGCTGGCAGAACTTCCCAAGAAGCATATAAAAAAGTCAGGCATAATGTTTCCAGTGTAAATAGATTCAACCATTCAGTAAACCATCCTTTTACATAAAGATTCACACATTTCCCTCTTTTTGATACTGACACACTCTGACTGGATATTCAGGCAAGGTAGACAGGCTCAATCAGGAAATGAATTCGTTTACTTTTTTAATTTAACTTTATATGCCTATTGTACTGTATATGCATATAACCAATGTCAGACAGGACATTTGGTGGAAGTAACTTTGATGACTCAGCTGAAGTCCTTTTCAAACGTTTCAGGTCAAAATGCTTGAAGGGTGAACCACATGCCCACAGAATGACTGTTTGTTTGAGCCAAAAGTTTTGGTATCAGAGAGATACATGGGAATGGGGTTCAATGGAGATAATCTAAAATATGAGCAGGGCTACTGAATTGGTCCAGTAATTAAAAACAAGGAACAACTATTTGCCCCAAAACAGTAAACAGACATGTGCAAGACACTGACAAGCAGTTAACTAATCATCATAAACAGTAGGCCTTCATTTTCACTTGTGGCTGCAATGATTCATATTTTCTTTCTCCAATTACAGAAATAATGACTGCCCCAAGGAGCTTATGATCCACCTACTAGAAAGAAGGGAGATAGCCCATTTGGTTAATTAGGACCAGCCATGTATACCAGACCCCTAAGCTCTGTCAACTTCACTGGGGACTCAGCATATGTTCCGAACGTCTCCTTACCTTCTCACAGGTGAATGAACACTTCAACATTACAGGTAACTTCACTCCTATACGACGGAATGACACAACTTGCACAACCACATGGACTACTTTTTCCACCAACCTCACTTCATTGTGAGCTTGAGTTTAGGTTTTGCTACATTCCTGGCCAACCTCATGTCCACGGCGGCAATCCACCACATCAAACAAACCAAAAATTACCTGACTGTTTTTCAGAGGTGTCCTATCAGAAGCGCTATCTGTGACAGGTGTTACTTTGATAGGAAAATACTTGGACAGTTTTGACTGGCAGTTGACACACGCCTCATCCCCATCTTCAAATTTCACTCTGAACCTCCGTGTTTGTCCCTAGAAAATACATGAATGAAATCGTTCGAGAATTCTGGCAGAAAAGGTTTGTAACCAGAACATATGTTTCCTTCCGAATGGCTTGCAGTTTTACACTTAACAACTTCAAGAATCGTTTTTATTTTATTTATTTAATTGTTGCTCAATGTCATGCTCAAGGATTTTTTACTTTTCACACAAAACAATAATAAAATGAACAAATAAGAATACAGAGACCATGTGAACAGGTTTTTTGCTGAAATTTTGTCCAGCAGTTTTGATGATGGAGACGAATGGAAGATTTATGATAACATGAATATCTGAAAGATTTAAGGCTCATACAAAGATTAAAATCTCCAGAAAGCAAGCCATAAATTTTCTGGTGATATACTAAGACAAAAGAAGATAAGCAATTAATAGTCAGAAATGATTCCCCTGTATTAAAAACAAGGGACACTTAAATTTTACGTGAATTAATTGATCACTGATCAATTACACGCACACAGAAATGCCATTAGGCCGATAAAACCTTAAATATATTAGAACTGATTCATTTTTGAGATAATAATTTCGAATGCACATTGTACCTTGACTTTGTATAATATCAGTAGACTGTCGCTCTTAGCAACACCTCTCATCCAGGATTTTGATTGGCTGAGAGAGTGATTCTCCTGAAACAAAAGCCAATTCTCAGAATCATTTCCTGTCGGAATTACTTTAAATCATCTAAATGCCCACAATACCTACGTATGACATGTTTATGCAATTACTAAAAATAATTCAAATCTATTTACCAACTTATAACAGGTGTGAACCAGTTAATTCTGCAGCACCTGCTATAATCTAAAATTTTATACATCATGATATATGACATATTCATGAACATTTTATATGTCCAAATTGTTCAAAAATCCCTATTTCTTAAATGACCTCCACCCTAAACCCAAATAACTTCCCTTATCTTTTTTCATAATTTTTCAAGAGAGCAGTCCTCTCCCAAATACATGTAAAGGTTAACCCTTTGATATTGTTTTTCACTAGCTACACCAGAAACCTAGTTGTAGCAGGCAAGATTGATCGATCGATTGATTGATTAACCTATCATACCTAAATGACCCATAATCAACACACTGTCATGGGTGGACGAAACCAGATTTCTTAATGTAAATCACTGTCATTGTGATATTGTGAAGTAATTGTTTTTGATGTTCTGCCAAGAGGTGTATTTGTATGTAATGTGATTATGTCAGTAAAAGTTGTTAGAAAGTTCAGTTCAATTCTGCTTCCCAGAGTTCATTTATTGACAACTTGAGTGCCCAACAAACTTGCTTAAAAGATGAAACAGATACAAGCATGAAGAGTTACATGTATATTTCCTCAAGGGAATCAAAAGGACACACAAGCAGATACCCTAAGTTAATCAGCTACATCCTCATTTTGCTTAACCTACATGTAGCACCAATGCTTACCTCTACAAAGTCAGTTTCTCATAATTTTAATAGTGAACGGAAATTCTGTGTTTGAATTCCCTGAACAAAAATGTTGCTCCCTCAAGAACAAAAGTAAAATGACAACCAAATTTCTGTGAAATAAAAACCAAATGAATAGAAAACAATTTTGAAACAGATAAATGTAATGCAAGTGATAAATACACTGTATTAATTTGGAATAATTTTTAGATCTCTTTTGAAAGCATTCATAGGTCCATACAAAAGCAAGCTTCCTTACCAGTATGGTACTCCCTTGCGTAAGCACCAGATGGCTGGAGTTTGTCAAGCTGAGCAACAATCTTTCTTTTGAACTGTCATAAAACTGCCAAAATAAATGTACGAAAATCATGTTTACAAAAACAACGATGGTAATTACACTTTAATCAAGTGGAATAAAGTATGAAAATGTGGCAAAGAGATTTGGAAAAACTGAAAACCGGGGGAGACAATTTAGGTCAGACTAAAGGGGAATAACTACTACAATGCATTTGAACAAATGTATCTACCTTAACACAACAAGCACTAAAGAGAAACAAACATGGTATTGTTTCCATGCATTTTTTAAAATCATTTCAAGACGGTATTAAAATAAGATTTGTGACACCAGTTACTCGTACTAGAGATGGTACATCAAATGACAAGTTTGGTCTTCCATGTTGTCATATTAAATCTGGGAATAAATTTACATGTAAATGTACTTAAATTTAGTTCCCTTTGGAAACTCATATAGGACAAGTGCAAACTTTTTCAAATTCATGACCTTGGCTCAACTCAGTCTACCAGTGTCAGATCATGGTTAAAGCTTTATACATGTACTTGGCAATCTTAGTATTTCATCACTTGGTGCACGAGGAATAAGCGATGAACTGATCAGCTTGATGTTGACATGACGAAGTCCAGCGTCATGGCTGGAGTTTGTCTCATAAGAAGTCCAGAGGGTATACATCATCAATTTTGTCTAAATCGTTTCACAAAGAAAATATCTGGCTTTCGGCTAAAGCTTTTTGGCTTAGGTTTTTGAAAGTTAGCCTCAAATCCTTGGTCATGTTCCACAGTGGCTAGAGGGAGGCTAATTCGGACTTCAGACTGTCATATGTCCAGTTTTTGAAAGTTCATTTACTGATTGGAGAAAAGTAGAAGTATATCGGCTTCTTTCAGCACATGAATGTCTTTTCAAAGCCCACAAACCATCAAAACCCATATCAACGTGTAAATCCGAAATAGCAATAGGTCCGCAAGCAACCTGTGGATTGTTGTGGGTTTCCCCCGGGCTCTGCCTGATTTCCTCCAACCATAATGCTGGCTGCCATCGTAGACGTGAAATATTCTTGTTGTTGTTAATATTGTTTATTCACCAAATGTAAATTAAATATACAATGACAGACTGCCTCATGAAAGGCGGGACGTCTGAGGGACTTGTTTTATCCCTGACTCAAATGTGTTGAAGAATAATAATACATGCTTATGGTAATAATATTACTGAAGATCCCACTTGCCATTATTGTAATACTACATATGAAGGTACCTTTCATTATTTTTTCATTTGCTCTCAATTTGCAACCCATAGGAAGCACATGATACACACTCTCACCCAAATTATTTCATCCGGTGTAAATTATTCTGTTTTCTTTCCGGAATGTTCAAGATATATATCTAAAATACTCTTGTTTGGCTCTGAGGATCTAAATTACGAAGATAATAAACTCCTTTTTCAACGTGTGCATAAATTTATCACAGACACAGAATAGTTTTCCATCCAAGGTAATGGTAATGACAGTGTTAACCTTGTGAATAATTAATTCATTAATTTTATGTATATATATTAATATATTAATAAATATAATTAATATATATTAATTAATATTCTTTAATATTTTGTACATATATACACTCTGTGGGCATATGTATTTATATAGATATATGTATATACTTTGTTAACTATTATATTTTTAATTAATATTTTGAAGCGATCTCGATAATGGTGTTAGGCTACGAGAAATCCTCGTTCAATAAATAAAGAATTAAATTGAATAATCAATGAATAATTATATTAACAAAAACAAATGTTAATGAGAAAAGACTCGCATAGAAATGGTTCACTATAAATACCTACGTTAAATATACAATGGTGTGCATAGTGTTTGTGTCACACTTTCTGTGTCGTAGATTACATGACTAATGTACTGTAGATCGATATTATTAATTAAAAAATCGTTTAACTTATTTGAGTAATGGCGTGATATTGATTGCTTTGAAACCTGGAGGTAGTCTATTCCACTCTCTTGAGGCAGATGATTTGATGAAATTTGAAGATAGAAAAGGTACATGGAGACTGACAGAATAGGGTAATTACAAACATCAGATTGTCTTGTGAACAGCTGTGAAAATTTGTGAGGGAGAGAGAGTGGCTGGTGAATGAATTTGTGTGTGAGTAGCAAGGATGAGTACCTGTGTATTTGTGTGTGAGTAGCAAGGATGAGTACCTGTGTATTTCTGTGTGAGTTGCAAGGATGATTACCTGTGTATCTGTGCAAGTGGGAGGATTTTGAGGTTTTTAAATAGTGGAGTCATATGATGAAGCCTTCGCGAAAGAGTGCTGAGGCGGATGATGCCTTTCTGGAGAATTACTAAGGGATGGAGAGGACTCCAATATGTGTTGCCCCATAAAACATTTGCATAGGAAAGATAAGGGAATATCAGAGAACAGTATATAATAAGCAATGTTTTTTTGTTAATAATACCATTATTTCTGGATACTTTCTTACTGATAAAGTTAATATGTGATGTCCAACACAGTTTCCAATTAAAATAAACTCCCCAAAACTTATGTTCTTGTACACTGGCTATTTCAACACCATGCAAATAAAATAGCGGCGGAAGTGCTCTAAATTCGGATGCAATTTTATGCATGCATTTTGTGTCACTGATACTGTAAATGCCTTTTTCTTTACTGACATCAACTTTCTCCCTCTTCCTTCGAAAATGAATTCGCTGGATTTAAATCTTGCGGCGGGATAATATTTATGCAGACACTAAAGAAATAATGATGAACACAAAAGTCACGGGCTTCAACACAGCTCAAAGAAAACTTTAATCTGCTTAAAACATCCATGCTTAAAGGCTGGCTTCCCTGTGGTGCAGAAGTGGGTGAGGCCATTCAACTGAATCCATCTGAGGCCACTTTTTATATTATGGGATTTCAGTACGTCATGCTGGTATTGCCCTACTTACCGATCAACACGATAAGTTAAAGTGTAACAGCTAAGTTAAGTTAAGTGTAAGTCAAACTGGTTGACATTTATAGACGAACGTAAGGCTTTTTTTTGGAGACTAAAAAAACTTAGTTATTTACATGTTTTTTTGTTTTACTCCCTGCAATACCTTCGCTAGTAGAAGGACCTTAGGCTCTGCATAGGATTGTATATTCACTGGTTGTATATTTTGCGGAAAAATCATTACTGTGAAGTTTGCGAATGTAAATGTCCCACGAATAAAAAGGCATTTACATAAATAAATAAATAAATAAATAGCAACAATACTGTTAAAACAAGGAGCTAACTATGTTATATTGTTTAAAAAACAGTAGCCTGGTACAAAAATAAACTGAAACTAGGTACCCATAGTATAAAGATGAATGCACGTACCTTGGATAACAAAGAGGTAAAGCACTATCACTAAGGGTATTCAGTAAAGACGCTAGGGTATCTTGCCCCATACAGGGGTTACATTAATAACACATTAACACGTTCAACTATCGCAGCAGAACCGTGTGTTATTAGGGTATCAAAAACAGATCCTGCAAGCCTGACGCTCACCTCCCAGTCGCCTGATGTCTGGGACTGGGTGATCTGTGTGCCAGGGGAGACAAATCTGGCATATCTCTGGATGGGCCACAGGGCAACTGAGCAAAGGTGATCAGTCATTGCTCAGGTACATGTAATTCACTAAAATGTAATTGTGTAAGCTTTCCATCACACTTCCATATCTGAATAATAAAACAGAAAAAAAGGACATAAGATTATCAATTACAGCCACCACAGTTTATACATCAAGCGCTTTTGTTAATTCATTAATTTATTTAATTGGTGTTTTACGTCGTACTCAAGACTATTTCACTTACATGATGGCAGCCAGCATCATGGTAGGAGGAAACCAGGCAGACCTCGGGGGAGCCCCACAACCCTCCACAGGTTGCTGGCAGACCTTCCCACATACGACCGCAGAGGAAGCCAGCGAAATCTGGGCTTGAGCTCACAGCTATCATATTGGTGAAAGGCACTTGGATCATTATGCTGCACTAGTGTGTTAACTCCCTCTGCTGAGGAGGTCCCCCAATTTTTTTAAAAATGATCACCCATTACTTTCATGTGTGAATAAATTGCTTTTATAAACAGAATTTTGGGGGTTTTTTGTTTAGATATCTGAACTGTGTGTACATCAGTTTTCCTTCGAATACAAGCAAAGATAACACAACAAAAATGGTCTTAAAATGAAACCTGCAGAAATGAATGTATTCCAAGACTATAAAGAAATAATGGGCCCTGAAGAACTTTTCTCTTTGGGGAAATCACACACTTGATTCTTTAAAGGGGACTCGAAAATGGGCCCAAAATGCCCGAGAGCAGGATCTTGATGTCGTATTATCGACGTCAAGTGTTCCTTTCCCGGCTCACGATAATGACATCATATTAAAGAGAGCGTAAATTTACAATAGAACGTGACACACTGTAAGAATCTAGTCATTGGGCTGCAATCAATTTTGGACGCAATAATAGCTCAAGGTCCAACTTCACACTAGTGCCACCTCTTGGGATTAAAAAATACACTGCCTAGCTTCCTTTAGTTTTCCATCCCTACCCACATGTCAGAACTCATTATTTCACTGTTTACCCGAATCCACCTCAGATTAAAAACCTAGTCCAATAATGAGAAATGAGAATTATTTCACCAAGTGCAACAGTTTTCAACAATATTATGACACCCACAAAGGAAGCAATTAAATGATCAAGCATCATAGACCTGATATGAACGCAGTCAAGTTTTATGAGGGGAGGTAACCTGACTGCACAGAATAAACTTTCGCCTGACAAACCTCCTGACAAAGCCCCAGCCACTGCAGTGAAAGTTAGGTTACATTATGTTCAAGGGTGGCAGTTGTAAAGACAATGTGGTTGCCTTTGTTGGTCCCTAAGCCACTTCTCAGATACTCATTACGATTAGTGAAAAGGAGATTTTTCAATGCATTGACATCATAGTATACTACCACACGATAGCAGCCTTGCCTTTACAACAGCCCTCCATTGTAACAAATTGGTGTTCTTGTTAAAGGAATATAACATGTTCCATTCCGGCAAACTGACGGGATTCAGTAGCTTAGCAAAGGCTGGTTATAATCGAGTGCGATTTTCGGGGGACTTTTCATTTAAAGGTCAATATGAATCCAAATCCATACCTGGCGGGTTTGACGGAGAAATCTCCAAACAAGGGATTATTACCAAAGACTGGTACATTTATCACTTAATGGAGTAGAGAGCAAGGTACGAGTCGCTTGAGCTTAACAAAACGATCGGATATCAGGAGAGTAGTACTGCACACTGTTAAATGACGTCATGGTTTCCTGTGGCAAATGAATGGTTCGTTTTCGGGAAATGTCAAGCCGAAAGTGAAGTGATTTTTTGCATCATTCATTCTCATCGGGTTTTTGTGGTCCCCGGGCGGGTCTTTGTTTGGACAGCAAGCAGGATGTCGCTGGAAGTTGAAGTGGGAGTTTCCAATGAGGTGAAGTTGTCTTTGTTTTCTCTCATGACTTCTGAAATCCTGTGAACTGAAACAACAACAACAACACAACAAGTGCCTGTTGTGATCCTCACTTGGACTTTAACTTAGACATACGAAACAGAAAGGAAGTGAGAAAATTCTCCGTTGATGCCAGTCATAGGTTAATATAGATGATTTGTCGTAGAAGTTTATATGGGGTCTGTTTAACAGTAGAACCAGCTCTTTACGCATGTCTAATTCAGTAAATCAAATGTTTTCTGTCATTTTTTTTTGCTTCTGACATTTACCTGCTCAGTGCACCTGTCAGATAATAAAAGGAACAACACAGCATCGACGTTCCACACTTTGCCCCATAGGCTTACATTTATTTTCAGTTGACTATTTCACCATTTGGCTGAGATGATATGGACAAAACATTTCCGACATTGCACAAAGTCATAGAATAATTCATTCTTTTATTATCAGATAGTTTAAGATAATTTACTCCTGATACTACTCAGGTAGTTTGTTATTGAATTCAAGATGTCACATTAGTCCGTGATGGCTCTGATGATGGGATTTGCTTTAGAAATGATGCAGTCACTCAAACCCAATGTTAGAGACACATAGTGTAACACATAGTTAGACATCGTGACTAACAGTTGCCAGTTACCCTGAAAATGCACTCCACGTACCTCTAGGTGGCCAAATCATCATCGTAACATCTCTTCTTCCCATCTCCACAAATAATTTTGACAGCGTAGTCCTAGCCAAGGATACACATGGCGTTTATGAATACATTACAACACCATGGATGCCTTTAATTGAAACACTGGTTTGGTTCGACGTTTACCTTCTCACCGGCTCATACCCGCTTCTGCCATGGCTCTTTTGCTGTCTCCTATTGCTTCTTGGACTTAAAAAAATCCACACTGCTAATATTCTACAGCCATGGCATCCATGCAGAAGGTGCTACAGGTCGCGATTCATTACCGGTCTTTTGATTCCATGTCACTGTGCTTACCCACCACTTCACATAACCTCATTTACTTGTCACAACATTTGTCTGTAAATTCATGGCGGAACTTATTTGATTGCGGCAAAAAGCGTTATTATGCTATAGGCGTTATCCAGGAGGAAGAACAGTTACAATCACAACATATATGATTCACAGAAAAGTCACATCACGAAAAAGAACGGAAACAAAAATGAATTTATGGTCTTGAGATGTGTAAGTTCCCTGGGGTTAAATTTCCGACAAATGGCAGTAGTGTAACTTGGAGGCTTTTTTGCGAGAAACGAAACTTGATTGGATTACCCTTACAAGTTTGCGTGTGTCGGAAGGGAAGGGGAGATGTTATGAAGGTGATTTGGCCAGCTAGAGTATGTGGAGGGTTTTTTTTTTTCGGGATGCCAACAGTTAGTCACCACGTCTGTCACACTAGGTATCTCTGACGTAGTGTGTAAGGGACTGTGTCATTTCTAATGCAAATCCCAACGTGAGATCAATCTCGGACTAAATGTCACGTACACTAGAAATGGTAAACAATGGCACTGGTATGATATCACCTGGTATAAAACAATTCTCCTTTAAACATTCAGCTCATCTTTGGTGTACCACAAGAAAAAATTCACTGACCTTTACAACTTAAGCATATCCTTACATTTAGTATACACTGTCATTCATGTTTCCATTCTGTTGCAGTGGTTTTCTTTTGTGAATTGCTAATTTGCCTTAGTAGCGATGAGTGACTCTTGGGGATGACATCCCAAAGCCTACGTATTAATTGTCAGGTTGCTGAAATACATTTATCAGTTGGTCAAAAATGCTAGTCCGAGCACACTGACCAGTATGTGGTGAAATATTTTCTCACGCCATAATCATGGCTGCTCAACCTTAGGTGAGAGGAGACCCAACCATTTGCTGACACAGGGAGAAACAGATTACGGTTCGAAAAAGAACTCCATATACTCTAGCTTGTTATATCCATAGGGTAACGTCTCCCCTTGCCTTCACCACTCAGTACTTTGTTCTGATAATCTGATCAAGTATTAGTTCTCAGGAGAAAGCATCCAAACTGAGTGGCCAGCCAAAACCAATGTCTGTCTTGTTTTGAATTCGAACTTAAATCAAGCTCTGGAAAAGTACAAGCTGGCTGTTTGAAAGATAGACTGTTGACCTTGAAATCCAAGGACCAGTGAACCTTTTTATTTCAACTGAAAAAAAAAAAAACAACCTGAAAACAACAGATACATGATGCAAATTCTCAACGAAAAGTCTTGTGTGAAGAAATCAGCTGTATATATAAATTGTTAGAATTTCATCTTGGTGGATGTTCATATTAAGAACATGGCAAACTTGCGCAGTTCAGAAGTTTAATTGCCTGGATTATTGTTAAAAGACGGTTTACTGACGCAGACTTTGACATATCCACAGCTCATAACTTAGGGAATCAGTGTACTAAGGCGTCATGAATAATCAAGTACTGTTCAGGTAGGTAGCGGGCACTGCTGTTTTGTGTGTTAGATGGTCAGCTTTCATTTTCCAGGAGACCATACGATACCTCATTGATTGGCTTGGATTTAGTCACAATTTGCAATTAGGGTGCCTCGTTTGTTAATTTTATCCTATTTTCCCTATCTCTCCCATGTTTTGTTAGAGTAGGATGTTTCAAAGACACTGCTTGGCTGAACCTATGTCAAGCAGAAATAGAGGTATTACATGTATAAAGTAAGGTGGAGGGTCAAAGATTCCCCATAGGAAATGTTTCGGTGTCAGTTTCAGTTTACTCAATCCAGTACAGGACACTAGAACCCACTTACTGGGCAGATAACAGTAGCATGGTAATAACACAATGACAAAGCAGAATGTTTATGGATATGTACAGTATAAACAGATAAACGAAAGGCAAATACTGGTCCTACTAATTCTAATCTACTTTGGAATTAACACTACATACTGAAATTCAGATCAGAAAGCAGAAAGGCAGAGAGAAGTATATATGTGTTAGCTAATCTGAAAGTAAGTGTACAGGAAATGTTTCATACATGCTTGAAAGTAACATCGCTAACAGCCAAAGCAAACCAACATAGATATGTAATGTCTGGTCAACTTTATTGACTGTTATTTACTTTGAAACACTTTTTGGCGAGCTGTCATGTTTCTCAATACGTTTGTTGTTATTTTTGCTCATTTGACCTCATACTGAATTGCCAGCTGTTAATTAATAATTGTTCGTCTTTGTGCCTTGTCAGACTCCAAAGAAGTCTCAGCTGCAGAGCTTACCTTCTGATTTCACAGACGTCCAACCTCGTTCGTATGATCCAGATTTCATTTCTGATATCAGCAACAAGATGCAGGTCCCAGAAAGGATTGCCATGGGAGGTCGTGACCTCTCAGAAAATGGTTTTATAATAGATGACCACAGCGTTACACGGCCGATGAACGTCCCTGATAGGATTATATTAACAGGTATCATCTTGAATGGAGCGACAGGAGGAAAGAGTTGGACACTTTAAAGGGACATGGTCGCCCAAATAGTAGATATATTTAGCGTTATTACAAAATGACACGAGTATTAGGTATTTTTCTCGATAAGTAAAAGTTACAAGCTTTTTTTAATCCCACCCTCAGCATTGTACATGAAGTGAATGTTTAAATATGACGAAAAAACTGAAAACTCAGACGTTTGCCAGAATATTTAAATGAGGGGCTGACAATTCAGTGGAACTGGAAAATGCGCATAATGCTAGGTTAACTAGGTTAACAACATGTGTAACAGAATTATTTACGGCTCACTTGTAACAGAATGGGCCAAAAAGATGTATTAAAGAGCACTCAGCAGGTTGACAAGCAAGTCTAAAGTTATAATAGGTGGTCATTTGTCATCGTTAAGACGTTGCAATCAGAGTTTGTTAAAAATCCAAATTGTGGGCGACCATGTCTCTTTAAAGAATGAGAAATGAAGTCATCTGTTGAGAGAATTTGCAAACATTAGTATGTGTTTAGTCAGCTTGTTTGTGTGATTATTTTTGTTTTGTATATTCAAACATTTGAGGTGTACGGGATGGTACAGAAATCTTCTCTCAGTCCACTGCCTTAAAACATACATTGCATGAAATCATGTGACTTTGTTCCTCAATCTATCAGTTTCTGCCACCAGAGACAGCTGTTGTATTAATGACGATTACTGAGTATGGTATGAAACAATAATTTCACCAGACTTTGAAATCAGGTTTTTTTATTTGCACTCTTTTCTCCAGAATGTTTATATCTCTCACATGTTATCTTTTTCACTACGCCTCATCGCTCACAACAACAAGCTGCTCTTGTCAGCTCATTTAGTTACCATTGTTCAGTGCCTTCTGATTTATTTATTTGGTTTGTGTTTTACTCCGAACTCAAGAATGTTTCATTTATATAACGGCAGCCAGCATTATGGTGGGAGGAAACCGAACAGAACCCGGGGAAAACCCAGGACCATCCTCAGGTTGCTGGCAGACCTTCCCACGTACGGTAGGAGAGGAAGCCAGCTAGAGCTGGACTTGAACTCACAGCGACCACATTGGTGGGAGACTTCTGGGCCATTGTGCTGCGCTAGTGCGCTAACCAATTGAACCACGAAGGCCCCCACCTTGTAATTGAATGTTGCTACATTAAAGTTGGTGCTGATTACTAAATTTGTGCTCTAAGGATCCCGTACAACCTAAGATTCCTTGATGACAAAGAGTTAAGTATTCCATAGTGGAAGAGATAATTTATTGTCTCTCAGACCACTCCCCACCCCAACCTCTCCTAGCCTAAACTTATGGCACAAATCAACAAAGCTGTCAATCATTTCGCACTATTTTCCAGGTGCCAACGAGCATGTAGCCACACGGCCTCGCCTGCAGCAGTTCCAGTTTGACACAGCTCCGCCCCACACGGCTGACATGTCCTATGTCAACTTGATCACACCTCCACGAACGCTGACCCTGGGGGCAGAGCACTTCCCCACGGTGGACGACCCAGAGCAGGTGGATGAGGAGGAGGAACACAGGGTGGACCCATACACTCAGCAGCTTAACGGGTTGGTCTGACTGCCGTATATCCTAAAATTTAGACCACAGCTGTTGCCAAATTTGCATGACTATAGATCTTTTTGTAGGAAGATGGGTTAAGGTTTGTTTGGTAGAAAGGTAGGATAATATCTTGGTAGGACAATGTGAGTTCAGCACCAAGTAATGTATTATGATCTTGACATGTAATTGAACCCTAAAACACTGTAATGATATAAAATTTCACCCCCAAAAAGTCTAATTTTAGAAATAAAATTATGAAAATTAAAAAAAAAAAAAAAGAAAAGATTGGAAACCTATCCATGGTCAAAATTTTAGGTTCTCTATAGTTTCTCACCTGTGGTTTGTCAGATCAGCAGTCAAAATGTTTGATATTTCAAGCACTTCAGGGAATAGATTTAGCTAGAATTCCAAATGAGAATGTCTCATTTCCAAATTATTCCAAATGAGAATGTCTCATTTCCAAATTATAAAAACTTTCCGTGTCTCTCCCATGTTAATGTTGTCACGGTAGGGTGTCTCATGGACACTGACATATGCCCTGGCTAAACCAATGTCTCAGGGTGATGACCAAAAATTGACCTCATCAGATATGGTTGAAAGGTGTGAAAGGTATTACATCCCATTTATGTCATCCTATAAAAATGCGAAAGCTGATAAAATGCATTAGGAAATCATTTATATGTGTGAAATTGTGAATATTTTCCTGATACTACATGTAAGTACATCTTTGTCACATGTTTCTAAGCATGACCAAAGAATATGCTGCCCTAAAGGAAGTGGGTGACGAAAGGAAAATTTTTCAAACTTGGATTTTGAGCGTTTCTATTTTTTAAGATGTAGAATATCTTGCAGCACTCCAGTTATCATCTTTTAGCCAAGTATAAATAGAGACTTTGACGAAAGACCGTTGATATTAGCCCTAATTTGTTTTCCAGAGTCAAATGAAAATGTTTGTCATTAAAATATGTGAGTGTCATGTGCTTCCTTTTGCCATATGATGGCAAGAATAAAAAAGCCCTGCATGATATTGTCAGCAATGATGAGACAGCACTGATCAGACCCTTCCCACACCCATTCAGTCTTTATCAATAACTGGTCTTTATGCTGACCAAAGTGAACATACTAATGCTAATCTACATTATTCTGGTTATTTTAACCTCTTGATGAAATCTGTGGTCAAAAGTTACTGAAAAAGTTAATTCCTCCTTGAACAATCTTTGTCTTCTGGAAGGAGATATCAAATTATAAAGAGGGTAAAAAAGACAAAAAAAAACCAAACCTGATTTCTTAGAGCGATTACAGGTCAATCTGTCCAAGAGGCAACCAGTATAAGACAACCAGTCAAAAATCTCGAGTAAACTCGCCATTTATACAATGACTGAAACCATGCAATAATGACCATGATTGCTATCTAGATATACAGATGTTTGGTAATTTTGGGTCCTCCTCGTCCTCGTTGTATTGAGTCCAATCTTTTTTCTTTCATTTTTGAATATTAGTCCCAAGCAAATAACAGCTGGTACCGGTGATGTCCCTGTAGTAATGTTGTTGGAAACACCATAACCTGTACCAGGGACAGATGGCGAAGCTCTTGGATTTTATTAAATTTCGCAACCCCTATACATCGTATGTCATAAAATTTTGTATATTAAAAAAGAACAATTTGGTAGTACTGTTTGCTCAGTAAAATAACCAATAAATTGCTGAAATACTGAGTCAAAATGAAGCTTACGTTTTTCAGAGTTACACTTTGTGTGTATTACTAATGTCCTACTTTTTTGCCTTTTGTTGGTGGCATGTTGAATGTTGAAATAATTTGAGTACAGAATAATTAGGACCTGTGTAGACTTCAGTTCTAGTTCCTGAATAAATTACAAGACTGATAATAAATAAAAGAGTTCAAAGTGGAATGAGTGAAGACACTGTCATTAGTATTGATTCTAAGAATACCTTTTATTGAAAGTGTCAGCGGAGAGTACTTCTAACCAAGGAAGAAAACAATGGGAAGCTATTATCACACATGCCTGAGACTAGCTTTAAGCAGCAGATTGTGTAGCCATTCTCACTATTAAGTTTTTAAAATTTCCTATAGGTTGTTTGAAAGATAATTGCAACATTTACATATTTCACTGTCATAGTTAACTTACTGAGTTTAACTTGCAATCAACCATTTTCTCTGTGAGAAGTCAAATATATACTGGCTGAAGACTGTCTGAAGGGGAACTTAAGCTTATCCCATAGAAAACCTACAGAAATCTGCATGGGTAGATCATTGGGCTGTGGGAGGAGTTTCAGGCTGGAGAGAGGCCCGCTTCCCAGCTTTGGAGGAGTGTCCCATGGGCGTGTCAGTGAAGGAGCTTGAAAAATGTGATGTTTGTATATATTTGTAGATTTTATTTATATGGTGCAAAGGTATCTATTTAAACTGTAGGTGTATCAGTTTTCAAAAATGAAACATGTCATGTGTTGTGAGCGTGATGGTGTTTAGGATGTTCAAACATGTGATGCTTTGATATATTTGTAGACCTTATTTATTTAGTGCAATGGTTTCATTGGAGATAAGTTTTTCAGTGTCTATTCCACTTGTGACATGTATCTGTTTCAATTAATGGGATTTTACCGAACATCTATATATCTAGATGGCAATCACGGTCATCATTACATGATTTTAGCCATTGTACCAGTTGACTGGGGATTGTCACTGTTGACTCGGGATTTTGGACTGGTTGTCTTGTTAGGGTTGCCTATTGGATGAATTGACCTGATACCCACAGAGCTACCCATTTAATAACAAGCCTCATTATAGTGAAATACTCTAAAGCCCTGAATAAAACTATAGCCTCAGACCGCCTCAGTGATCTAGTGGTCAGAGTGTTCGCCTCGAGGTCGGGAGATCCAGGTTCAAGCCCGGGTCGAGTCATACCAAAGACTTTAAAAATGGTATTTGTTGCTGCCTCACTTGGTGCTTAGCATTGAGAGGATAGAGGAAGGAAACAGGACTGGTCGACCCGGTGCCAGTATAATGTGACTGGGTGGGGTGTCTTCTACATGATGTCCCAGCAACGGCAGTACTTTGGTGGCATGAACTCACTCTGCCACAAGAAGACACACTATATGTACACACCAGAAGGACTCCTGATCATCACATGGCTGAGACATTGTTAAGTATGACATTAAACCCCAAGCACTCACTCACTCACCCACTCACTCACCAGTGCTGCATGTAAATTTGAGAATCTTGTATTTTTATATACCATTCAGACATTTTTTTATACCACTCTTCTTTCCCTAATCACTTTTATTCCTTCCCCTTCCTCCTGTAGGTCTGCCGTACCAGTTCCTTTCACCCCTGGGATTTCGCCTAACGACTCTCTTCTGCTGAACGAGGAGGCCGAGGGGACGTTGCTACGGACGCAGCTGGCCAAGCTGACGCGGCGCCTCACCGTCATGGAGCAGGAGAACCAGAAGAGGTCACAGAGGGAGTTAGTGCTGTACCCCATTGTCTTCGGCTACTTCCTGTTCAAGATGTTTGGCTGGTTTTTCCGCAGTGGCCGGTGACTAGTGAGTCGGCCTGTTGGGGACAGGCTGAGACTAGTCTGCAGACAGTGTATAAAACTTCTCCTCTACTGCTTAGCTCTTCTGGGAGTGTACAAGACAACCAGGTCTGGTGTCCTCTCTAAGCTGTATAAAGTTGCGTGTAGCATGATTCACCATGCCATATAGATGGCCAGATGTCTTACTGGGCCATATTTGTGGGCAGACGTCTTTACCAGGCCATATACATGTAGATATACAAATGTCTTTACCAGGCCATTTAGGTGAGCCGACATCTTTACCTGGCCATATACATGTACAAGATGTCTTCACCGGGCTATAGAGGTGGACAAATGTCTTTCTCAGGCCATAAAAATGTAAAAGGAACGATAGCAGCATCTTAGCAGCCGCGTACATGTTGTCCCATATGTGGCCATATTCATGGACATGTAGATGAACAGATAGATACCTTTAACCAGGCTGTGTAAATAAACGTATGTCTCTACCAGGCCATAACCTAGAAGACATGGTAAGTCATATATTCATACATCTGTAGAGGCAGAGGTGTATTTACAAGGCCATATATATATATGTATAGATGTCTCTATATGGCCATATATATATATGGACGTACAAGCGTGTCTTTAACAGGCAGTATTGATCTACATGTATATGGCCAACAGTATTCAATGCCCTATATTTGGACAGCGTTTGGTGTGAGGCTATCAGATTATCCGTTGAATTGGGTCTTTATACATTGTAGGTGGATAATCATTTATAACAGACCATACATGTATAATTTTGTATTTGAGCATATACCAGGCTGTATTATTTGAAATATGTCTGTAAATACAATAATTACAGGTCTGTAGTTATCATATTGATGATTGAATTGATGATGACCTTGGTGGTTATATATTACTTGCGATTCTTCGACTGTATTACTTAAATTGTCTGCCTTAGCGTACACATATTTTAAAGGGAAGCAAAATGGGAGACTCTGGCAGGCTATCACAAAAGAGTCCAGATGGCAGAGATCGTTTTCTGCTGTGATGCTGCAGTGTTTGTGTACTACCCAAGGGCTTTGTGAGCACCCACGCATGCACCTAGAAATATGACGTAATCCAAGAAAGAACAATCGAGCACGCGGCTTTGGACTTCTTTGTTAAAGAGGGAAAGGAGTTTTATGAGTTTTTCATTGTCATTGATTAGTTCACTGTTGCTGTGTGAGATGACAAGCCCAGGTTACTCTATTTCACCTAGAGTTTACTGTTTTATAAGTGACACATTTTGCTTGATTCTGATATGTGTAGGTTCATTGATGTCGCTGGGTCTCTTAAAGAGTGTCTTGTGAAGGATGATTAATTTCTTATTTAAAAAAATTGGGTGTTGGCATCAAAGGTACCAATTTTTGGCCTTCATGTGCTTCTAAAAGTGCATTCTTTACACACTAAACTTTACATGAAATACAGTATTTAAAGCTGAATTATGTTATTTTTTCTGGGCACTAGTTAACATGGTTAAGCCAGTAAAGATACTCAATGTTAACATTTCATTTAATACATCACAGCGGTAAGGTTTAAGGTGTGCGGATGGGTCAAGCTGTGAAGACGTGCCCTGTGGTTGAAGTAGTACTTACGAACCTGGGATCACATTAACAGCTGCGTCCATTTGTGAGTCATTGATGATCCTGTTGACTTTAAAAGCCAGTTCTGTATGTGGGAAGATCGCGGGTTTCCCCCCAGACTCTGCTCGGTTTGCTCACGCCATTATGCTGGTTGCCGTCATACCAGTGAAATATTCTTAAGTACGGCTTCAAACACCGATCAAGTAAGTGATAAAAAATAAAATGCAGTTTATTTGTCACAGCCCTTGTCATGATTTTTAAATGGTACGTGTTATGATTAAACAAAAATTTTCTCCTTTCCACGTATTAAAACAAGTTAAAGTGTTGTTTAAATGGCAGTTTTGTCCCAAACCAAACTGTTGGTGCGTCAACATACTGTTGGTCTTTGTCAACAAACTCTTGGCCCCCTTTCAGCAGACTTTGGGTCGCAAAACATTTTCCTTGTCTTTCTGCATATTTCAAGGCTTGTATTTTGATTACATGCATAATGGTGTCTGTATAGAATGACATTTTACATGTGCCCATTCTATTACACATGAAAAAGTGCCTAGGTCATCTCAGAATGCTTTGCAAAGCCAAAAAATTTCCATGCTTCAGTGACCTTGTGTTTATGGAGATCTGACCTTGTAAGGACTGTGTGATATCATGCTACCAGACCATAAAATAAGGGCTTTGTACATTTACTGTTTGTAGTATGGCAAATACATGTAGATGGAACTGGCCAATAGGGAGGAAGACCCTGACTAGGTGATTGTACACAGCTGTCCCAGATACACCATTTTGCATTTGGTGATATGTTGTGCATTGAGATGTGGCTGTATGGAATATTGTTACCAACAGACTTTGAAATATATGTTTGGGTATGACTGTCGTTTACCAGATGTACCATACAATGTGGATAATGTCTAGACATACATGTATGTACATACATGTACATACATGTACATGTATGTACAAAGTAGCAAACCATACACGTAGTTCCAACACTTCCCTGGCTATGACGATATATGACCAGCCACAGGTACAAATGCTAGTACAAAACAGTGTGTTAAATTCAGGTCATCATGTTATCATAAAGGACAGGTAGAAGGGTCGTTACAATACAACATGAGTACTATCTAACATTTACAGTAGGTGCACATACAGATGCTCCCGAAACATGTTGACTGCCTTGGGACATGTTCCTCTAGCCTCCAGCTTTTGCATGAAAGATACATGTCTTTGATTATAAGGTCTAAAGTTTTTTTGCTTTGCTGATTTGCTTTGCTTTGTTATTCTGTCTCACTGCTGCTCTGCAGAATGCTCATAATTTACCAGTGTTTGTTGTGTATGTGATCACCATTATCGACACAGCATGACAGACCCCCAACATCATTAAAAGCCTCACACCAAGGAGGTCGGAAGTTCAATTCCATCTCTTTTCTTAATGAGATTTTTCTCAGCACCTATACCTTATTTTGTCAAAGTTATATGTAAGTGAAGTATTTTTGAACAGGGAAACATTGATCTTATTAACCTTAGTATTAGTCTTCAGTTCACAAGATCAGTGGTATTTACAACACTATTATAAATTTACTCTGGTTAATTATGTATACTTTCAGTATATATATTTTGTAAATGAAAAGAAAAGAAAAATCGTGAAGTTTTCAATGACAATGAAAACAAATTAATGTCAGGCTTGTATTATGCACATTCTTAAGTTTTTCATACAGATTGGATGTAAATGATTATCTTGTGTGTGTTGTTCTTTAAAACAGTGATGGTAGTGGTTTTTATATTTTGTTACATATTGTATAATAATGATACATCAGTAAGCTTATGTACAGCGATTTTAACTTCTGAGCGATGTATTAAAGCTTTATAATAGTAGAATTAACTTCAAGAATATTGTGTGAGAGTGCAGTGTGTATAAACTTGATTCATTTGAAATATTACGTACCTGTCTAGTATACACTTCTTCCTGTATGCATATATATATAGGCAGGAGACACTGGTTCTATAGCACAGTGCTCATGTATCTCGCTCGACGATTTTTGACCAATGAATCCGCAAGTTCAGTTCCCACTGTTGTTCACTTTGCATGTGGCTTCGTACCTGGAGGTTTACGGGTTACCTGCATGAGGGGTTGAAAGTGACATGGCAGAATATTTTTTGGTTCATTCATAACATTGGTCAAATCAATAACTGAAATTACTCCAGACCAACTGTTTATTCTTTTACCATGTTTAAAGTGGGTCAGAGAAAAAGTCTTCTGCTGCATATATATAAATACTGATACCAAAATAATATAACTGCAGCAGCCTAGCATACATTTCCGTAATTTTACAAGTTAATTGACCTTACCATTTTCATAAGGTAACCCTCTAAATCTGTTCACATTGCTGTCAAGTGACAGTATGAAAAAAAAAACAAAAAACAATGTGCTGTAATATCAAAGGTCACAGTTGAACCTGTGGTTAACTTGTAAAGGTGGATGCATCAATTACAACTAGTTTAATTTAGGAAATGTGTGTCCATTCATTGTTGTTCACATCACAGGAAAACATGATTGGTGAAGTGGTGGCACCAAGCAATATACCTTCTTCTCATTGGCTGAGGACATTTTGACTGGCAGTTGTAGTTGGTCAGAATATTTTGATTGACAGCTGGCTGACATCAGTAACTTGTATGCACTGTTACAGTGTCATCACTTCTTTGTTAATCTTGTGTGAAATTACTTTTTGTTGTACCATTTTTTCATATTTATGGCTTAATTCTCAGAAATGTTTTTGGTGGTCTCAAGGAAAGCAATGGCTGGAGACGGCATCATTTGTTTTAAGTTTGATTAAAGTATGGCTTTAAGATGTGTACAAAACTTCATTTATGAGGAGTGTATATAAAATCGTAGTTAGAGAAATGAGGGTTCACATTTCAGAATATCATGGTTTTCAGTTGTATTGATCTCCATATAGTTTCCATGGTGTAGGGCTGAAAGTGGCTCTACGACCTGTTAATAAATATGAATAAATGTCTCTAATGGAATCCTGGAAATTTGAAGATTTTCAGTTGTTCTCGGAAATTTATGAATTCTTTTTAGTTGGCTGTGTTGACCACATAAGCTTTCATTTAGTGTCTTGTAATTATTTTATTCAAACATTAACAGCTGAAGTGTCTGATTCTGATTTTAGCGCCAAATCATAAGTCAGATAGTGGTATTAAGCGTGCGTCAGTATGCACAGATCATCTAGGAGAAAGAAAGGCATGCGGCGAATTACGCTTGTGCTACAACGTTACAAACCATGGCATTTAATTATGGACCCAGGATTCAGCTGTGAGTTTCAGTTTTTGTGTCTGATGTTTGAAGCTTTTGACACAAAGCAATACGCTGGAATGCAGGTAAAACTGACCAGGTGTCAAGACTCGCATAAGTTGAATGAAAATTGCAAAATTGTATTTGTTCTGCCCCAGGTTTTTCCAGTGCTTTCACATATAAGTACAAGTGTTGTTTTTGAAGATGCTCCTGATGAGCTGGATACATATAACACACGTGTTGTGTGCACTCAAAACTGCAGCATGACGACTGCTGTCCAGTTAAAGAGCACATCTGCAGATCGCATCACCAAGAATGGTGCAACCATTTCTTATGTGCGCATGCAGAACTTTTTTGTTGTTCTCACAAATCATGACTGATGTTGCATTTCAAAACTTTTTTTGTGAAATTTTCAGTTCAAATTATCTGTGGTGGCCTATTTACTGTCATTCCTTTCAGTTTGAATTACCGTTAAATTAGATTAAATTAAATTTGCACATTCAGATTCATGTGTTTGATATCAAAACCCTAATACTGTTAAAATTATATGCATTTAAGGAAAATGGAACATTGACTTCAGAATGGAACATTGACTGCAAAATGGAACATTGACTTCAAAATGTAGTTTTACAAAGGACATGAAGATATGTAAATATCTTCACCAATCTGTACAATACCGGTACATTATTATGCAGATGTTTTACCCAGGCTGTAATTTCAAAATAAAGTTATGAATTTCAACTTTAAATTAATATTTTGTGTATAATATTTTATATATACATGTAAAGATGCATGTGGTATATACAGAATTTATTCCGAAAGTAATTGATACTTTGCATCACGTAAGCACCAACTAATAAAATTTTGTCACTTATTGCTGAAGTGCTTGTAAAAATAAAGTATGAAAAATACTTTAGCCATTACATGTCAACTTTATAGTAATATATCACACTTTTGCTCAGATATGTGATTAAGTAGAGCATTTTAGAAAAAGAGCCCAAACATACATGCATTTGTACAAAAGTGTGACATTTTGCCAAATATTGACATATATTGCTAAAATATTGTTCATATTAAATTACATGTATATTAGCAATCATTTATTTATTTGATTCATGTTTATGCTGTCTCCAAAATATTTCAGTTACACAACAGCGGCCAGCATTATATTGGGAGGAAAGCGGGCATAGACTGGCCTGGGTAACCCATGACCATCCGCAGGTTGCTGGCAGACCTTCCCATGCACAGACGGAGAGGAAGCCAGCATTGGCTGGACTTGAATTCACAGAGATCAAATTGGTGAGAGGCTCTTGGGTCATTATGCTGTACTAGCAGCTAGTACTATAAACCCCCTGTGAGCCATATTAGCAATAAACAAATTCAGATGGTACTTTTGTTACGTTGGACGACTTATGCAACAATTCCTGTCTTACACCATGCTGGTCAGTTTTAATAGTGGAGGAAACCAAAATGCCGGACTTTTGACAAGGTGCTAGTAAACCTTCCCACTTGATGTGCAGTCAGTTGTACGTCATATTGGTAAAAGTCAGGTTTTCAACAAATAGTTAACTGCATGAACGGCCACTGCATGACTGCATGAAAGCTGTCAACCACTTATTGTTAGCTCACCTTGGCCTGATTTGACGAACAGGTCTTAGATCATAAATCTCAATCTGAAGTCCTGAGTTTGACCAGTTAGTATGCAGTATTACAAAGGTAGTATTGTGTACTAAAATAGGTCCCTGGTGAACTGGCAGTACCAGGGAATCCACAAATTCCCTGTCCAATGCTGTGCTGTGCTGTGTGCCATGATGTCTTCATGTTTTGCATGGGTAATGACGCCGTATATGAAGTTCTGAGTCAAGTGTTCAAATCCAGCTCTGGGGCCACTTGCACAACACTTTGTCATTTTTCATAACTTTTCTTGTACAAGACGGCCAGGTTATAATGCCATGAGGCAACGTGATTTACATGAAATTGATTTACAAAGTTTTGTGAAAGTGGTCCCTGGCTGGCTGCACTGTCAGCTTTTTAGAGGAGGTTTACCCAGTGCGTAGGTAGCCAGGTGAAGTGGTTTCCTCCATCTATTCATAACTGCTTGCACTGTTGTTGAAATGCAATGTTCTTGACTGTGGTGTAGGCATGAAAGCATTGCCAAAACAAATATGTAGGTTCATTTGAAATAATGTATAACTGGTTATTTCGTCATTCATTCTTGATTGGTTAACATACCGATGCCCAACCTCAAGGCAAAGTCGAAACAAAGGAAAAAAAGAAAATGAAATGCGATCAGCTAACCAGCCATTCATCCCACCAGCCAACTGTTATCCCACTGGCAAACAGGTGTCCACTTCCACTCACGAACAAACTTCACCCCACCGGTCAACTTCATTGCACCAGCTTTCACCCCAATTCAACCAACCAGTATAAATGGGTATACTATTGTGATGTGATCCAAAAAAGTTTGAACAAATGAATGAACGAATTTATATATTTGATTGGTGTTCTACGCTGTACTCAAGAATATTTTACTTGTATGATGGCTGCCACCATCATGGTGGGAGGAAGCTGGCAGAGCCCGGGAAAAACCTATGGTCATGTGTAGGTTGCTGTTGGACCCACATATTGCTGAAGAGGAAGCCAGGCTGCATGAACTGGGCTTAAAGTCACAGGAACAGCATTGGTGAGAGGCACCTGGGTTATTATGCCGCGCTGGCGTGCCAACCCCCTCGGCCAAGGGGGATGTCAAATGAATGATAGGGGAGTATTTTACACCACACTGCCAATATATGCCCCGTATTTGGGCGTGAGATTCAGGTGAAATCATCGTTTGACTATGGTGTTTGCAGGGGGCCTTCGTGGCTCAGTCAATTAGCACGCTATCGCAGCACAATGACCAGAAGCCTCCCAGCAATGAGGTCGCTGTGAGTTCAAGCCCAGCTCATGCTGGCTTCCTCTCCAGTCGTATGTGGGAAGGTCTGCCAGCAACCTGCGGATTGTGGTGGGTTTCCCGCGGGCTCTACCCAGTTTCCTCCCACCACAATGCTGGCCGCCGTCGTATAAGTGAAATGTTCTTGAGTACAGCGTAAAACAACAATCAAATAAATAAATAAATAAACACAGTGATCTTGCATAACTGAGCTTCAACATTTTGAAGAAAATGCACACTGAGGGGTGAGACTATGTTACAACGAGGACGTTTGTGAAGGTGATACTGAATCACATAGAAACACACATACAGTGAGTCAATTCTAACGACCAGCAAAATCGCAACAATCAGGCATGATTTATTTCATTCAACAGGCCACCTGTGCTTCATCATTATGTGTACAAAACGTAACAAATACTCGCATCAAATACAACATTTTCACAAACTTTTACATGAGTACACAAGTGTATTTTCCCTCAGTCATAAATCAGTTAAAAGTGCACAGAGTGAAGATATGTTTTATACCTGGTTTTAAATTCATGAAATATGAACTATTTTTTTTAAAATTCAAAGCATTCCATCAGAAGTTTACACCAAAATGCACAAATCCATCTAAACAAAAAAACAGGAAACTTAGACCAAGATGAGCAAATCAGATTTGACACGAGCATGCATAATGGATTGGACTGATCAATCAAAATTGAAGAATGCTTTAATGGGTGATCTGAACCAACCAATCAAATCAGAAGTATTATTTTCCTGTTCCCTAATTCCTGATGCAATACTTGATGACAAAACACATCACTCTTTCTCAACAAACAAAACGTGAGTATCTCAAATGGTTTTTATCTATGCATGTTTTGATTTCTTTTTCACCCACAGGCATTTGTGCCACCTGAACTATCAGAAACAATGTCTGAAAAACAAAACCTTCAACTTTTGGCATTTATCACATATGTAGCTGCCTTAGATGTTGGCAAAACTGTCTGTAACTCTGAACTTGTCAAAGTAACCTTGAAATTTCTACATTTGTTCTTACATATAGTCTGAAAGAAAACATTACTGATTACAGTGGTATTGTCCTACATGTCAATCTGTTTATACAAAAAGAAAACAAAAACAATCTGCTACTGACTACCAAAGCAACAATATCTTCCTCATAAAATACTGATATTTAATCATATTGCTTTACATTTGTGTTTTTATCAAATACTCCAGGAAGACTGTCTACTTTTTGTTGTCTGTCTTAACTGTCAGCCATGCATAAAAATATTAAAATATACCGTACAAATGGAGACACCTCATGCGCTCAAATTTAGCTAATATATGAGAGCAAAACTCACAATGTTCACAAATCTTTAACCACACTGGTTCAACATCAAAATGCATTAAAATTTTCTAAAGTATCACAAATAAAATACCAGTTAAAATTATTTGTTTGAAATATCACTCTCTAAATTTTTTTAGATTGGCTTATATATGCACACCATTCTTTTCATAAAATCAAAACACACCGAGTCTGGGAAAACAATACTTATCATACATGTATGATATATTGCTTTCAAACTGATTCAACAGCATTTATTTTGTTTCATTTTCTTGATCTTTTCTGGACGGAATAAGTGGGGCTAACAATTGTTTTTTTATATCATAAAACAAAGCACTCATAAGACTGGGACACCAGGTCTTTTTAGATATACAGATGTAAAGATCCATGTCTATAAAATATTAAGAAACGATTCGTAAAACTATAAACCGTATTTACAGTAACAACAACAGCTTTTCAAAGGACAAAAAATTCAAACTTTGTGAGTTTACAAAAACACAGACCTATCAGACAGTGGTAAAAAATGAGGTGTGCACTAAATGCACTATTTGTGTATAAAATACACACAGTCCAAAAACAAAATCCACTAACCGAACATACAAAAACACTTACAACAAATGTACAAAAACACTATCCCTTTCAACCTTGTACAAACACGCTACATGTTCTCATGGAGTTTTTACCCTGCACAACATTAATATAGGTCATAAATGTAACAAACTGTGTGTATGCATGAGTTAGGACATTAAAAACCGTTAAAAACCGTTACAAATAATGTACTGTATACAGAGAAAGTAACAAACACATGATACTTTGTAAGAAGCCATTCAGAGTAACATTCTGGGCATTGGCATGCTGTTATCATTGTTTCACGAAACTCTTAATGCTTTAACCTTGTGCATCTTTGTTTTCATAGAAAATGTCTTCTGCTTTGCAACAAAAACCTGCCTTTCAGTAACCCTATTTACAGTATTAGAGCTTCAAAATCAGCTTAGTTTATGCTGAGGTTAACTATATGTACATGGGTATGTGTAAACATGTGGCTTAAACATGGAGGGGGTCACAAAGTCACCTTCTCTCACAGAATTAATGTCCATAAACCTTTTTTAATAAATTATTACCTTTCCTTGTAGAATCCTAAAATATTTTTTCATAAAACAGTGTTTCAAATCAATTACCAAGAGAAGTGGTTGGGGTTTGTTTAACTACTTTACCTGCCGTGTTAAGTGTGCGGAGAGAAGACTAGCTGACCAGCAACTAGTTTGGATCTGTTGTCCAAGTAATTGGTAACAAAAATGTTAGGTACTCAAACATGATTGCTTGTTATGTATTGCACAAAGTAAGCCTTACTGCTACTGATATTTCTTCTTCTCTTTTCAGCAACTGAACAGAAATACGTTACAAACACTGAGGTGATTAAAAGTGTGGTTAATCAATGTTGTGTCAACACAGCAAAAACAGACAAAACAGGTTTTGAATAAACAAAACAGCCATGAAAACAAAAACGCAACAATGTTATCAGAGATATATCAAATTCTCATAAACTCAGAGAGCTTTCCATTTAGGTTTTTTGGCTTGTAAGTAATCTCCCTTGAAATGCCAATATGTTTCACAGGCAAATTACTTCATACTTTAATAATCTTAAGCCAGAAAATTTGGCTCATTAAATACTGAGATTTCTGAGGGGCTCTACAGTGGGATTTGTAAATATTTCGCATCCCCTGAGAGGAGGGGGGTGGGGGCACGCTTACGATTACGCAATGGGCGGCAATTTAGTAGAGCCTTCATCTGACTCGCCTGCTGGCACTTTTTCTTCCTTCACTCCTCTTTCTTGGTCTTCCAAACCCTTCTTACCCCCCTTTGCTGTGGTTACTAGGAACAAGGGAAATAAATTAAATTATGGTTACTTGGAAGTGTCATAAAAAACTATCAATATAATTATATTAACCAAGATGTTGAAGAGTAAGAGAACTGAGGTAAGTAGTGATTAATGTGAAACAAGCACAACAAAACAAGAGAAATTATGAAGAAAAAAAAAAAAATGGTATAAAATCCAACGAAGAGATTGAGTTTGGATAGACCTATAGATATGCTTGTAACAATAAATGTAAAAAAAATAACATGAAAAATGAGCTGTTGTAAACCAAAACATTGTGTTAATAGATGTATTAAGATGGAAGGTAAGCACGGAAGTTAGCCAGCTAAATGACCCATGCACAACTCTCCAAGTATGACCTGTGTTTAGCCGCAAATGTTTTTCGTATGGCACTTGGTATATTGTGAGTATTCATGTGAAACACGATTTGAAGATAGGCAAAAGGTGATTACATGTATATTCTAATTCAATCTCAGTAAACTTTTGGATGCTTTTAAATTAGTTGATATTCTTGAGTGTAGCATAAAACACTAATCAAATAAAGAAATAAATTCATTGAAATTCTGTCCTACGCACTGGTGAGTTCAAATGTGTAGCACAAGCCTCAGAATACATTTTTCCAAGACTTAAGTGTACATATGCATGTACATCAAAAAGAAAAAAAACTGATGGCCACATGACATAAATGTCGGACCAAACAACACCAACGTATGGAAAAAACACATGCAGCATGAACAAACCAAATGACCTTGAAGCTGACGTACATGACCTTGACATTATACTAAATGACCTTGATGTTAATGACTATCACAGTGACCATGCCGATACAATTTGCCCAGTTACACAACTGCTTCAAAATTCTGGGAAACAAAACCCCGTCAAATGTACATGTACACATGTACTTCATAATCTGTTACTATGATACATTTTCAAACACTCAACGACCTTAAGAAGAATGACCTTGAAGATGAATAATGGATAAACTGACAAAAAAAGGCCATTCTCATGATCAACACCAGGAGCCTGCTTAAGTTTACATAAAAATGTGAAAGCTAACAGATATTTTTGCGATCTCTAATTAGATAATCCTAATTAGACAATCCTAATTACACAATCATGATTAGTATGAGGAGAAAATCTGCAGGTTTACTTTATACCTCGGGCTGCGTCTTCCCGTGGGTACTCAGCTGAGGCCCCTATGGGGGGTACTCTCTCACGAATCCCCCTGGGGCTCTTGTCCCCACTTCTATGCCTCTTCTCCTTCCCCTGATGAGTCCCACCCTTCCAGTCCTCTATCTTAATCTTCTCCACTGAGGCTACAAAAATATGAGTACAGGAAACGTGGTAGAACTTTTGTTGAACTATCTAATACCATGGTCACTACTTTTACCCTAACAATCTGTTTTTTCAATCTTGTGTATGATTTCCCTCTCACTAATGTGGTCACAGTGAGTTCAAGTCCAGCTTATGCTGGCTTCCTCTCCTGCCATACATGGGAAGGTCTGCCAGCAATCTGTGGGTGGTTGTGGGTTTCCTCCCAACATAATACTGGCCGTCGTCGTTTAAGTGAAATATTCTTGAGTACAGAGTAAAACACGAATCAAATAAATACATAAACTGTATAGGCTTTCAGAAATAGTACATTAGCCTGCACCCATATGGTACATATGAAATGTATGGTATAAATTCCAGAAACTCAACCCCAAATAGAAAAAAATATTGCCAACTGTATTATATTGTTCAAGAGTAGTCTTCATTTAAGGCTTGTAAAGTCAATGACTTCATTTGTTTCTATGTACATATATTCTGAGGGCCTCATTTTAATAGACAGACGGTACTGTCTGAACTTTCCTCAGAAAGTAATTTTACGTAAACTACTACAAATCTTCCACCTTTTCAACTACTTAAGTACTTTTTTCATTGGAATTTATGCATAAAATGATCATGAAAATGATGCTAAAAGTGATCTGTTTGTGCGATTAAAGATGCGAGCTTCATAAAACTGTGGAAATTACTTCTCTACACCTCCTAGTTCTGTCAGAATGGTTCACAATATTGGTTGCAGAGGTGGTTGAAAAGGTTGAGAAATTAGATTAAGTGCCCTACGAGGTACATGTAGATGGCCCATGCAATTTAATTCAAGTGTGGACATAAGTGTCAGAGTTCAAACCCAGACGAGACCAGACTCACAGATTCCGCGTGAATACTTTTATAGTTTCTGGGTGTGGCCATGCAAGTTAAAGGCTTCTGTACTCTGTCATGCCATTTTATTAGTAAAATATTCTAGAATGCAGCAATAAATTTCAAGCAAGTATATCACAAAACATGCACCTTGTATATTTATCCCAAGAATCACAGCCAGGGGTACGTAAGGACATAACTCACAGCTGCTTCTAGTTCTCATCCTTTACAGGAACAAATCAACCTGCAAGCTGCACCTGTTTCACCTTCATAATGTCAATGGTGCTCTTTAGCTTCACTACAGGCGATTCCTTGACTGCTTCCCATACTAGCTCAAACCAGTCACAACTTGGTTTTAACTAGGTCAACCAATGAAATGTCACAACCTTGCCTTATCTGGGTCATCCCAGCACATGTTGTTGCATGACCATGTGACCACCATTCTCACTTTTACACTTAAGGCAAACACTGATTGGTCACAAAAGCTCCTTCGCTTTGGCACCTCTTTGGCCAAAACATGATCCATGCACACGTGTATTTGAAATGAACTTCAATTACCCACCAAAGATGCATGCAGGAGTGAACTGCGAGGGGGTTACATGCAGACGCAATGTACATGCAGAGGCAACAATGTTCACGGTTTCTGTTCGCCATCAGTCCATGGATGGTCGTGCGTTTCCCTGGGGTTTGTCGCCATCATATAAGTGAAACATGGTGTAAAACACCGATCGCATAATTAAATAAATAAATCAAGGCTTGTGAACACACAGTATGGGATGAGCCCTGCCCCTCCTGACGCTGACATTCTCTTGTAACTCACCTTTTGTCGGTGTGGGCCGGGACTCTTTTAACCGCGCCTTCACGAGCGGTTGGGCGGGGGATTTGTATGGATCAGTCGTCTCACCTGCGGGTGACGCGTGCCGCCTCTGTCGTCGCTCCAGACGCGGTTTGTGGACCATGCCTTCCTTGATCCATTCGTGCTGGAGTGCTTGGTCAGGGGTTAACCGTGCGCTGGGGTCCCATCTGCAACAACAACAACTTCAAGACTTCTGAACATGTACATGGTGTCAGGCTAATGGAAAACTTGTCTTTTCACAATTACAGCACCGTGACAAACATCTCAGTCAGAAAACATTTAATACTGAAGTTTGGTTCTGAAGCGAGTATCACTTCCATCAATTGCTTTAAGTAATTTTGAGTCTGATCAAGCAAATATTTATGTTCTTTCTGATAAAATATGATCCATTTAATTTACCTGCTTATTCATTCTAAACATGTTTTCATGAAGATATGTGTCACAATCTTTCTTGAGAAGGCAATTCTTTTCAATATGCCATGTATTATAAGTGCCCTAGACATCTTTTCATAAAGCTCTATTTTATACTCACTGTAAACACCTTTTCACAAAGCTTTCTTTTATGATCACTCTAAACACCTTTTCACAAAGCATTGTTTGATACTCTCTCTAAACACCTTTTCACAAAGCTCTATACTCTCTCTAACCACCTCTTCATAAAGCTTAGATCTCTGTTATACTCACTTTAAACACCTATTCACAAAGCTCTGTTTTACAGTCACTCTAAACACCTTTTCACAAAGCTCTGTTTTATGCTCTCTCTAAACATCTTTTCACCAAGCTCTGTTTTATACTCACTCTAAACACCTCTTCACAAAGTCCAGGAAGTTAGCGTCACTTGTTTTTATGGCCTGTTGTAATTCTTTCGATCCAACCCGTCTTTTTTTCCCTTTACTGTTGGTTATACATCTGGGGTTACCCTTTGAGTCTGCAGAAAAATATTTGTAAAATAAATATGAAGCTGCACTGACCAAAACTCATCTCCCCTGGAGCTTATCAAGATATGTTTGATTTGTTTATTTGATTGGGGTTTTACTCCTCAATGCAAATGTCAGACAGAGCCAAAGGGGAAACACTCCCATGTAAGGCTTGACAGGAAGTCAGCTTGAGCTGGACTCACAGCCACAACAACAACCACATTAGTGAGAGACTCCTGGCAGCAGACGCCCGTCTGCTGTGCTAGCATGCCAATCCCCTCGACAAAACCCACAAATAACAAAGAGTGGATATAATGTTGCGTAGCAGTTTTGAGAGTTTCATTTGCACTGGTCGTCCTAAGAGACCCACCCGTGAACACATGTTTGAAGTTTCGTTAAATCTGGCTCGGCAGTTTCAGGAAAATTGACACATTGCTATACATAAGTGGTGAGGAATGGAGGAGTATACAAACTACAAAAGCAACACCCTTTACCTTAGCATGTAAACACACGTGACACACTATTTCACCCAAAGTCCAATATTAACTAAAACCAATGCTTCCCAGAGTGCTCACCAAAGAACAAGCGCCTCCTGGTGGCTTGGTCCAGAATAGAAGAGGGAGGTAATCCCAGTATTTCCATGATGCAGGCCAGCTGCTCCACCTCGTTTTCCCCTGGAAAGAGCGGGTAACCCGTGTACAACTCAACCAGGATGCATCCGAAGCTCCACATGTCAATAGGCATGGAGTACGGAAGCCCTAGGATGACCTCAGGTGACCGATAGAACCGGCTCTGGATATATGTGTACACTGACAGGGCGGGAAAAAGGGACAAAAATCATAAAAAATAAATAAATAAGTAAATGAATTACAATAAATAAGTATATGAATTACAAATACCTTGGAAATTTCTGTGGATTACCACTCCCAAGAGAAGCAAAAAAGGGCCACATTTTATAAATCATTGTGAGCCATTCTTCATTTCTTTAAATTTTGAAAACTTTGAAAAATGTTTCTCTCTCTCTACACTGAAATGTAGCACATTGATTTCATTGTAACTTGTCTACTGCTTGTGACCTTGTTTTTGCATTCTTTAGTACATGCGGAGAGTAGTGTTCACATGGTACTGTTTGTCAATTTAAAAACCCAACAAGCGATACATGATACAACATATAGAAAGATCAACAAACCGCTTTGTGTAAATGCGGCTATTGGGGAAAGCGCTTTTTTGGGACTGAAATAACGTGGTTATTCCCCTGTCAAGAACTTTTAGAGTAAACTCAACAGACTGGACTACCTTTGGCAAATGCATCACACAATGCAATTATTTTTTGGACACCGTCCCAAAATCTATACCCATTTTTGGACACCATCCCAAAATCTATACCCACCTCTTTGATGCTCGTAACAACTTGACCCAAAGTCTATGACCTTGATTGAACTTTGACCTCTCTGTCGTAATAAAATATTTTCCTGCAAAAAAAGAAGATTTCATTTTAACACTGCCCATTCATGAAAGTGAGTAAAGCTTTTAATGAATCTGTCAAAAGCTTTGAGATCAACACTAAAAACAAAACTGAACAGGGTACACTTTGGTTCATGCAAAATCACATTCGTTTCAACTCCAAAATCACCACAGCTTCCGAAATGCAGGTTCGCTGAAAATACCTGTAGCAAATTTGTTACGCTTGTATACATACACTCCTTGTGAGAAAAAGATTTGAAGCTAATATGTTGGATGTAAAGTGTATCAAGGATAGTACGGCCAAGTGACCAAACACAAACATGGAATGATTGAGAAGATTTTTGCAGACTTCATCCTAAGGAGTAAAATGTTCAGTTAATAAACGTAAGTACTGCCCTTAAGGTTTCAAGTCCTCCTTTGACGTCACCACTGTCTGAAAAGTCAGCATCAGTAGGGTGTTGAAAACGAAATGTACATCCAAACGTACATGTACTCTTATTTATATTTTCAGCTGGTTAAATAAATGCTTGAATTCTATGTAGAACATAATGGGCCAGACCAAAAAACAAACAAAAAATTTAGAAAAAAAAACAAAACAAAAACCAAGAAAAACAGTAGTTTTGGATATTATTTTCAATGGGTTTTCCACCAACGCTTTCATTTCCTGTTTGGGACTTCCATTACTTTGGGGTATTCTTTCACTTTGACCTCGAACTTCCTGTTGAAAACAGAGTATCACGTTTTGTTTTTCACACTATTCACGAATACATGTACTTACTGGTTTTAAATCGCAGTGGATTATTTTTTCTCTGAACAGCAGTTTCAAGCACTGTAGCAGCGAGAAACCGAACCTTCTGATCAGAGCAATGCTGAAGCCTTGGAAGTTGTTCTTCTTGATCAACTCATAGAGATTCATTCTGTGAAAAAAAGTCAAAGGACAAGTTAAGTTTCTTTGTACAGCAATTTCCTGCAAGGAGAAGTTTCATAACTGTTGGCATGAAAATCTGTATCAAAAATGTCTCTTAAAAATCTATGTTAGAATGATAAATTGTATCTCATAATAGCGTTTCATGTTTCTTACGGCCAAAAACACATTTACAAGCTAATCAGAAATCCCCAGTCTTTTTTTTTTTTTTGGTGTATTTTGAACACGTCTGTTACCAGACTATCCACTGTCATTTTGAGAGACTACACACTCACGTCATTATCAGACTGGTAGATGTCATTTTTGTGCTTTATCAAGAAAGTGTAATCTCTAATAATGATATTACTGTTACTCACCCCATTAGCTCAAAGGTAATACAGAGATGATTCCGGAAGTAGAAGTACTCCCCCATGTGGATCAAGTTGAACTGACCGTCTTTATCCTTCCGCCTTAAAGCGTCCAATATCTTTACCTCTACCAAAGCCTGATGGTGAAACCTGCACAATGGGTAGCCAATTAGAATAAAGGTTACAGGTAAATTTGCATATTGAGAAAAATGAACATATCATAGATTAATTTGTCACACAAACAAGCAAAAACATGTACTGTATATTATACAAATTTTTTATAACAATAATCTTATACAAAGTTCAGAGGTCTGCTTTGCATGAAACTGATGAATTGTAATAGTATACTCTCAATCTGACAAAGGAATTACGTCACTGATTTGAAGGTTATTTCAACTACATATTGAAAAATGTTACACCATTATTTCTACACGTGATATACAGAATAATTTACATCAGCATTAGAGGGGTAACAAAATAATCACATGTAAAGCATTTTACACTAATCTATTTAACAATGACAATGTTGCCATGGTAACTCCAACACTAGTAAAATATGTACGAAGCCAGCATATTCAAAAGAGAGTTAAGCAGTACACTGGCTTGTTACAGAAGCTTGCAAGCACAAAGTTATTAAGGAAACAAATAATAAATAACAACAAAGACACAGTCTTGTACAGGACATGTTATTTAAAATAAATGGTTTACACTGAAGACCTACAATGCACATGTGCATGTATGACGGAAGGGTATACGTTTCAAAAACAACAGGGGAGTCTCGAGTTCGAACTCTTTTATTGCTAAAGGCAAGAAAAGCCCTGCTGTATCCTGAAAAATGTCAGGCAATTATTTCTGATTACATTTACTATAACATGGGAGTCCAAGAGAAGTTTCAAAAAAAGTTATTTAGACTAGACGTACGACAAAGAGAAATTAGGAGCTGGAAGTTATTAAATTTAAGATGCTCCTGATTGAAGGAGAGGTCGTTTGTGCTTCCCTAACATGGCGAGACAGATGATCGGTAAATTAAAATCAACAGAATTGCCTGACATTTTTGACAAGTCACATGACACAGCTGAACACCTTTTACCTTCTGCGACAAAAGAGTTCAAACTCAAATCTCCCCTACTACTCTTTTTAACTTTGCATGTGGTACCTCTTCTTGTTCCTGATGATTTTGACGGCCACAAACTGCTCAGTTTTGTGGTCGTAGCACTTGACGACCTGGCCAAACGAGCCTTTACCGAGCACTTCGAGCATTTCGTACCGGTACACCATGTGATCATGCATCACCTTATAAGGAAGAGAAAAGCAGCCTCGCAACAACAACAGAGGGTTAAAGCAGAAGCAACGTGCAAATCTCTAGGCTCAGTTTTCAGGTTACAATCTCGATTGAAACATCGTTTGAGAATTTAATTTCTCAAATTTGAAACTAAAGCCTGAGCATTTAGTCTCACTGCACTCAGCTCCTTAAATATGTAAATCTAATGAATTATTATTGTTTCCAGACACAAAAGACCCCTTCAGTGCAATTAAGGCACATTTTGTTTGCATTACATCAGTTTGTTAACAACTATGAATGTAATTTCCAGTGGGTGATTCTGTCAAAAATTCCAGATTCTGATGATACATTTATAAAGCAGCAAGTGGGCACTGAGCAAAATTATGCATGAGTAAGCCTCCATAATTATATACAATGCCAACCTTGAATTTTGTCTAAAGCTGCTTCAAGAAACTGGCTTAATCATGTCAGTTGCTTTTCTAAGTGACTAAAAACTGCTCTGAATACTGTTTTCTTGAATAATCACATTTTGTGCCCTGCAATGCGCCTATCTTATCACTATAACCATAAAACCACGCTGAGAGACAGACAATGTTAGAGCACAAGCAAAAAAAGCGCAAGAGGCAAATCTACAGTGACCAATCAAATTTAACTCAGGAAAATGCAACAAACTGACATATTTTATGACTCAAAAGCTCCCTTACTTCTCATCAATGTGAAATTTCAGTAACAAGCACATCCCATATAAAAACATGTCAGTTTGTGACCACTCCACACAGTTTAAGCAAAGCCCTCTTCACAGCCCATGCATATACACACTCATTTATCAAACCCAATGGGAGGCCACACAGATGCGAGATCATGAATATGCAAATATTCAAATGTGTTACCTCTTCTTGTTTCTTATAATTTTAATGGCTACTTCCTGGTCAGTTTTGTGGTCAATGGCCTTGATAACCTGACCAAAGGAGCCTTTACCCAGTACTTCCAGCACCTCGTAGCGATACATAAGGTGGTCCCCGATTGGCTACAGATTTAGCAAGATGATATTTCATTGGTCAAAATGTTTTCCAATAGTTTACAGAAGACTACTGCTATATGTTCTACCCTGTAACTGTAACAGGAATACAAAGTTTCTTTCTGATCCCTTGGTTAGTCTATCTAATGACCAACATATCCATACCTTTACTTTTTCAAAAACTGTGAGAGAAATGTAACATTTTGCTTTCAGTAGCACTAAATATCTTTCCCAGGAATTAGGGTAAGTAATTTACAACCATGCTTACCGCAGTTTCTCCATAATATGGGACGCTTTTTGAGCAACTGTACACCATGATGCCTTGTGAGGACTGTTGTTTTAAGTCATGAACTCTCAGTGGGAAGTACAGGATTACCAGTAATCAGTTACTGACGGTATATACTTTCGTCACGCCTCACTGAGCCTCACTACCTGGCCGAGATGGGAGAGACTTTGTGTTTCTTTTTGACTTGTCAGTTTCATGTGAAGTGATGGCGAAGAAGAGTTCCACAGATTAGTGTCGAGAAAATTACTATACGACCGTATAAAACAGCAACAACAACTACAGCTGCCTATCCCGGCATTCAGCTATGTTACCCTGCCATCAATCTGTTATTTATGATGTAGACTCATAAATTTGACAAATGCACCAAGGTTTATGTACCGCCAGTAAAATTAATTTGAGGTCTATGAGCTTGAAGGCGAAAACCATTGCACTTATCGTAAAATCGGAGCCCATTTGAAAACTTTTTCAGGTCGGAAACTGTGTGCCAACTCTGTGTCGACGTGGTGTTCAGTTTTCATCAGGCTGCTTTTTGGCGCACTGCATACTGACTATAAATTTCCCAGAGAGACTAGGCTGTAGTGTATGTCAGAATATATAGCCTTGCTGGCAGGCCAATACCACCCTCTGTCAGCGGTCACAGGAGACCTGTGTGATCTTCTCGGCTTACTTCAGGATGTCTCAATTATAGAGTGTCCCATTTTATGAAGAAATTACAGTAATTAAATCAAAACACAACCTACAACTTGTTTTCGACAGCATTATAAAGCTCATGTGGAATTTTCTTCACTAACTAGAAGCCAACTACAAGAAAAACATTTCTGCTCCTTCTAAAACTGAACTCCGCTACGTCAATAAGCTCGTAAAGGAAAGCCTTCAAAAATACTCTAGATGACCTTAAATTTCGTCCATGGCTGTTGCTCCCTTTTCCTGATTCTGCAAGTTATATTAATCTCGGAAAGGCTTTGAGATTTGTCTGAAGGTAGGTCTATATCCCAGTGGGAAAGTCTAATTTATTTTTTTTTTGGCAAAGAAAGTAGTTCACAGTCTCTCAAAATGTACTTTTTGGATCGAAATTTTCAGGTCAACTGTAAACACTTTGTCTACCATTTTACTATTTCTTTCTTCTATATTTTTGAATTCACAAAAAAACATTATAGCTGCCCATAACAGAATACTATCATTATAGACACGGCAGCACGACAGCAAATGTAGCAGCACATACCTTGATATACGAGCCATTGTCATCGTCGTACCCAGAGTTCTGAGCGCCTCCTGATACACCCTCTACTTTCTTTGCTTCCAAACCCAAGAACCAGATTTCTGGATAATCCAATATCTCCGTCTGTTCAAAATCTGTTAGGCGACTTCGATACAGTTTTGTTGCCTCTGAAAATATCAGACGTATTTTTTTTCTTTATTAGACTATGATGATGCATCATATGTTCCATCATTACTGACTTCCTAGCTGCAAATATCGAGAGTGTAACACACTTTGATGGATATTGTTTTTTTTTTTTTTCAACATGCAAATTGCTGAAAAAAATCTAATGGAATAATTTTTGGTGTAACCAGACCTAGGTTTGAACTCATGACCTCCTACATATGAGCTGAAGCTCTAAACAATCCTACTACAGTTAACAGCACTTAAGGTCTTCTAAGTTAGTGTCTGGGAAAGCATACACAACCACCACTTTAAATATTTAGTTACAATCAGTCTGTTACATGGACTAACAGTACACATGAGCTGGGAAATAAGTGACAAGTAAATATTTAAGTTTCACACTGACCAAATTCTGACACCAGTATTTTAATACGCTATAAATGGAAAATTTCTGTGTTATACATGTATATGAGTACTCTGCATGTTTTGCCTTGCAACTCTGTCATGTACACGTCATGCAAGTAACATAATCATTTCACGCATGCACATAAATTAACAACCTTACCACACTGCAGTGCAAGGGACGAAATCTACACCATCCATGGACCAACTTGGCTTAGACATACTTTACAGGGGGGCAAAATGGCCTAATTTGCTCAAAAAAGATAAATAAACACCAGATTGTATGTTTTTTTATTCGTCTAAACATTCCCCCACAGTCAAGTCCCTGCCCTAATCAAGTACCTGAAGAAATAAATCTGCTTAACTCTGTAAATTTACATTTAAGGTAATTAACCAACCCCATACCCTTCACCTGATATTCACAAGCTCATATCTGTTTAAGATTCTTTCCAAATTCCTTCTCACATCAAAGTGAATAAAAGCTTCTGACATTAGCAGGTTTGTTTAAATTTCAGATAAAATCATTCTATTCACCTAGATTTGTTGCAATTTGGTATCTCAAAAATAATTTCTACTAATCACGCACAGTTCAAGCAATGAAACTGTACTGCCTGACCCCTAACACATACTGCACTGACTGCCCCATCAAAATGTACTGCTTGACCCTTGAATTGGTATTTGGAAGAGATTCCCACTACTTAAATTCTTCTAGGCATACACACTTTTACCACAGAAACACCATTTCTCACACAGTGTGTGTACTAAAATAACGCTGAAGTGTTAACATATCCCCAACACTCGATCAGTTTCTTCCTCTCCTTAGATGGCAGAAAATTCCTTTTAAAAAGGGGGAATAATAATGACCAGAATGACATCAACAACATCCATATATTCAAAGGTCACCTAATGTCTTTCAAGGTTACTGAAGGTCATCAAAAGTCACCTATAGTTACCTAAACTTACCTAACATACCCTCTATGTACATATTATATGTACATTTCTACATGTCCAAACTTTTCACTGAAGTTGAGCATATGAAGTCAGTTGAGGTCATTCAATTATATATTATGTTTATTTTAAACTTATATTGCATCATGATTAATAATATTTAATATCAAAAGCCCATCAAGATTAAAAATGGGGTTTCTAAAATAACATCGTCCATGTTAAATTGTCATCAAAGTTTAGATGTTATCAAATTTACATTAGGGTTTCCTTGTTTACATAGGTTGGCCAAGTTTTGCCAAGGTCACGCAATTTTACAAAGGTTGTTCAAGTTTTGACAAGATCATGCAAGTTCCCAAAGGTTGTTCAAGTTTTGACAAGGTCATGCAAGTTCACAAAGGTTGTTCAAGTTTTACAAGGCCATGCACGTTTACATAGTTTGTCCAACTTTTGACAAGGCTATGCAAGTTCACAACTCATTAATCAAAGTTCACTCATGGTTATCCAAGCTATTGTTTACATGTATAGTAATTTTTCCAAAACTAATTTCCTTTTGTCTACACCATTTATTGAATTTCAACCAACAATTTTTTTCAGGTCTGCAAAGAGCAAGCATAATCTTCCAACAATTCCTGAAATCATAGACACATTAATTTGTTCACTTGGCGCCAGATGAAAAAAGAAAACCTCTAAAAATCATTCTTGGTAAAAGGATCTTCCCATATCCTGGAAAATCTTCGAAGGTCCAATTAACACTTCCAATACCCCAGATCATAAAATTCCAAGAAAACGGATTTGTGTTACAAGGCCCAACAAGCCTGTTGTGGAATTTGATCACTGGTGACAGCCTTGTCATGCGCCTCTCACCTGAAGGTGTCATGGGCAGCCTGTTGCCGTACTGGTCCCTCTTGACGCGGTCAGATGAGGAGCTCAGGCCGCCCTGATGGGTCAGTGTTTCTCCTTTGGTCAGCTGTGGTAATGTGTTGTTGTTCTCTGTCTCGCTGTGCTGGTGCTTCATCTGACCGTGACGGTTTTCGGTGTTGTTGAGCTGAGGCAGCGTCGTCGTTGTTGTAGTTGAGGTGGGTGCCACTGTCGCCACCAACTTGCCCTGTTACATTGATGGTAAAGGCCAATGAGTGATTGACTGACGGATTTATTTACGCTGTCAGTTTGATTCTTGTTTATTACAGCGTGTCACTTTAATACGCTGTGACGGATCTCACCAATTATTCCCATATTACACTGCTATCATCACAGTTCATACATGTAGGCTACATGAAAATGAAATTGCAAATTTCTATACTTACATCAGAGCTGATGACATTTTTCGTCTTGGAGGTGCTGACTGACTGTTTTGAGTTAGGAAGAGAAAGACCAGAGCTGTACTTGGTGTCATTGTGGTGTGTGAGTCGATGTGATCTGTGGGGCAGACCTGTGCTATGCTGAGGACTCTGAAACAACAACAACAACACACCTTGCTTATTTGACCGACTCAATGGATGTTTTTGCACCATTAACTGGATATATTTATACATGTAGTTTATTTCCCAAGACCGGTCTACATGTTGGGGGAAAGTGAAAGTTTGTCAATTTCAGAAACTGCAATCCCTTAAAAAATACCTAACAACCCTCCTGACACCAAGCTGTCTATTAAGCCCATTATAGGAGAGGCCATATTGGAGGGCAAGTGATCTCTACAGAGCTTCATGTAATACCACATCAATGGTTCTACAAGTATATGTGTGTCCTTTAGTGACTGAAATTTGAAGACAAGCATCTCATTAATCACTTGGCCAGAACATGCCCTCCCGATGTAAAAACGGTAATGGACTAGCACCACAACGAAATGTACATCACTTCAAGATGTACATGTCTACATGCCTTAAATAAACGACAAACTTTCAGATTTCGAACAAGCATATTAAGTATTTATTCTACATTACAGGGTATTTCGTACTTCATCCAATATTGTTTCACAGATCATCAACAAGACTATATCAAGTTTTTTTTTTTGGACACTTTCTCATCGGGGTAACCCTAATGAGAAACGAGTGCAAACTGAGTTTTGGTATATTCTGAAACTGATTTTTTCAAAACACAAATTGAGTCTTGGGGTTATTTGGGAGTACTAGGCGCTGTGGCGTGTGGGGAAAATTGAGTTTTTTTTTTTCAGTTATCTAGCATGATACAACCTCTACAACCACCCCTGCCAAGGGCTTTCCAATGTCTACAAATGCATCATTTATCTAACGTGGGCAGCTGTTATGTGCCAACATTACATATGGTCCAATTTCCGATACCTACCCCACACCTTACCCACATACCTTTCTGGGGCTCTAACAATGGATAGCAGAATTCTGTGATGTGCAGACTTTTTCTGGGATAACCTGACAGCGTGATTTTTACAATAAATCTAAAGGCAGGGTTATAACGCTTCTGCCATAGTAACAATTTGATACTCAATTATGCTACCTGTACCAATGACATGCATTCAAAGCTCTAAATAGGTTAAATACACATCTAAACAAATGAATAAACAAACATTTAAGTTTCCGCAAACCTACATGAACAGTCATTTCTACAGCTAGGTTTTTACACTTAATTAGGTACACTGTATCTCTAATAAGTTGACTTCCAATTTCAATATTTAACTATATATAGTATCAAAAGAGATTTGAAGGTAACATGCACAATGGAGAGATGGCCTATTTTCTTAATCCAACGAGGTGGCGCTACAGTGAAGCAGGAACTTGAAACCATTTTTACATCAATATTGATTGTCGTGCAATATATTTAATGCTGCAATGTATCACTTTCTAATTTGACATCCTTGTTCAGTGTGATGTTGTTATGATCAGCTGGGAATGGAACATCTGATGTAAACAAAATGGCGTCAGGGTCCTGCTGCCAGGTATTTTGCCAAATATCATTTGCGTACAATCAATGGTCTTATAACAAGAAACATGCATACATGTACATGATCATGTAATACACTGTAAAATTTAATTCCCTTCTGATAAGTGTTACAACTGTTACAAAATTCTTGCCAGCTATGCAGAAACATCAACAATTATTGTGTATCCATTAAAATTGTCCTTTGTCCTTAATATGAAGCAAAACTTCAGAGTACATAATATGCTTTACACTCTTTGTAGAACAATAAGAAACTGCTTTCCTTAACAGATTAATTCCAAAGAAACAAAGCTTTCCTTTTTCAAAAATTGCTGAAAAAGTACTTATTTATTTATTTATCTATTTATTTGATTCGTGTTTTATGCCGTACTTAAGAATATTTTACTAATATGAGGGCGACCGTTATCTGTGGTGGGAGGAAAAAGGGCTGGAAACACATGACCAGGCAGCTGGCAGACTTCCCACATACAGCCAGAGAGGAAACCAGCAAGACCCTGGGCTTGAACTCCCAGCACCTGCATTGGTGAGAGGCATCACGATCATTACACCACGCTGGCGCACTAACCCCGAGGGCCCTCTGAAAAAGCAAGACGGCAGCTTATACCCCACTAGTGCCTATAGCGCACTGTAGGGATCTTGATGACCATGCTGTACAGTTTATTAGTGAAAATACATATTTATATATAGCATGCCCATAGGCCTATAGCTCACAACTGCCTGCAAACCACACACGACTGAGAGCAAAGCACTGGCTCATGGCAATATATATGCAAGACTGGCATTTCTCCACTGTAAGACCACATGCTCACCACATGCTTGATCACCAGTCAATACAGACATTCTTCATGTAACTCACACCAATAGTTGAGCATAATTGAGTGTGAAAAGTCCAACAGGCCTCTCAACTATAACAGCCTGTAAATGCCACCTCAAACAGAAATATGCAAGGCGGGTGCACATTCTGTGTTTCTCAAAACTTAAGCAATGCAAAAAGAACAAATAAGACAGCCAGGCAGTCACATATAAACCATGCCATTGATGGTGCAAAAGCCTATAGTATCATTCACACGCCATGTTACCTTTGCCAAATTGGATATGTTTTGTTAATGTTTATTTGTCTGTCTGTCTGTCTGTCATAAATTTAACAGAAAAAGTTATGAACGGATTTGGACGAAATTGTGAGCACAGCTTGACCTTGGACCAATCAAGCAAGATTTGGATCTGGCTTCAGACCCTGAATTCTTTTCGAACGATTCTTCTGTCACGATATGGCTGAGATACTGACTATGTGACACTAAGCCATAATCATTCATTCTAACGGTTCTTCCCTAATGGGATCAAGATAATGCACAAATGTAGATGGTTGTCCCTTTGTATGCAGTGGTAGATTAGTACACTCATCTGTGGAGGAGGTTTGTGCTTGCGGACTGCATTCAACAAGTACGTGTGGCTGCATTATTTTGTTACATTCTAACACCATGGGAAAAGTTAATTCCTGATGCATGGCTATAATGCCACATTCACTAAAAGAGAAAAATAGCATCTCATTTCTGAATACAATTTCCCTCCATGCACCATGCCAAGAAACATAAGTTTTACCGTTTTCGGCGATGGCGACATGACATCGTCCTGGGACTGGACAAGTTCCCAATGGGAGTTGTAGGGACTGCGGCCCGTTGGACACGAAGGACGTGCCTGTTCGTGAACCTCTGGGTATGGGGGTCGATTATAACCATTGCGTGGGCCAATGATATACCCATTTTCACACCTGATGTTGTAATTGTTTTTCCAGTTGTTTTTACAACCATTCTCATTGCGGCTGTTCAGCTGCCTATAGGAACTCTGGACACAATGCTGTGAGCTACCATGGAAACTTGCCTGACAACTTTTAAAATTTTCACAACTGCTAGATTCTGTGTAGTGGTCATGAACACCTTGCTGGGGTGATCGTAGACAGCCACCATTGTTCACGTTTTCAAAACTTCCTTGCTGGCTGCCAAATCCACTGAAGCCGTCTTGGCAAGAACTTTGGCAGCTGTGCCTGTAACTGTTGCAGTGACTTATGTTCCCATAGCTGCTTTGGTTGCTACTTCTGCGACTACTGCTTTCATGAAGGTAACTTTTGTGGGCGCCATTTTGAAAGCTGCTTTGGAAACCATTTCTGTAGCCGTTCGGACCATAACCATGGTAACTGCCATTTGAGGATGAATTTGAGCTTGGAATGCTGCTATTGGACAAGGACTGGTAACAACAGCTCAGACGTTCTTGACTCAAAACATGATTTACACACGAGTTAATGTTGTTGTTGTTGATGTTACTGTTGCTGCTACTGTTGTTGTAATATCCACTGGAAGGGTCAGCAGGGGGAGGGAAGTAGTCCGCCAAATGTGGCACCGAGTCGCACCAAGTCCTGCGAAATGGCCGAGTCACTTGAATCGGTCGCCGATCACGGCCTTGTGACTCTTTACAAGAATGTCGCTTCCAGCCACTTCGTGCCCAAATTGTGGGCGGTGACGATTCGTGACTTTCAACAGGATAACACGAGATGGCAAACCACATTTTTCAACTGATAATCCCCAAATTTCATGGAATTTATCTACTGGCTGAAGAAATCCATTTTGTCTCCAGCAGAAATGAAATCACCAGTCATGGATATGTTGTACCAAGGCAGCTTGAAGAAGCATGCACTTCCACGCTGGATTCCTATAACCGGATAAGGATCCTAGCCAATTATTTCAACTCCGATGAGCCCACTGTATCTTATGTCTATTCAGTAAGGGTGGAATTTTTCAGACAGAAATTTTCATCTAAATTCCAGGATAGAGCATAAGCATCATGGAACTTTTAACACGAGCATAATCTTCAGACACTAAAAACAATTCCTCTCTGAAGAGTTACATCCATTCACTTTCCAGGACATTGGCACTTGAGGAATTCCAATGGAACAGAATAAACCTGTCAGACAGGAATAACAAAAAATCTGAGAGATACCAAAGAAAAGAACCATCATAACTTGAAAGAACACAGGTCCTTAACAATGTCCGTGGAAATGTTCCCTGTGGTTGTTGGATTAAGTCAACCAGTTCGTAACATCGTGGCAACTACATGAACATGTAGCTCTCTTTAAACACTCCTCAGGCAAAAGTAGTACATCATAATAAACACATTGGAACATGTAGCTTATAGTTAGGTTAAAGCTTATCCAGCCCACAAAGAGCATATGTTACACTGGCAGAACTGTCGGTATGCATATACATACATCTTCACATGTCAGCTTGTTAAGAGGAAGTCTGGGTAACAGTGCAGCTCATGTGAGAGGCTGCGCTAGAGTAGCCAAATTCCCTGCCTCCCAGACCATACACTGATGTACATCTCAGTCCAGCACACTAAAGCCAAAGGAATATCCAGTAGTCCCGACCTTTGAACATGAGATGGCACTACTATCAACTGGAGAACTATCTGTGACAGCCACAGAGCTGATCCCACATGGCTGGAAAGGCTGCTATGAAACTCTCAAAACCCCTCAAACCAGATGTCTCTATGAGCGGGCACTGTGTACTCCTGGGTCCAGGGTAACACTAACAGAGAGGGTATGTGGGAGAGCGAGGAGAGAGGGGTGCAGACTTAAAATCCCAGGGACTGGGTTGTAATGAATCGGAGGGAGATTCGATACTGTACATAGGACATTGCTGACTGAGGCACAGGGAGAGAGAGCGAGAGAAGTTGGATATTGTGTAGCTAAACTAGCGCCTTTTACACTTCCATGTGCACCTGTACAATTTCAATTAACAGCTGGCTTTCGAGTTTCACATCAGGGATCTGCTCACTGGTTACTCTGGTTGAAGATCTAGATGCGCAGGTATATACTGACAGTTATGAAATTTTCAGCTCCATTGCCAAACAGATATTCTTGTGTCCGCCAATACATGTAAACTGTCCATACATATCACATACTTGTATATATCCCTGGCAGTCCCAGCTGGCCAACCTTCTGCTGCAATACAAATGCCCACTCACATTAAAACAACAAAAAGTGTAAACTGCATTATGTAACCCTGTGCCCAGATGGAAAGCAAAAATGCCAGTATATTTACAGGCACATATAATATACCTGTGTCATATTTATTTTAGCTTTAGCCAGCAGAATATTAACCACATATACACATTTCTGTATACATGCATATATATAGTGACATGTAAACCCAGGGTGATCCAGACATATGTTTCATGGGTGACCTTCAGACACTATATATATATATCTACAAATAAACAGGTGATATTTCACACACCTGGATAATACGGCCAAAATCACCTAAGCTTACCACCCAACAGGTACCAGCTGATTACATTCCAAGTGAAAGTGCGTGCCGTACGCGTAACTTGCCTGACCGCATGGCACAAATGAACCTGATAATTAGTTCACGTGTTCAGATAAACATGTACATGTACCGTAGTAAGTCAGGACACATGTACATTTACTTACAATTTGTTCAATTTAGCAGTCTACAGGTTGAAAGCTAAATTCTAGAATGAATACACATGGTTTTGCTTAGTACATACTGATTTGTTAACTTAAACACCACCATTACATGTAAAACAATAATTTTGTGATTAAGTTGAAACATAGGTTTCATAATGCAATTTTCACAGTTATAAGTGTGAAATGAATGCTATTAAGCTAACTTCCATGTAATTTTTCCCCTTGTGTATACATGTAGAGATCGATACAGGTATAAACAATTGACATCAATATAATCAGGAATAAAACTGACCGTTCAGCAGGTGTATGCATACGTACAATGTGGTTACACTTGCAATTACGAAGAAACACAGGTTTCAAATATGTAATAAAATCCTTAATCTAACAGATACCAAACCTTTTACAAAAACACACTGCTGAAAAGTCCAGCCAGATCAATGTACATGTGTGTACACAGATTTGTGAGTTTTCGCTTACATGTACCTGGATGTTCCTTGTATACCGTGTTTACTTACACTTACATACACATATATATACCCATTGGTATAAACATGTAGGTAAAAATGAATTATTATTTGTCAGATAAAATCTAAGCTCTGCAGGCGACAGCAGAAAAATTCCACAACTGGGAAATGTATACGGCTAAACAACTGTTTCATTGTTTTATTCGACAGCTGTTGTACATACATGTATATTAATTAACCTGTTCGTCAGCTCAACTGCCTGTCAACTCGTCAAACTACACTAATATGCTCGCTGAGTTCCCACAGACCACGTACTGTACTTGACACGCACATAGCCATTATATTCACAGGGATATACATGTATATGGGATTGGCCCTTTTTGTTTTAAATTAAATAATTAACACATGCAATAAGTGTTAACTCAATATACAGGTACTAAAAATAACCTAACTGTATACTGATCCAGAAGATTGCTTCAAGTCACCCAGTTGTCATCAAACAACTCCATGGAAGTTCAAAAGCTATTGGAATTTTATGTTTTGTAGTCACTCCCTGCATATGTACATAATTATAATTGACAAATATGTATGTATGAAATCTGTGTTTTAACTCACTATAACATGAGTTTAAGTTACGGCCAATGAAAAGCTGCATGCATAATTTTTAATAGGAGAGTTTCGAGTTCGAACTCTTTTATATCTGGAGATAAAAGAAGTACTACTGTACCACGTGACCCGTGAAAAATGTAATGCAACCAGTTTTAATTGCATTTACTATAACATTGGTGTCAGAAAAAAAGTTTCAAAAAGTTGTTTGGAGCTGAAGGGCTGTGAAGAAAATTTAATACATAAATTTTCATGAACCTAAGACGTCTATGAAGGAAAAAAGCGCTATTTCTCCCTCTGGGTCACGGTGAGACAGGGGATCAATGAAATAATATCAGCAAAAGTTGCCTAACAAGTCACATGGCAAAGTAGTACTTTTTTTACCCCCATCAATAAAAGAGTTCAAACTCGAAACTCCCCTTTTCATATAACACATGTATAATGTGAGAAAAAAGTACTTTATGTATTAGTCATATCAATGTAGTATTCGAGACATTCCAAAAGCCTCCTTTAAAAGATGATTATCAAGTGTTATATAAAAGTCCAAAATTGCAAACAGCGATTCCCTCCTCAAAATATGTACATGCAACACTACACACTTGGAATACAGGTAGGTGTTGCAAGGTGTGTATACAGAAAAAAAAAATGTCAGAAATGGACAAGAGATACATGTGCTTAATTGCTGTGTGTGTGAATAACAGTTTACCTACACGTGCGATATGGTTATGGCGCTATTAATTTTATTTGATAAATAACAATATGAAAGCTATTTACAATAGATTTATGGCATATGGATATATGTATAAGTGCATTTAAGCATCCATGTATCAGTATTGTGGCCAGAAAACTTGTCTTTCTGACCTATCCTCATTGCAATATGTTACCAGATGCTGTGAACCAAGAAAATATCAATTCTCCCCCCCCCCAACCCCACCCCACCAACCCATCCGGGCCAGATTGGCAAACATACAAGGTATTCTCACACAATCTAATGGCAGGTCATATTTATTTACAATCCACTTAAATCACACCACTGGCTATCTGACATATGGCCTAATTAGTCCACCAGTATTAATTACATGTCGAAAAACAGAGATCTGCTGTGAGTACACGTGAACTCAACGGGAAATTAAGCGGACATATGTGCACTGTATTTGTCCAATACACAGGCAAATATAGCCAACATACACATATACCAATTAAAAATTTGAATGTGATTACAATTAGAGCTGCAGAAACCAAACTGCTTGCGTTACTCCCACCTTTCTGGAGGCATGTTTACGTCTGTGTTTCAGTTTGCGCATAAACATTCTGATTTTTGATGTTCATCTTTTTCTAATCTGATTTACACTGGTCTCAAAAATAATTCAGGAGTAAACATGTATGATTTATTTATTTATTTGATTGGTGTTTTGCACCGTACTCAAGAATATTTCACTTATACGACGATGGCCAGCATTATGGTGGGAGGAAACCGGGTGGAGCCTGGCAGAAACCCACGACCATCCGCAGGTTGCTGGCAGACCTTCCCACGACCATCCGCAGGTTGCTGGCAGACCTTCAAACATGTATGACAAAGGTGAAGTTTATAGAGAGGAAAATGCAGGCAGTGTAATTTGAAAGGAACCTGCAGATCCATTGATCAGTTCATGTACATATATTTAGTACATGAGCTGAGCTGAAAAACAAGACAGTGGGCTTCATCGCGACACAAAGTTTTGGCATTTACATTATAATGCAGTTTACCTCATCTTTTTTTTTGGTAAGAATCCTACAGAGTTTGAAAGTTGGACAGGTAATAGTAAAATTTTATGGGGAGAAAAGAGCAAATAATTATATAGTAAAACATGTGGAAGACTGAGAAATCCAAATTAACCAAGAAGATTTAATTTTTGAAGACAATTAGAACAAATTAAACTGAACAAAAAAAAAGGCAGTTCTGCACTAATTCTTTTTAATCTTTTTCCACTCGCTTAGCTATCTACTTTTATTTATATTTAAATATGACTTTATTACAGGGTGGTCCTTTTTTCACATTCTAGTCCACATACAAGGCACTTTGATTTTTACCACAACATTCGACCCTGCGACAATTTATAGCTACATCCCTGGTCGATCCTGTGGGGAGAGCCCCATGAGTCTTATGCTTTGGGTGCCAAAATATGTCAGTGTACCATAAAAACGCGTGAAATATCTGGGGAAGATAGAACAAAAATGAGATTCCACAGTATTTGAAATAAATCACATATAAATAAATTCACATTTTGAAAATAAACACACTTGGTGATCGCCGGGCCACACCTCTTAGGAACAATGTCAACAGTCAAAATGCACCTCAGCAAAGGTCAAGGGTCACCACACACACATGGAATGGCTTCCCAGGGTTAAGACAATACAACCCTGGGAACATGGTAGTCACAGGAATCTGACCCTGATTGGTGGCATATGGTGCATGTGGTACATGGGTTTGGGGTGAAGCAACAGCAAGCTGTCAAGGTTTCATAGCCTGACAGGGTACCCTAAATGACCTAAAATTTCGTGGATGACAAAGATGCGTATATTTATAGATTGTGAGAGTTCTACTGATCATAGAAAGGTGTTTTTAAGATTGTTTGGGAGGTAGGGTAATATCCTTCTGTAAAAATATAAGTTTCAGCTCCAAAGGTAGTATTTTATGGCATTTATTTGTTATTAAAAATACATTTTTTGGACAAAATTTTAGGTCCTTTACAGTACTTCCTGGGGTATGACAGCTGTGATACAGCAGGAAGAGGCATGAGGTAAGGTTACTGGGAATTGGGAAAATGTCAGAAATTCTGTCAGAAATCATAAAAGTTAACAAAAAAATAAAAAATGATCACGAATACTAACTGTCCTGAGGGAAACAGTACAGCAAAGAATTTAGTTGGCTTCTCAGGCATTATTGACATCCCAATATCAGTCGATGTCAAAATGTGTAGAATGTACAAGTAAACGAGAACAGTGCCACTCAGTGCACAATTTGACGACCTGAAAATGAGAGCAGAGTTTTTTCGTCCTCACAGAAACAATTCTGAAGAGTATTATAGTAAACTAGATGTACCTGGTCTGCAAGATGGTTTGACGATACATTAAGTCTAAAATCTAGGTATACCCTTGCGTTATGGCTTCACCCCAAAAGGTTATTCTTATAGGCAATTAAAGGTCACGGATAATCCCTTTTGGCACTGAAACTTACGTTTTTCCAGCAGGATATATCCTTCCTTGAAAAAAAAACCATCACTGAAAAGGCCAATTGAACCCTCAAAATCAGGCAAAATGAATAAATTAGTCACAGGACTGAATTTTGTATCAAGCATGAGTTGCTGTCCTATTTGTATTTAGTAATTACCTTTCGCCAGGAAGAGGTCTGACTGAATGAGTGGATTGATAGAGAGTTATAATTGGCACTACTGAAAAGTTTGGACTTTCCTGAAAGATCACTGAATTTTGTAATCAACCACGCTTATTCTACAGAACGTGAAATATGTGCAAGAAAACAAAAACTCTCGAAAGACAACTGACTTTCTAGTCATTCCCAAAACTCCTTTACTAAAATGTACATCAATCATTTATATAGGCCAAGAGGCTTGACACTGGCAAGGCAAAGAAAAAACATACACTTATCAGCTGTTATAAGGTCAAACCCCTTCCAAACAGGAAACATAATCCCGTCACCCTGACCCCAGGACTACAATCAGATGACATTTGTGTTGCCATAGAGTTTGTATCCCTGGGTGACAGCACCTCCCACTGAATAAAGAATGATTTATATACCTGTCATGCTGATTGATTGACAAGGGCAGATAACAAGATATTCACACTTCCAAAATATTGGAATGAACGCACAAGTAAGCACAATATATTCTGTATACTGCCAGATATGTATCCCCATATGAATGAAGGCACAAGTAAGCACAACATATTCTCTATACTGCCAGATATGTACCTCCATACCATTGAAGGCACAAGTAAGCACAACATATTCTCTATACTGCCAGACATGTACCTCCATACCATTGAAGGCACAAGTAAGCACAACATATTCCGTATACTACCAGACATGTACCTCCATACCATTGAAGGCACAAGTAAGCACAATATATTCTCTATACAGCCAGACATGTACCTCCATATGAATGAAGGCACAAGCAAGCACAACATATTCTCTATACAGCCAGGTATGTACCTCCATATGAATGAAGGTACAAGTAAGAAAAACATATTCTCTAAACTGCCAGATATGTACCTCCATACGAATGAAGGCATAAGTAAGCACAACATATTCTCTAAACTGCCATGTACCTCCATACAATTGAAGGCACAGGTAAGCACAACACATTCTTTATACTGCCAGACATGTACCTCCATATGAATTAAGGCACAAGTAAGCACAACATATTCTGTATACTGCCAGACATGTACCTCCATACAAGTGAAGGCACAAGTAAGCACAACATATTCTCTATACAGCCAGATATGTACCTCCATACGAATGAAGGCACAAGTAAGCACAACATATTCTCTATACTGCCAGGCATGTACCTCCATACGAATGAAGGCACAAGTAAGCACAACATATTCCGTATACTACCAGACATGTACCTCCATACCATTGAAGGCACAAGTAAGCACAACATATTCTCTATACTACCAGACATGTACCTCCATACCATTGAAGGCACAAGTAAGCACAACATATTCTCTATACTGCCAGACATGTACCTCCATACCATTGAAGGCACAAGTAAGCACAACATATTCCCTATACTACCAGACATGTACCTCCATACCATTGAAGGCACAAGTAAGCACAACATATTCTCTATACTGCCAGACATGTACCTCCATACCATTGAAGGCACAAGTAAGTACAATATATTCTCAATACAGCCAGATATGTACCTCCATACGAATGAAGGCACAAGCAAGCACAACATATTCTCTATACTGCCAGACATCTACCAAAAGCATAGAAACTCCGAATAAAGAAATGTAACGCATGGTTGACGTTCTCAATATTTCGACTAAGTTTTACTTGTCATCTTCATCATCATGACAAAAACTTAAAACTTAGTCAAAATATCGAGAACGTCAACCATGCGTTACATTTCTTTATTCGGAGTTCATGACAAATAAAACTTAGTCGAAATATCGAGAACGTCAACCACGCGTTACATTTCTTTATTCGGAGTTTCTATGCTTTTGCACTTTGCTAAGCTAGTTGGTGGATCAACGAGATTTCAGACATGTACCTCCATATGAATTAAGGCACAAGTAAGCCTTATATATTCTGCATACTGCCAGGAAAGAACTCTGCTTCATCAAAAACTTTGTAAAAGCCAGGTCATGCACATATGTATATGTATCTCAGCAATCAATCTATAAACATTTAAACTCTCTGGGTTATTTGAATTTTGTGGTTATTAACAACATTTGCAAAGATAAGGCAATGCTTATCCAGATTACCTTGTTCTCAACTACGTGTAGATGACGTAATACACTTACAACATTTCATCTCAAGGTGTGCAGGATACACTTACAACATTTCATCTCAAGGTTTGTAGGATACACTTTAGGGCTCTGCCCGGTTTCCTCCCACAATAATGCTGGCTGCCGTTGTATATTCTTGAGTAGGGCGTAAAACATCAATCAAATAAATAAATAAATAAATATAATCTATGACCCATTTACATGTAACCCAAACCTGTGTCGTGAACCCATTTAACTCTAACCGGTAGTCTTTTATTCAAGACTGCAGACATCTGGGCACTTCACCCGCTAGAGGCAACGGCAAACAGATGATGAGGTGAAAGATAACATGGGAAGGGATAGGAATATGAACAACACTGGACAATATTCCGAGGACTAGGACTGATATTAACCAGGAATTACAGTATGTTTTACTACAGAACAATCTGCATAGCATATGTAAATTATGCAAGTTAACAAAACCTAGTTTTTGAATTATGAGGCCGTGAAGCAGAATTTCCTATTAACTTCCATGTTATTTTGACAATGTTTTCACCGTTGTATGTGTTTGAGCAGAGTGTTGGTGTGAGTAAACCCGCTAATGTCTGCAGTCTCGAATATTTATATTACATTATTAAGCCATAATCATCCATTAATAAGGCACCTCCCAAAAAATGAAATGGGCAAAAATCAGAACAGATCAAACGAAATTCAATTTACCTTTGGGTAAGATTTCATCACGTTGCATCCAGGAGTTTATGTCCTTCTTAACAACCCATTCGTATGAAAATTGTATTATTTATTATTATTCTTAATTTTCCAATTTAAATGATAATGACTGCAATAGTATATGGAGCTTCCAATGCAGTCTGATTTTGTTATGGCACCTTTCGATTTTTTTTCTCCAAAAAATCAATGAGGACTATACCTGACAAAAAATTCTGTAAACCTGTGGGCTGGTGGTCACACATTCGAAAAATCCCTTTTTTTACAATCCTTTAAGACATATAAGAAGAAACAACCAAATACCTTCAAAAGTTACAAGAGAGAAAAAAAAAAAAAAACATTTCTAGAAGAAAGAAAAAACAGACAAAAATTCCAAGAAGTATAATAAGAAATTGAAAACTTTTCCCTACTCTAAAACCAAAAAGGCACACATTTTTAACAAAATACTCCTTAAAAAATATGCACATATGAAATGGATCAGTGTATGGAGCACGTTCTTAAAAAAGTGGCGATGAGCACATGTTTAAGTGGTGAAGGAGCTAGAGGGGTAAGTATCAGTATGGTAGCTCAGTGATTCAGTTTACCTAATACACTGTAGACGTACACCTTAAACAGCTGTGAGCTATCCTACAGACAGGCTGATAAGCTGCAGTGTAAACAAAGAGGTCCAAGGAGACAGCCGCTGTCAGAGAGTTGTTAGAGCTGCTAATGATTGCCTGTAAACAAACCCTTTGATCTGACCAGCTTGTCTCTGAACTGACCACTTGAACTAATCAGCCTAAAGCTGTGGGGTGTGGGTAGGGGGTGGTTGTAGGAGGGGAGTCAATGAAGTTGTTGCAGTTAGCCTTGACCGGAACAAGAAATGATACAGGATAGACTATTACTGCTACAATTAAGCTCCCTGTTAATGCACCTGAGGTAACATAGGCTGTAGTCAGACACTATCATCACCATTAAGACAATGAGCAGGATTCCAGACTCCAGAACAACTGACTGTTTCAAAACAAGGCTTTTCAACTTTCCTCAAAATTGTAAAAGTGCCAAACAAGTTGTGAAGCTTACAAACTAATGAGCTGTGATTGCTTAAATCACAACTTTAAATCACAACAGTTTCAAGCTGTATACAATACTCATTTTGAAGTTTATTCAAATTTCACTGAACCATGCATATAGTAACTACATGTATATATTGTATCTAGGCATCCATGCTGTCCGGTATGTATACTAACTGTATAGATGAGCATGTACATTTAATTCAGTGCATATATACATACATAAGTAGGTACAACTTCATTTATTATGACTGCACTTGCAAGCAAAGTACTAAACTGTAATTCCTCTATGTGTGTACAGTAGATGAACCATTGCTTGTACCATGCCTGGGCTTGCCCCCTTCGCAGCTTAAAGGCACTATACATATGTGCAATCTTAACAACACGAGATTACATCATGCGATATGCAGACAACCGCAAACCAAATTGCACCTAAGGACCCAGGCGAAATCCTTCTTCGGCCTCAGGTAATGAATAACATACTGTCGTTAACACAACGGTTTATTCTGTACCTCTTCCCACACAGCTAGCAGTCTTGTAATCACGGGAAGCCTAACTCGTATTATCAGTGTACTGAGTTTTCACCTAACAGCGGCGTGTGCATCACTTATATCTTAAAGTACCCCAAGCCACAGTACATACATGTGAATGTGTATGCAGGTTTACTGGCTGCCATCATAGATGTGTATATGTATATATCACTGAAATACCGCACGATATTATTTTGTTATTTTGTCCACATATTTCCAGGAGCATTGCTCAAAATGGAGCATGCACAGTTTCCCTTACGGACATTCCCCCCTAAGGTACATAACTAGGAAATGAACAAAACATTTCTTGTGCTAATGTGATATAGTATACTGCAGTTTAACACTGTATGCCGTACATCACATTTTTGCAGAAAAACATAAAATTCAAGGCAGGTGGGCAGAACATCTCTATGTGTAATATGGTATAAATATTGCAGTGGTCAGCACTTTTGAAGTAGCCGGCAATAACTCTATGTTACTCATCTGAGATGAAAAGACACGTAACCTGAAATGCTGGAGGAAATTCTTGTTGTAAACCATTGGCCTCACGTGGAGTGACTAGATGTCACCAATCCCAGTTACATTAAAACTTTTACATATTAGATAGCGGAATAAGCAATCTGTAAACCCTAAGATCATAAAATAAAGTCACAAGTTCACAGATTAATTAGAGATAAGGTGAGGCAAAAACCCAGTAAAACAAAGATGCAATTAAATTTACCATATTGCGTAACAAACAATAAATATACAGTATTATATACAAATACACACTTTATCAAATGACTTGGGTACATGTATATTAGGGAAAATGTCCATTGGGGGAAAGTTTCAGAGGGAAATGTCTAATATAGGGGGAAATGTCCTAGATCTGCACAAAATAATTGGGTCTAATTTAAGCAACTTTTCAGGAGATATTTAGGTACGCAACAATTGCAGTCTAACAAACTATATGTACAATTAAATAACATCAATGCAGTTTGATGCATTTTTACCTACTCTTTTGAAGCCATGGTGCTAGGAGCACTAAAATGAAACCCTTACTGAGGTAAAGTGATAACAGGAGGACGATTTCACCGCTTACTTAATTGTGACCATTTGTTGGCCATTGCTGCTCGACTCATGTTTTACTCTCCATGATGTTGTCTTTTGTATTATATTCATCTAATGACTTGCCATTTTGACCTACAATTTCATCCATGTGCTTTCTCACTTTGCCTGATCAGGATTCTTAAAGTTCTACTCACCTTGGAAATATGTTTTGAGGTGTGCTTTGAAGGTAGGATGATCTTCCAGTGAAAAAAGAAAAAAAAATGTTCAGCAAGAACGTCAACATTTTTATGACCTCCAATAGAAAGAAAACAATACATGGATGAATAGCTGTTTGATGAGATATTTATTTATGTATTTATTTATCTGACTGGTGTTTTCCTCCATACTCAAGAATATTTCACTTATGCGACGGCGGCCAGCATTATGGTGGGAGGAAACCAAGCTGAGTCCAGAGCACACCCACGACCATCCACAGGCTGCCCGCAGACCTTCCCACGTACAACCAGAGAGGAAGCCAGCATGAGCTGGACTTCAACTCACACCTGGGTCATTATGCTGTACTTAAGTGGGCAGAGAGGCCCCCTGGATGAGATAGCCTAAATGTACACATAGATTTGCTGAAGCTGATCTGGTTCTAGCAAGGGTGTGGAGATTATAACCTAGCATGGTAGCTAGCAGCTCGAGTTCTCCAACAAATTATATCATTAATCGTTTCCAGCAGGTAACAGGGTTAGCTGAGAAAGAGGTTACAGGTTTAAGAAGAACACAGTTTAACAGATAAGACAAATCTTTCATTGTTACTAACTGGTTATCTGATAAAGGTAGTACTTCAACACTGCCATGACTCTGGGTGTACCTGACAGCTACCTAACTCATCACACCAAAAAAACCCATTAACTGGAATTCATTTAAACAACAGTTCTGAAGATGCCCGTGTCTGGCAAATTTTTCTGTACCTATTCTCCTGACAGGACGAACTCTTTCTTTCATGATGAATTCCACTTTCTAATCTACAGAAATACATGTAAATGTACCAAATTTCATGTACAAAAGCTTTTAACCATGACTACAAGTCATTCATAGGACGATATACTAATGGGCAATGTGATCAAGATTTAGCACCAAAAGGTGACATTTTATGGCCCTTATTTGCATCCAAAATGTAGTTTTCCAACTGACACTTTAGGGTAAAATACAGTAACATTCCAGTTACCAAACAATCGTTGCTATTTTTTATGGATTCTATAAACAGGAACAAAAAAAAAGAGAAAAACATTACAGAGAAAACGAAATTCTGTCATACTCAAAAGTAAAGCTTTCCAACATTTGACTGTTGCACACTTTAGTGCCATGATGAACTTCACATAACCTTCTACCAAGTACACGTACTTAATTAAATCACTCTTCAACTTCCACCTTTTTCCCTTTTTTTTTTTTTACCTTTAGGTTTTCATGTGCACCAAAAGATACAACCAGGCACAGGCATTATATTACCTGCCAAATCCCAGGAAATTGTTGTTACGAGCCTTCACATGTCAAACAGTACTGCCAAGATTCCTGGCATGCTGGCCTTATCTCCATCATTCCTTCACACTTACTGTTTTATTATTCTCATTAATTCTCCCTCTAGACAGGAATGGGGCTTCTGTTAGATGAAAGGGGAAACATCATTTTTTTTTTTTTTTTACTTTTTTTTTTTTTTTCTTTTCGAAGCACAGAAGAACAATTCTCTGGCACCTATAGCTTTCAAGAGTCTTGTCCAGTTCCCAGACGGCACTATATCCTCGGGAAAAATGTAACAAAAAGTTAGCAGTAGTTTGTAAAAATACTAAGAATTCCAACACGTATCCAGTATTTACTGAAACTATTACTGTTTCATTTAGAGATGTTATTGCCTTTCAAAAATGTTTTATGCATGTAGATCAGCTTTAGAACCCACTTCAGGATGAAAATTCTCCATGAGTAAGCTCTGCTTCATGGTAATGCACACATTGCACATTACAGAATTATACATAAACATGTTCTTTTTCACCTTTTACAAAAATGTGAAAGGAAACAACCAAGCCAGTCGTTATATATTGTTCTATTTGTTTTTATAATGTAATGCACTATATCTCTCAAATTACTCACAAGTTCATATAGTGTGGGCAAGACAAGACATGCTCTTAAAATTTTTACATATAATTACTGCACATAAATGTATTAAATAATTTATGTGTCTGATAAATAATACATATAATATAAGAGCAAATTAAGACTGCTCTGTTCCGTGTGGGGATGAATAAAAGAATAAAGGTTTCAACTTCCATGAAATTTTAAAGTTAGCAGTCAAACTGCAGCAAGTACTGTACTCTTAATATTAATTAGTGTTATCTTCAAAGTGAAATTTATGACAGAAAGTAACGAGGTGCCTATATTACAACTGACGAAAGTCTGAAGGAATCGAATGAATCAAATACCTTAAATAAAACTGCCACTGATGTAACAATTAGATTTCATTTTCTTTAAGAACATGTGCATGTACCCCAAATTGCAATACTTACCGATTCTCATCCATTAATTAGCATGGTGCTAATTATGATCTTCAACGAGGGTCACCATCACATGTTAACATGGTTAAACAACATAACTCTTCATTGAAAGTTGATTCACTCCTGAGTCACATTCAGAATCTTAAAAAATTAATCAGACAGGCTGTCCGATGATTTAATCCAAACAGCAGCATAAAATGTCCAATGCTCACAGCCATCATTCATCACGACCTTTAACCCCAATTCAATGAGATATAGACAGATATCAGTAGTAACAAGTGTCGATCCAAAAGATTAAGCTTTCTCAGATTGAGCCAGGTAGAATCTATCATGAAATGAGCTTTTGAAGTTGTTCCTGTTTGTAAAAAGAAGTGTCCACAACTGTTATGGGAAATCAAAGTTCTTGGGCATTAACTTCAAGACAAAAATAACAACATAAAGTTCGGTCCCAGAGACTAATTTTGAAGACAGCGAAAGCTTAGCATTTCATCATTGCCCTATTTTCCAAGGCTGAATTGGGGGAGATAGACACGATGAAATAAACTCCAATCCTGCACAAATTCTTACACGTATTTTGTTTCTTAACAGATGATTTTCAACCGAAGATTTAATTTTGTCCAATCCAAATACATCCAGTTCACAATTTTACTACAAATCGTGCCACTTGTTTCACATTTCCAGATGAATCCAGAAAGAGAGTCAACGTTGAAAGGGCAAATCTGTACCATATGGCCATAAGAGAAAAGAAGGAACACCCAGGTTCACACTTTCATCTGAACTGAGCACTGTCTACAAAGTGCATATAAATGTTGCCATTTCAATTAATGTACGTCAAATTTCAGCTGAAATTCACATGACTGAAAATGTGATATATCCTTAGAAATTTCACACGCCGTTATTAGAATATTAGGATACATGTAAAGTTGCTTGTTATCGAAAATGTTGATTTGGGCTCTGGATGCAAATGTAGCTCTACGAATGGTTTGAAGCTTTGGTCAAGCTGTGAAGAGAGTTTCCAATTTACTCAATGTATTCCCAAATACTTTTAAAGGTTGCTGAACAAGTCACATTATTTCATGTCGTCACAAGTAATGTCTTTTTCTTGGACAATTTTAAGGAATCTTGATTCCTTCGAAACTTAATCGTTTTTTTCTGTGCCACTTTTCTTTCCCATCTGATTAAGATGCTCTCTTGAAGCCGCAGGTTGATTCAGCCAAATTGCTGAACATGATCTTTCCTCTGTGATCATCTTTATTCACCAGGGTGCACACAAACAGTTGTCAATTCCAGTGGAAATAATTCTTCCTTCAGGATTTTGAACATGGCCTGTTTATACACACTCAACAGAACTGTGGTTCTTTACACACAGCGGTTACTACTTCAACAAAAGACATGTTTTTACGGCCACAAATTTTACAGACAGAACTGCCACTGACTCTGCAACTCCAAAGTCTGAACTACGGAAATGAATCCTTGATATCCCAGAAGAACTCATTCATTTCCACACAGTATTCATTCTCCACCACTGTTTTTCTAAAGTAAAATGTGCACCGCTGCATCTTTTGGGACGCCATTTCTGTCCGAGCTACATTGCATCCAGAGCCTCCAGGGCACAATGGGAATACGGTAACAGGCCAAACCCAGTAAACAACATTAATCTTAGCAACCCTTCTCAATTGGAACTCTTCAGCTTGACTGTTTGCAACAAACTCATGCTACAGGTTAAAACCCTCCCGAGTTTCCATGGCAATCTACGCCCTTGAACAGGTGACGCTTCCTCCATTTACAAAATTTGATCGACATGCCAAACTTATAGTCACTATTTCGACAGCTGACAGCCACAAAATTGTGTTTTCAGAAAGCAGCCATCCAATCAGCAAACTGCATCCATCAAGGCTGCAGACGTCACATCATAGGATACACTCAGGTACGGAAAAATTAGCAATAAAAAGTCTGCAGAGATCGTTAACTTTTCGTAACTGCTGTGCTCAGAGGGAAAAAAAGAAAAAGCCATGAAAGTTAGTGCATCCAGGTGGCATCTACTGGGTAAAGGGCTATAATGTTGCAATGTCAGGAAAACTAAAGTGTAAAGCGAAACTTCTCGGGTGTATCTTAAAGACCATCCTGAACACAGCCTCAAGGTGTAAGCTGCAGGCAGCCAAGTGCATTACAGATTGTAACAACCATACATTATACACAATTATAAACCACTTAAAGAGAATTCACATCTTGATCGCATTATTCATCCATCTGTACAAGTACTGTATTTCGCCTGAAGTCTGGGCTGTAAACATGCTCTTTCTGAAGCTCACAGAAGCCTTAAAATGATACTCTTAATGCCAACGCTTAAGTTCTTCTGTCAAGAAACTGATCAACCTTAAGGAAAAACTTTTAAGTGGTCCTATAATATGGATGAATCCATCATAATCAAGCGAAATGTGACAATCACGTGAAATACCCTCATTGACATGAACACGTGCACATATATTTTTCTTCGCAAAAGCTTGCCGCACATGTAACATATTTACGAGCCCATACTACATTTTGATCACCATTTTCTATACACATGTAGAGAAATCTCACAATTTTTGGGCGAAAACATATATGAAAATTTAGGGGACACTTTTCCAGTGTAGTCCATACCTTTAGTTACATTTGCACAAGTAAGCTGACAAAATTCTCTGGGCTTCATCACCTGAAAAGAATAGCTTCACACGAGGAAAGTATGTACAAATTTAAAAGGCTGCCTTTTTTCTAATTCCACAGATATGCATGTACAAGACAATCTCTTGAAGATGAAATTTCTTTTACCCTTATTACCTCCAACGAAGAATGTTATGTTTTTGCAGGCGTTTGTTTCTCTATCTGTATGTCTGTTCATAACTTTTTTAGGAAAATTATTCGTATAGTTAGATGAAATTTTCTGAGCGGGTTGGCCTTGGGCAATGGACAAATTCACTTAATTCTGCTGGTGATCTGGATCAGAATCAGATCCAGAACAGCTCTAATTGATATTCATTGATAAAAGGCAGGACAAAATTTACATGTGGTAGAGTTTTGCATTCTCAGTGCTTCTGATTTTGTCAAATAAAAAATGACAAAAGAAGATCAGTATTTAATTCACCAAACAAAACATGGACACCCCCCCCCCCCTCGATAGAACCTCAATTACAAGCTAAATCACATCCAGTGCCAAGCAGAAATGTTCACCCTGCAGAACCTCAGTTAGGTACCAACCACAACCAGATACAAATCTCCTCAATCTACAGGCACAATTACCAGACCTATCAAGTTTGGCACGCCTCAGGCAATGGAGAGGGGAATCAACTGATATAGCATCCTAGCATATAATAGGAATTGAGGTGGTCCTGATTGATTCTCCACGTGGGGAGAGTTTTCACCTGCAGATTCCACTTGAAGAAGCATCAGAGATAGGATAGAGGTACATTAAGGGCAACAGGTATGCCTCTTTAGACACCTCTTTACATTTGTCAATCATCACGGCCCTGGTTTCTGATGATAAAGGTTATATTTGTCAATCAGCAGACTCTACAGAACTGCCTGAGAAATATGGACCATTACCTTGTTCTTGCAAGTACATGAAAGTGAGAATGCATTTAACACGTAACTCCTTACTTATTTGTCTTCTACAAGTCGTAACAGCGAGCTGTGTGCAACAGTGTCTTAAACATGTTAAAACCAATTTGGTGTACACCCTATTTATTTATTTATTTGATTAGTGTTTTACGCCATACTCTAGAATATTTCTCTTACATGGCGGCCGCCAGCATTGTGGTGGAAGGAAAGCGGGCAGAGCCAGGGGGGCCCCCATGACCATCCACAGGTTGCTGGCAGACCTTCCCATGTACGGCCGGAGAGGAAGCCAGCATGAGGTGGACTTGAACTCACAGCGACCACATTGGTGGGAGTGTGATAAATCACTGGAGTCTCTTAAACAGGACGCTGAAACTGACGTACATGTATACGTAGGTGCCACCCAGCAATCAATAAGGCCTCTCACCTCACATGTATGTACAGGTAGAGATGCTCACTAACAATGTGTAATGTTCAGGTGATTACAAGTTGAGTAGGTCCACCCAATTCTTGATTATGGTGTACAGCACCAATCAAATAAATAAATAAATCATATCTAAGTCGATCCAGATGGACTATATTTTTAGCTCTATTATACTCTGGAAGCTTGTGGTGGTAAGTTTATACATATTTCGTCATTGTTTGCATTGAAAGCAATCTCACTTAAGAATATCATGAAACATTTGTGGGAAAAATCTGAGATTTAATACACTGACCGAGAGAACATGATTTTTTGAGGAGGAAAAAATCGAGATAAAGTAAGAGCTGACATGTGTGCCTGCATGGTGAACAGATTTTCTAACCCACACCTGTGTAATTCTGTTAAAAAAGGCTTAATGAAGCTGTTAAGACAGCATATAAAGTTATGGATCAGCAACATCATGATTTTTGCCAGCAATCAACAATGTGGGCATATAGATGTAAGGTTTAACATTTTAGGCGTGATATGTCCATCAGGTGACTATGAACTCATACACATCGTGCTGCCCGTGGCATGTTTAAAAATACATGTATGCAATCCATGTAACTTCAGTTTCATTCATGGAAGTTAGAGCTGTTAAGACATAATACTCATTAATCCGCAACATGACATTGGCCAGCAAACAATTTGCAGGCGCATACAATGACTGACAAGACCGAACGTACATGGCATGCAGGCGTAATGTTAACGCCTTCATTGCAACCATGGAACGCCGTAAAATAATCCAGAAGTGCACAACCTTCACAATATCATCATAATTAACATAGACAAGGAGTTATGTGATTAAAACAATTAAAGTGATCAAAATGCACTGCAAATAAAGATCAAAATCCTACCTAACAACAGACAAAACTGCAATACATGAATGAAAGTTTCTCAGTCTTACCTTGCGACTTCGCTTTGAATCCCCCTTCATGCTGTACTATTTATATAAGGAATCTCAGATCATTCACTAAATCCCTGTCGTCTGGCACGGAGGAGTCAAATCCCCATTGTTTTTGTCTCCATTACAGGAGAGTTCTTCTCACAACGACTGATCAATCAAAAATTCAGCAGAACTCAGGATGACAAAATTAAAACCAAGTACAGCAGATTTTTTTTTCTTTTTCAATCCATGCCGTAATCCATATAAAAAGCTGTCTATACAGAAATGCAGAAACACTGGCCAGTGCTAAATGTGTTGAAAAGCCACTCTTCAGGCTGTTGTTGTTGTATTTCACGCTTGTAACTAAGTCATTATAATACCTCGTCATAAACCAAGGCCCGAATTCTGCTGTCACAATTCACAACACTCAGTCTGTGATAACCAACTTCTCCCTTCAATCCTGGACTTGTGGCAGGAGTGGCCTATAGCTACAGGTACTTGTATGTGTAATTTCCTCGCAAAAGAGGAAAGAAAATTTCACTGGCAGGTAAAGCATACAGGTTAATTACACCTTTGCAAATTCCAGCCAGGTGAAAAAGTTTGGATGCATGTACATCTACAGTACATGGGCCCTTTACAAGCATATAGGTGTACCAACAGGAAAGAAGACTTGCCCTGCCAAAGGCAAGATTAGTGGTTAGCAACCAACTTAACAAGACAGGCTCTCTTTGCCCTATAATCCTGTCCAGAAATAACCACCCTAAACAAAGCCACTATATTTGCCGTCAGATTACGGGAGTGGGAGAAGACGGGTTAGCGGATTAACGGATTAACTCCATTGTGCAGGGTTATACTGGCTGCCCAGGAGCACTGGAAATGGACTGTTTTTCGAGAGCTAAATTAAACCAATGTTTATTTGTAGATTTAGGGCACCTTAGATACCAGAGTGCAATTACAAGGATGCATGCTTAGGCGTATGGAAAATCGTAAATCCTTATGAAAATTTAAATATACTACCTGTTTACTACAAACAAGACATTCACTGCTACTTAATCTGCAGTAATGAATTAGTCCAATGATTACCAGAAAATAATGGACAACCTTGTACCATGATACATGTATCAAACTGAATTTATGAATGCAAAGAAAACTAATTAATCCATTAATCAGTGTTAATTGTCTATGAAATCAAGTGATTAACTGGCTAATTACATTATAAACCGGGTGATGAAGAAATCAAATTATCATAGTATTTGTTGCTTGTCTACGTGAAACTAACCATATGAACCTCATCAGGCATTAAAAAAAAAAAAACAACATAAAAATGTTGTAACAAATTTTTGTAACAGACTTTATTATGATGCAAATTACATGTATGTCATTAATTACCTATTTACATTTCTCAATCATTTTAGCATATTAATAATACACTATTCTTCTTAACCACTGGTGTTTAAACATATTACATTACAAGGTACATGCAACATGTATACTCATCAGACGCCACACACACGGGATCCACAAATCCCAAACCAACCAAAGCCAAAGCTTTATTATCAAAATAAGTTACACACTTAAATTAATTTTCATCTGATCTACATGTTCATTTAAGAGTATTATCACAGCTACCAAATATGCTAATGACAACAGAGTGAAGTAAGACCTTCATGTTATATCCCCTGAAACAAAATTCAACACCAAATTCAAAAACTCAAAATTACACACATGCTGGGAAATAATATAACTGTTATATTATTCCCAGACGTACAAAAACAACAATGCTACATTCATGGCAAATGTTACTACAATGTTATTGTGTTAATACATGCATACTGCATGCAGGGAAGTAACCCTGTGTTACTGGGATTTGATTCCTAAAAATTAATTACAAGAGATTGTATCATTCATTTCTCTGAATTTAAGAACAAAAGGCTGCTATTCTTACCAAGTGTAAAACTGTAGCAGCTACAAGCTGGGTATTTAACCCCTCAAGTGCCCCTCCCTTTTCACCACCTCATTTGAGTGAGTGTTCTCAATCACACAGGGTCCCCTAGAGAGCCTCCCAATGTTATGTACACAGATTACAGCTCTGATGGGTGAATTGATTGTCTCATAACACAGGCAGGACATCAGTCAAGTGGGTAACTGTAAAACTCACCTTGTCCCTAGTCCAATTTACTTGGCACTCGTTAAAGAGATCAAAGGCCTGACAGAGGATGACCCACCTATTGATCTTCGGTAAATGCTGAGGTAAGAAAAGGCTTCACCTTACGGGGGTGCATTGCTAGCCCTGGTAATCCAAACTTGATTAAATCATCCAAAGACATGTGGATGAAAAGGTTAAGGCACAACATGAAAACCTGAGAGCTTGTTCTTTGATTCTTAAGCAAACTCACTCGTAAAAAGAGTTTGCACACGTTTTTCTTTTTTCACTCTAGAATAATGCAAACAGAGTGATCCTCACCAGGAATATTGGATATGTCACTGTGGTCACCAAATGAAAGCCTGCCCAGCCCTAGTCTGCCATCAGTCATCATACAGATACACGTCAATAATTAAAGAATATCAGTTAATTAAAAAGTTAACTACTTTAATAACCTTAACTCATTACAGAAAAAGAGACAATGAACAGCACATGTAGGTCCAGAAAAGAACTGAAGAGGTGTGCCTGTAGATAGTTTGAACAAGAAAAGGCCCGTTTTCTAGTGACATATATGTTTGCATATAACTTAAAACATGTATACACTTAGTGTATTTGGGCTACATGTAAACATCTGACCATACAAGAACTTCTAATTTTTGGCCAGACGTTTGGTTTGCTCTCTTGAGGCAGTATACCGGTAACTGTAGGAGGAATACACAGGTTCCCATTTCGCACACGGTTAGTTGACCTAAAGGACACTGTAACAATATCCAAATCATTACTCTTCTCAGAATTCTACGGGCGAAATTGAAACTTTTGCCTCTAGCACTGCTAATATCATCCCAAAAATTAGAAGAATTAGGGTACAATTTCTAGATGCAATTATACAGTTACATCACAAAACACTCCTTCTGTATTCCGGTGTATAAGTGAAATATTCGTGAGTCGGCATAAAACACCATTCAAATCAATAAATAAATTTTTATTTATATTTATTAATAAATACATTTTTCCCCCCAGGATACATGTACTCTTACGAACTGTACCTTCCAAATAAACTCTGAAACACAATTTTCAGATCAATAGAACTGCATGTACAGGTATGAGAATAAGGCAAAAGTGAGTGACTCTAAATGGTGTTTGATTCTAGGTCAGACACAGAAATGCTTCATACATGACACAGTGCAGGTGTACATATATGTATTTATTTGTTTGATTGGTGTTTACTCAATAATATTTCACTCACACGACGGCAGCCAGCATTATGGTGGGAGGAAAGCGAGCAGAGCCCGGGGGAAACCCACCATCATCCCCAGACCTTCCCATGTATGGCCAGAGAGGAAGTCAGCATGAGCTGGACTTGAACTCACAGCGGCCACATTGGTTAGAGACTTTGGGTCATTGCACTGCGATAGTGTGTTAACCGACCGAGCCACGGAGGCCCCCTTGCATATGTACATGTATCAAATCCAGATACATATACATGCACTATCACAGATTTTGTCAACAGTGATTTTGTCAATACGTCGTGCAAATAAGTTACTCCTCCTGACCCTGCCCTTGACGATTGCCTAGTACAGATTTTATTTCCCCACCTACTCAACCATGTTACACAGACGACATCATAAATCATGAGCTACAAAACTCGGCCAAAACATTCTAAAACAAGTCCAAATAACCGTGACAAAAGTCGGCCATCGAAATGTCTGTTATGCTGTGCTGTGGATTATTCGCGACATAATGGGATCGTAACTGGACACCTGATGGAAATGCCATTAAGGGTTCACCATACGGAACATGTCACAGAGTGTCACGGTGCTATGATTTCAACATTACAAGTAACTGTCACACTATGAGTATTACAGTCTACACACAGTGCTATATGTATCGCACATGTTCATCTATAAATAAATGCCCACACACCTGCCTTAGATACATATCAGTTACTGTTGTAATATTAAATATCCCTTCAATAATAATTTATCAAAATAAATGAATAACGGTCTAAAAAAATAGCTCAATTAAAGAGTTAGTCTTCTTATCACAGTATCTTTCTACTTATGATCCGTTGTGCTACTCCAATCCGTCAATTTATTGTACACTTCATGACAGACAGTTCTTCACCTATATTAACATGTGCATAAATTTAAACTTAAAGTGATATTAGATTAGTAGCCACATGTGAGAGTGGGTCATTGGTCATACATGTACCTGTGAAAGTAGTCCCTGAAATGGTTTTCTTCTTATTTTCTTCTTAAATGAAATAAGTCTTATTTTCTTCAAATTACAAAGATGTTCTGTTAAACTACGTGCAAATTTAATTCATGGTCGCACACATTTATGCATGTCTCCGCCACAGGTGGCACTACTGAAAACGCTGCGAGTCACACTGTTAATTGTTCATACCAGGGAAGATTGCCGAAGACTAAGTATCCAATAGTAAATGTAAATGTAGGAAAAGGTTGGAACCAGAGATTCTACAGGCACACATATGCAGGCAGCAGATATTCTTAGCCTCTACAGAAATCAGCAGGGGTGAGAGGAAAATCCCGGGAATTTAACAAACAGAAATCAGGAGTGTCGTTTTTTTGTTGTTTTTCTTTTCTCCCTGTCGTTAGCTGTTCAAGAAAAACCATCCTTTCGCAATTTCAAAGTAATGTGGCAGTGCGGTGATGATGCCTTTACTCTCATTCATTTTTAATTTTATTTAAAATTCTTGTAATTTGAAATTGTACATCTACATACACATACATATAACTTGTTCCGTGCACAAGTACACACATTGGTCCATAATCTGAAACAGGCACAAAGACAGAAATCAAAATGGCATTGGTCACCATATAAATGCATCAGTGAAAAAAGAGAAGACCAGTGGTGTGCTATACTCACCATATCCTTGGTTCTGGATGGCTGAGCCAAAGAGATGATGTACGGCAAGTGGTAGGACTTGTTCAGCTGAGGTCGTGACCTTTGGCCCCTCATCTTCTTGCTGCTGTAAAAAACAGAAGGAAGACAGGGGGTTACCACCTTTGGTGATTGCACGTTCGAATCTCGTCTTGGAACCTATATTTCGCTCAGAGGTAGTACCAGTGAAAAGGTTAAAGGATTTCTTCTGTGGGTCACGTCAGGATTTGAACTCAAATCTCCACATTCAAAGTCTACTATTCTGGCAATTGAACTGCAGATATTCTCATTAGCTTCTGATAGTACAAGTGCTGAAAAGCTGCTCCCATTACACTCCTTCCCACTCAGAACACTTTCCTCTCCCAAGACACACCCATATCCTAATGTACATTTAGTTTTGGCACACATCATTCCCTAGAATGGAGCCACCATTCAAACAAATCATCATCATCAAAACCCATACCCTGTGATCTCCAGCCTTGAGTCCCTCAGACACTCTTCATAGAACCTGGCAGTGTTTGACCGCTCCACCAAGGGCACAAAGGGCAAAGGATCTGCTCGCTGGTATCGCGCCAGGCATGCCAGGATTTGAACTCAAATGGCCACATTCTACCAACGGAACTGAGCGAAAGAGATACTTCTCACAAATAGGCTGCTTTCAGTCACCAGAAACCTGACACATGCTACAAATGCAGTTTAATGGGACATGGTGAAATCCAACACAGATCCTCTGAAGAATCTGTTAGTTGTCAGGGTTAAAGGTGCACTGCAATGCTTTCAATTTTCAAAAAGCTGATTTTTTTCTATTTTTTTCACAAATAATTCACTTTAAATATTTTGAAAATATTTCTTTACAACTGTACATTGTCATCATTGTAAGCAAGATATCCCTCTTTTATCAGTTGAATCATTGGTGGCCCCCATTGCTCTTGATTTAAAATAAAAAATCAAAATGTACAATTTTTTTGTGATGTCACTAAGAGCCAGATTCAGTTTTTGATGGAGGTAACTTGGAGGAAAACCCATTTTCCTGAAATTTCGCTATTGAATGCGCGTGCAAACATTTGCAGTTCGAAGGTCATGTTGATTATCACAGCTTTTTTCGGGAAAACTACCACCATTTCTCAAGAACCTTTTTAGTATCGAAATTTCTGATTTTAACCCAACCCTAGTAATGTTAATGATGTTAATGATATATTAAAATGATCGTGTATTTCCTGCCAACAACAGCTGCGTAAAGACACATCATTCAATCACTACTGTTACCTCTTTATCTAATTCAAGCAAAGCAACATGCATACAGAAACAATGATGCACTGCAGAGAAACAAAAAACTACACTGCTTTGACAGATCAACTGACTTGTCTTAAGCAGACAATGTTCCTGAACAGGAAATGTGTTTCATGGAACAATTAACCAGGTAAGTTGAGACTTCTGATCTGGCTTAATTATGACTGGCCAATTAACACAATCAGGAGTATTGGTCAAGCAATTCGATAAGTGCTACATGTAGGCCATGCTTGCCTCTTGGATCTGCTCCATTAAGAATTCATTTTGACACACACATAACTGGTTGTAATCCAATTCAGTCAATTCATTTATGGGGTGTAACACTAAAAATTCAAACCAAATAAATAAATAAATAAATAAATAATAAATACATGTATATACGAATCCATCGTCACATACATATACATGTACATTCAGCCTTGAGGTTATACAGAGCGCCACTGTGGCAACAGCGCAGCGCAATGACCCAAAGCCTGTGAGTTCAAGCCCAGCTCAAGCTGGCTTCCTCTCCGGCAAAGTGAGAAGGTCTTCCAGTAACCTGCGGATGTCATGGGTTTGCCCTGGGCTCTGCCTGGTTTCCTCCCACCATAACTCTGGCTGCCGTTGTATAAGTGAAATATTCTTGAGTATGGCTTAAAACACCAATCAAATAAATAAATTGAAGCGATAAAGCTAGCCTGCATGCTAAATACTGGTCACTTTGTCCCAGTATACATGCACCTGGACAAGCACCTAAACAGGTGATAATTCAGTATGTTCACTGAAATATACCAACACGAGAGCCTTAAAAAAATGATACCACCCAAGCCAACATTGAAGTTTTTCTAAACAGAAATTTATCAAACGTCACAAAAAGTCTTAAGTAGCACTGTAATCTGGCTGAATCAATGAGAATCAAGCAAAACGTGTCACTTGAAAAAAAAGCTTTTCTAAAATCATTTCTAATGTGAAATACAGCATTTTTTTCAAGCCCTTGATAGGCTACATGTATATTAGAACAGTTTGGAGTCTGGATCATATAACAGCGCTGACAGAAAACACTGAACTGGGTAAACCAGCAATGTACACGTAGATACAAAACAGGCCTTATTTTCCTCATCTGGCACAACTCGGCAGATCCACCAAACAGGGCCCTCCTCTCAAGTTTTTATTTGGGATTCTGGTAGAATTCTCTACTGATCTACCGAATGTTTTGTCTGAATGACTATTCAAGTTAATACAACCAACAGACAAAGAATTCTGTCAGGACGGCCTAGCAAACATGCACCCTCACCCTCCCATAACACAAGGGTTTTTTCCTTTCTATCCCCGTTTTCATTTCTGTATTATTTGTTTTTATCAGTGAACACTGAAAATCACCATTAAACTCTTGTGCTACAGGAATCCTTTACATCCTCAGTTTTCTCACCTGTAAATTTTCAAGCATGTACTCAAGAGTACAAACAGAACAGATGTTGCCTCATCCCATACAAATCACAGGATGTTTGCCTGTACACAATGAACCTAAGGTCCATCCTACATACAAATCACAGGATACTTGCCTGTACACAATCAACCTAAGGTTCACTCTACATACATGTTGTACCAACCTGAGCATCATTCTACACACTGTCAATCTGAGGATTATCCTACACAGTACCAATCTGAGGATTATCCTACACAATACCAATATGAGGATTATCCTTCATAGCACCAATATGAGGATTATCCTACACAGTGCCAATGTGAGGATTATCCTACACATTACCAAAATGAGGATTATCATACAACACCAATCTTAGCATTATCCTATACAGTACCAACCTGATGATAACATCTTACACAGTACCGATCTGAGATTCGTCCTACATAGTGCCAATCTGAAGTTCATCCTACATGGCACCAATCTGAGGTTCATCATACATAGCACCAATCTGAGGTGCATCCTACACAGTACTAATATAAGGATTATCCTACACACCACTAATCTGAGGCTTAGCCTACACAGTATCGATCTGAGTATTGTCCTACACAGTACCAATCTGAGGATTATCCTACACAGTACCAATGTGAGGATTATCCTACACAGTACCAACTTGGGGATTATCCCACGCAGTACAAATGTGAGTATTATCATACACCACCACCAATCTAGGCATTATCCTATACAGTACCAAATGAGAGGATTATGCGTATCTTACACATGTTAAATCTGAGTATTACCCGGTACAGTGCCAAAGTGAGGATTATCCTACATAGTAAAAATGTGAGGATTATCCTACATAGTGCCAGTGTGAGAATTATCCTACACAGTACCAATGAGAGGACCATCGTACACAGTACCAGTGCAAGGATTATCCTACACAGTACCAACCTGAGGATTATCCTACACAGTACCAATCAGAGGGACATCCTTCGCAGTACCAATGTGAGAATTACACATATCTTAAACGGTTTAAATCTGAGGATTATCCAATACAGTGCCAAGTGAGGATTAGCCTATACAGTAAAAATGTGAAGATTACCCTACACAGTACTAATGTGAGGGTTATCCTACATAGTATCAAGCTGAGGACCATCCAACACAGTACCCATCTTGGGGTTACACCGTAATACATATGCTGTTCTCATCTGAGGATACTGCCATTTTAACACATGGATTTAACTTTATCAATCCCAAGATTTCTATGACATAACGAGGTGCACTGAATCAAGAATTCGCCCAACATGTCACGAATACTGATACCAATATAACAACAAAATTATGAATACGACAACAAGTATCAGCATCATACTAAAGCCATATTGGTTATGACCAAAATGCCCATGATGACAGGTTAAATGACATATAAACTGCTAACAATCATGCTCTCCATGTCATCATCTCTTATGACACCTGATCATTTGATCAATCATAGTGTCCTGGCTCATGCTTTCACCTTGGTAACAATCCTAACTTTCTAAACATGCTTCCTTGTCTGGTCTTGCTATATTCAGCGACTGATGCCCGAAGTATCCCGCTTGGTTGTTCATGTAGATAACTGTTGTTTTGAAGACTGCAGAGAACTGGTTGTTGTTGTCCAGTTCACGCCAGGCATGACTACATGGGTTGGCCAGTGCTTCAATAATTAAGTTCCAGGAGTCCATAAAGCCAAGGACAGATTAATTAGCACCTGTGACTGGTACACTCAGCTGACATAACACCTGAGCAGGTGGCTATAATCTGCCTGTGTAAGTTTACCCTGTTAATGAGTTCAATGATGCATGACTGGCAATCAGGCAATTTCTGACAGCTTTTCTGTACTTTTAACACCAGTGAACTCAGACCTATTGGCTTTTATACACATTATAGAAATTTCAAATGATTGAAAGGATGTAATTGTAATATATTTTGGTAACCCCAATGTACATGTATTACTAGTTATATACTGTTAGATACAGGGTAGAACTGTTGCAAAACTGCTTGCCATAGCAACCATGGAAAGACCAGACACTTTATATTATATATATATACATGCACATGTGGGTATTTCATATATGTACCTATATACAGTCCATATCAGGGAAGTGGCCTTGTGGTTCCCATGACAACCCTGGAAATGGACAAATATAAGACCTGACACATCCTGATCTCTTGATCAGTGTCACCTTTTGATCACATTTGTACATATGTACCAGTATTTGTGAATTCAATGCCAGATTTGAATAAAATGTTCACATCACTGATGGTTGTATTAATATTTTGGGTTTTTTTTTCTTACATGTACATTTGATTGTTGCTCAACATTTATTTGATTGGTGTTTTATGCCATACTCAAGAATATTTCACGTATACAACCATCAGCTGGTTGCTGGCAGACCTTCCCACATATGGCCAGAGAGGAAGCCAGCATGAGCTGGACTTGAACTCCCAGCCACTGCATTGGTGAGAGGCTCCTGGGTCACTGTGCAGGCTAATCCACTTGGCCACAGAGGCCCTCTGAGTTGCTTGACAAATTATACTGATACAATGGCAGGTAGTCAACTTGGTTGCACAATGTTACCAAGATCCTCTGAACAGTCCTGAAATCTGAAAATTCCTCATTCAAGACAATACACTTGTAACAGAACAATCGCATCTTCCATATTCAGGATAAAGCGAACTTGCCAGAACACACCGGGATTGACTTCACCTACACAAAATGACCTAAAACGATGTCACCAAAACTGCCACCTATATTTACAGGCAATTAATACCTGTGATGATAAAGTAAGTTGGCTGCTTTGGCCCCCCTTAAAAAACTATTAGGTGTAACTCGACCCTATCAGAAAAATAAGGATGGTTGATAGGGAATTCTATTATTTTTATTCTGTCTCTTGAAAAGATAAGGATTTTAAAAAAATTAACATGCAAAGAGAAAGAAAGTAAAAAAATCTTTCATCAAAATACCAATATAAACTTTTGAGAAGGCTCTTTTTGAAGGGTCGGTTGGTTTATGCCCACCAAAGATATTTTTAAAGGTGGCCTTTATCTCTTCTTACCTCCTGCACAAACCTAAAAACACCTACATGTAAGATCATCCAAACATTCAGTCAAATATCTAACTTCTGGTCATCAAGTCATGGGCTAGATACAAAACTGCAGTTCTCCTTTTAAATATTTTCATAGATGGAGACCTACAGAGCTTTCAATAGCGCTATGTCTTGTGCCACCTTTTAAGGTATATAGTTATTCACAGCTCCCAAATAATGGAACGATTTCTGCTCCATGCACGGCCTTCTCTGCCCCACAACCCCCACCCCCACTCTCTGACTGCAACCTGCCATGTTGCCATATAGCAATACGTACATGTTAGACTGTAATTGTACACAATACTGTCAAGTCCTGGTATAAGCATTGACAATTTGGAACCCACTCTGTATAGGGTTTACCTCGGGTGATCTTTTGGGCACCTAAAAAACAATATGTGTAATGATAAAGTCCAAAATAACTGGTTTCTTTAGAGAAGAGTTTTTCTTCAGAACGTCTTAATGGGGTTATTTGTTCTGTTTACCCGAAGATGTTGGCGAAGTTGTCCTATCTTTCGTGATGCTGAGAGATTTAATGGCTTTAGAAAGGTGTTACAGGGATTTGTTTCCATGGCAAGATAACATCATACTGTTAAAATGCAAGTCTCGGCACTAAAACTAATATTTCATGACATTCCTTTGCTCAAAATGTACACTTCCCTGGGTTAAAGTTTAGGTCATTTAGGGTATTAACGATATTACCTTATATTGCCTTCGACAGTGGTTACAAACATTTTATTTAAACCAACTGAATGTCTGAAAATCTTATCATGTGTGTCAAAAACTTTTTTTCTAGATCAACTAGGCCTTACCTAGATATATGTCATAGGTGCATATATCTATATATATATCTAAATATACAGCCGACACTTTGAAGATTACATACAAGTCTATAGCTACAAGTCTATAGTATGCGACAATTATCACAGCTTTCATCTAAAGGACAACAACAACAGCAACTTGCCCAAGAACCCGTGAGTAAAAATACAGCATAACAGATGTCGCGGCCGACCGAACACCAAATACCTGGCAAACATTACTGTTCGCAACCTTCTAATGCTGCTTTAATGCAGTGAAAGAGGTGTGTAAAATACAGTGGACTGATAACACACTTATAAGCATATGTATCATACTGAACACCGCCACAATAAAAAACTTTTATCACATGTAATGCTTGTACCAGGGATTACCATGTATTCACGAAGCATTGGGCCTCAGGCTGGCACAAGGTAAACAATAGGGTTCTTAAAGTGACCAGCCGAATAATGACGTGTTCAGTGGCAAGCCTTTTTTTTTTTTTACAATGGTTGAGCCTTTTTACAGTAACCATTGACAAGTGACAATAGACGTCGATAATTTACAGCCTGGACTAACAGGAGGCTTCTTAAGGGCGGAGGGTTTATTGGTTTATCTGTAAGGCGTAAGTTCTGGAATGCCAGGGTAAAATTAGGAGTTGATTTACGACAAGGATGATACAGCTACTGTCAACAGCACACCATATTACGTTCACACTATGAGTGGACACGTCATGTGTTACAGGGATTACTGCTAAGGCCAATGACACCTTGTTTCCCATCATAATATTTGGGAAAACGGGTGCAGGCAGCAGAACAGTTTTCCTTGGTCATTATCATTTATTCTGCTAGATTTTTATGATAATCTCATCTTTTCTGACCACTTCTGGCAAAAAATGAAATAAAGAGTCTCAATGTGGTAAAATGACATGCCTGATGAGAAACAAGGAAACAAGTGTGAATGGCCTAACACTATTCCCTAATGCAAAATTCAGTGTTCTGTACATGACTATATCAACAGTATTCTCTTAAGATGAGAATAACACTGCATTCAGTCAATATGGTAATAACATATTATAGAAGTAATCAGTAAACACTGTCTAAACACTTCACAGTAATTTACATGAAGTTAACAGGTTAATACAGTAGTGCACCAGCATTCCATGTATTCAGTCAATAATCTATTTACTTATCTTTATTTGATTGTTGTTTATTGCCATGCTCAAGTCAAACATTTTTCATTTACATGATGGTTGTCAGTTTCACGGATGGAGGAGAGTGCGTGCACATGTAGTGACAGGTTGGGGATCTACATGTACAAATTCTCTACAGAAGGTCGGTACGCAGTTTTGAACCTCTACCTCATGTGTCCCACAAACTGAATACTTGCCTTAAAACTAAAGACACATTTTTCTTAGAACGTTCGCAGTATTCAACATTTGCTTTCGCCAGTTTTTCAAGGACTCGCTGAAAGTCTGTGTCTAGTTACTCAACCTGACCTGCCCTACAACTGCGAAGAAGAACTTACCTTTTAGGATACATAAAGACTTCTCTCCTGTAGCAATCTATCTGAAACACACGTCTAGGGTCTTAGGACCTGGTTACTCCGAAGGGCGTCTCCTGGGAACATCTCGAGTGCTGACTTGCAGGTAACCGAGCCCCCAGAAGAGGGCGCGTTACCAAGGGCCAAAGGTGGTCATTATTAATGTACATGAAGGTCCTAGGGATTCTCTGCCAGACAAATTCCAGAGTCACACTGATGAAACCTGACATGTGATGTCACATTGTTTACAACTAACAGCAAACCAGAAGGTTGAAGTCTTGACCATTGGAGCTTGATGTAATGCCTTGATGTTACACCTAGGACTGATTCAAGGAATTAAGAGGTCATCACCTGAAATTTGATACATCCAAAAATGGTTTCAATGAAGTGTTATTGTACAAATAACCATGAATATATTCATGCAAACTCCAAAGAGTATGCTTAAAAACATAGGCCTATATCCCCTTTTTATAAATGATTTTTTATGAAAGCTTTATAAATGAATTTGGAAGCTTTGAAACTGATTTTTAAATTTTTTTAAATGATTTTCAAAGCTTTACAAGTATTTTTTAAAGGTTTCAAAACAGGGAATGAATTGTACAACGGCATAAGTATAGGTATAGGAAGCAACTGAACTAACTGTCTAAAATCAAGACTATTAAATGGGTTACACTGATTACTGGTAAACCCTCTGTGAGAGAGTCTGTAGGCACAATACGTCATTATAAGGCCAATGACACTTCATCTCTCGTTTCCTGTTCCATTTCTGAAAACTAGAGTGGGTAGCGAAACAATTTTCTTTTCCTCTTCAATCATTATTCGGCTAGATTTTATAATAATTTCAAATTTGGCAAGAATTTCGGGCAAAACCTGAAACAATGAGTTCCGATGAGGGGTGCAAAATGACGTGCGGGCGGCACCAGGAAACAAGGAATCAAGTGTGAATGGCCTCAAATGTGAGACCATTAAGCTGGAGAGGCTTGGAATCCCAGCAAAATCGGAACAAAGTAAAACAAAGCTTGAACAACTGTTACGTTTGACAGTCGTGTGTCGAATGGCCAAAAGAGGTGAGTGTGACAACTACTTAAGTCATAACTGTCACACAGAAACATAGCGGCTGCAAAACGACGACGATGTCAAACGAGAAACAACTCACCGTTTCAACGTCCGCATGTCAGCGTGAGTCGCTAAAAATCGGTGACAATCTCCGCTAACTCACTGCCCCTGACACTTCAGTCGAGCCGAGAAGCTAAAAATACACCTCTTGCAGTCCGTGCGAGCCCTTCAGATTTGTCTTTACGGCGGTCCGGGAGGCCGAAATTTGACACTCAACAACGGCAAGACTTTTAATCGCCCAGATGTAAACCTCGCGACACGGCGCCCATTGTTGTAAGCCGTCACGTGACGCCGGGATGAGCCAATCACTGTCTGCGCCGCCAGATCAAAAGTGGGCGTGGTCTTTGTCACAGCGCACACTTCCATTTGATATCACATCGATTGATACCTAATTGTTTCCATATATATCTCGATGGAATGGGTACACATTTTGTGCTACCCTCATGAGAGTTTTTTTTTTTGTTTGTTTTTTTTTTGTTTTGTTTTTTTTTTTGTTTTAAGATAACATGCTACATATCATGTAATAAGATCATATACAGATACGGATAGCCGGATGCTGATGTAGGCCTAATCTTTAGCCCGCATCTATTCTATACAGTGTATCTATTAGACCTATGCCTATGGCAAGCAATACTTGAATTCTCAATAAGTAGCCTAACGAATTGCACATAAGAACGCCACCGTTAATTCGTAGTGTTTTGACCCATTCACATACAGCGGACAAAAAGGCCGTATTATCACCGCAACTATACGGTACATGTCTATAGACTATAAACTGGCCTGTAATTTCCACACATATACACAAGTTACGGTAACAGTGAGTACATATACGCCTCAGATAGTAAATTAGGGCCCAGGCTACCTTGCTAGAATGCGTTCGAAAGAGTGCTTTGACCTGCAAGATTTATCAGGCTTTGAATATTTATCACCACGTCGCTATCTATTACGAACTGGAATAAGATATACAAGTACGTATAGAGAACAACGGGGATAGCCTCTGCATGTTACAAGCATGGCTTAATTGTCAACAGTTCCTGCAGCAAATTCTCTTTTCTCATTCCCTTCTATGTTGAAGCTTGATCCAACAGTTGCTATTGCGGAACTATAGTTGCTCCTGCTGATCAAATTTCTCTATGTCCTCCTGAAATTATGGACGACAGCCTTACAAACCTCATTAAATATAATTGCCATTTGTGTTTTTCAAGTCTTTGTTTTCACTCTTGTAGGACTATATTATTTGTAACGGAGACTACATGGCACAAGTGCAATCCAAATAGTATATATACAACGGTTGTTACACAGAACATAAAAATTTATATATTCCAGATTTCAAGAGTTCAATCATTTCACGTACAAAAGGTATATGTATGAATGTGTAAAGCGCTATAGGCGTACCATTGCATTGCCACAGCCTGTAAGTACCCGTATATAATACATACATGCATTAGACCAAGGCTTATTTATATAGACCTAGTAATATATTATCTCACAAATCTTGGTTATGCTGATTGCAAAGTTACGGGTTAAGCGATTTTTTTTTTTGTTTTTTTTTTTGTTTGTTTTTTTTTTTTTCTTCATATTTTACCTTTTCAATAACATTTCGCTTCACAGCATGTGCTAAGCGTCAGTACTGATTTCTCCACTTTTCGGGTCATGCCATCTGTATTGAAATCACCGTTAAGCCGGGTCGAGGAGATCATAAAAGTTGCCATAGGTGACAGCATTTCGAGGTGACAACACTCTTTTGTAAATGTTATGAATAATATGATATCGGAGATGACAGTATACATACATAAACTGACATTATATATGGTCTGTTCGTGTGACTTGTCAAAGCATATGATATGCACGTTCTGGGTGTGTTTATTTAAGACGAAATGCAGGTGTGCATTATACTTGACTCGCTGTGAACTTTTTTTACACACAGCAAGTGTAGGCATATGTACGGCACCATCATAAAAACACTTTAAAAGGGTATATGGAGGAAAGAAAAGAGAAAAATTGGAGTAACGTTTCTAAAAGTTAATTATAATAATTTCATCGAAGAAGACATATACATATATACAGGCCAATAAATCGCTGATACTGAATATTTGGAAACATTATTTAGGCTTATATATAGCTGGGTTTGGGAAACAATAATCTGAAAACATGTATATTTTTCTGCATATAGATTTATTCATTTATTTGTGTTAACGTATACACATATACAGTTGGACTATATTGAGTTTTTCCTCTTCTTCTAGAATATATCTTTTCTCCACGGGATTCGAGTTCTTCCGCTCCCAGAACCTCTTCAAAGCCTTTTGAAACCACACTGGAATAGAAGGAAGATTTTTCGGGCGACTTCTTCCACTTCCAGACTCTTCAACTCAAACTGGCATCGTTTAATGTACGTGTATACGTTCTGTTGTTCATTGCTGTGCGATGCCCATGGGTTCGGATTTACATTCTGGAGTTTTTGATTATAGCAAGCGTACCTTGTCTTGATGGCTATGAAATCAGATATATATATTGAACGCGAACACGGTCAAAAATATATCTGCCATACCAATAATATAACCTTCTTCCAAACCGACAAAAACGTCACCAAAACCTAATAAATATCACAGACGCCAACAAATTATCTAGATCCAAAACAAAGTAAAGGCCTGCCAAATAAACGTTTCTTTTCCCAAATAAGGGCCAACGAAACGAAAATTCCCAAACAGAAGAAATGTGTACCAACCAAGCATTTCCCAAACCGAATAAAGGCCTGCTCAACATGCATCTGCCAAAACTCATTCAAGGTAAGATAAACCGTCTTCTGCGCAAACCGAATAAAGATCTGCACCAAACGGGCATTTTCCAAGCTGAATAAAGGTCTACCATCAAGTATATCCCAAACGAAATAAAGGGCTAGCAAATGAGCATTTCCCAAACTGAATAAAGGTCTGCTAAACAAGAATGTCTTAAACCAAACAAAAGTCAGACAAACAGGCATCTCCCAAACCCAATACATGCAGGCCTGCCAAAAACGCATCTCTCACAGCGATTTAAGGTCCAAATCAACATCTCACACGTCCAATAAGCGTCGCCCGAACAAAGCTAATCACAAGAAGTAACATACCCCGAACCATCAGCCATTCGTGGATGGAAAAGCTAGAGTACCCGTATGATCCGAAGCGATGATTATACCAATATCAGATAACATCGTGTCTTCGAGCTGTATAGTGGGGGTTTTGAAAATGTCCTTTAATACAGCGCATTTCGCATGTGATAACGTGCCTGCGCACTGAGAACCGGGATCTTTTTTAATCGGAACTTAGGGAGAGGATGGTGATTGTGGTAGAGTGGTTAAAGGGGCTTGTATTACAATCGTACGAGGGACCTCCGTGGCTCTGTCGGTTAGCGCGATAGCGCAGCGCAATGACCTCAGCTTCCGTGTGGCCCTGGTAACACTGAGAGGTCGCGCGCTCTTGCATCGGGCTTTTGGCGCAAATTAACAGTTGGTTGAAGACCACTTAATTCACCAATAGGATGTGCATATCTGCTGTGTAAAATATTGAACATGTAACATGTGTACACTGTGTTCCGTTCCAAAGCACCCCACTTTGTTGTAAACCGGGGTGTTTTGAAGATGTTTCAAAACCAACCGTGTTTTTTTTTTACAGCAGTAAAGTCATTTCCGTTTTTTAGAAACCGGTGCATATATGAGACAATTACATGTATCGTATATACACTTTTATTTCGACAATCGTAAATAAAAGCAGAAAGGAGGCGCAGAAATGGCCTAATTTAAATAACACAGTAAATTTAATACCTAGCCCACATCTACTAGATCGCATATAGATTATGTTGATTGTCATGATTACTCTTCATTTTAATGCTGAGTTGAACATACATTAGTTCATTTGTTTACGGTTTAACATGTTGTAAAACGTAATGTTAGAAATATTAAATCATCACTGTCTGAAGTCAAGGTGCGTGTTGCGAAATATGGTAAACATGCAAGCATGTTTTCAAAGTGTAACAGAGTTGGTGTTTCCATGGTGTGCAATATCAGAACGTCTGTTTTTAATGTCATGATTGGGAAACTTCGATATATGGGTAATTCATGAGCATGCATGGGAGTGGCCTGCTGCTCTGGCAAGGTTATGTCAATATTTTAACCCGTCAAGTATGAGGCAGTTATTCGGCGACCCGTTAAAGCACCACGGAGAAAACTTTTTCTCCGAGTTGAACGCGTTTTTCGGAGTTTATCAGTTTATCAGGTTTTTTGCTAAAATGCTTTTGTGTTTGCATGATCACAGGGACAAAGACCTATACATATACACACGCTAACCACTTGCCAGATGTATGTTGCGGTTTTATATGTATATTTCAGAAACATCTCATAATCTGTTATATATAATAACGGGTCATACTGTATACACTGTAAATTGACCAACGCCCAACGCGTTTAATGGGTGATTAAACTTCAAACAAGCGTGTTTAATGAATATAAACATATATTTAAGTATTAATCATAAGTGTCTAAAACATGTATACAGGGCTATACTATAATGCTATGTCTCCAAGTGTTTAATATCTGATGCATGTTAATGTTTATATGTTAAACACCGAAAATACTTTGTATACAGTCCAATCACTCCTCAATGATAACATAGGCTCCTCGGCGAAACAAGTATTCTGGAAGTATTGCCTTCGTAGTGAAGTAGTGCTTTCTGAATACATTCCCCCTCACCGGTTTGTCGCACCAGACTAATTGTCCACTTGTATACTTCAAACTGAAGAAAAAAAAGGCCTAATTTTGTCAAAAGATGGACGAAATAGCCTGAAACGTCTGTGTCTTGAATAATCCATACGGGCCAAATTACAATTCAGAAAACAGAATCGTTGTGACAACAAACACCGGAAAACTGTCAAAGCAGATTAGGCTAAAATAGGTACAAACGACAATGTGTACTAGTCGAAAATAGTGGAAAAGGCCCGAAAATGTAATTTGACGTCTAGGTCATCATTTCAAGACTGAAAGACATGAGGTAAAAGTTTAGACCATGTATATCTGCTGCTATGAGGTTACGATGCATGCAGCTACACCAGCGTTGTTGATGATGAGGAATCGAATTTTGCAAACCCTATTGTTCTCTGACCAGCAGTTACAGCTGTAACGACAGCTAAATCATCCTCGTTGACGCCATAATGCCGTGTAAGGAAAAAGTCTTTTCAACGGCTAGAACACAGCCAATTCACCCCAACATGTATTTCTAACTGTATTTGTTTACATCTGGAGAAGTTTGGAGATCAATTGTGTTTTCAAGATTTTTATTGCTAGGTCTGAAGGCGTTTGTTTCAACCACAAAACTCGACCCACCCGAACTCGTGTTTCATAACACGAAGGGCCTTTAACCTGCAGAAACTCGACGCACGTCGAGTTTTGACTCCGTCGAGAGTTGGGCTCTATACATATTTAAGGGCAAACATCATACAAAGATGAAGTTATGGTGAGTGAAAAGGCCATTAAAAACTGTATCTGAAAATATCTTCACTGAATTGTATAGATGTTTATCCAGTCAGTTAAATGTAGTCAAATGTTATGATTATAGGATGGGTTCTATGAACCATACTGATAATACGGGGCCCACCATAGAATCAAAACTGTGTTTAATTTGGTAAAAGATATCTAAAAAATTTAGTGAAGGTATTTTCAGATATAGTTTTTAATGATCTTTTCACTGACCATAACTTCATTTTTCAGTGGCCTTTCATTTTAAGAAAACTCGACGTCGAGCTTTCAATGGACCTGCAACATGTAAAAACTCGAGTTTTGAAGCTCGACGTCGCGTTTTGATTCCACCGAGTTCTGTTGGTAACATGCAGTGCGCATGCAGAGGGAGCATTTTATTTTCAAACGGTTAAATTTTTGGGTTGACACACGTGGTGTTTTAATGGCACAATAAAGGTAATACAAACGTAACCATGGAAACACCAGTTTGCAGACACTGCTCGATCGCCTCAGCGCTTGATAAACAAAGCCAATTTTTAACTTAAGTGAATCTTTGACTGTTTACTTTTTAACCGCTGAGATTAAACTTGAGAACATACAACTTTTGAAACGAGAACCACTTTTAAAAGATCTTAATAGTTTTGATATATTTATTAACGTTTGGTGTCTTACGCCGTACAGTTCTGATGTAAAACTGCTTACTATACTGTGCAAAAAATGTACCAAGTTGGAATTTTATCTATGACTACCGGTACTCCTTATTTTGTTCCAAAATGATTTTTGTTTCACGTAACAACTAATTCAAAGATTTTATTTCACAAATGATTCCTATTGGCACATCTACCTTACCTGTAGTTACTTTTCAGAGCGAAAGTGCCGATGAGATCTGGGTCAGTTTTTCCATTAACGTGTGCATGGATTTTATACATGAAAATTGGTGGGTAGCTGCACGAAGTGTTACAGTATAAAAATGGCCCACTTCAATATCTTCTCTAAGGAACGCTTCGGTGTATGACGACAGTGCATATAGAGTTATCTCCCATACCTTATCACATCTCCAGAATTCCCCTTCTACCATATGTTTTCTTTGTGGTGATTTACAAAATAATTTTGTCGTTTGTATACAGCTTAATATTTTACACTACCTCCACAACGGGAAATATATTCTTTCATGCAATAGATTATCTGCTATAAGATTCTTCCTTTCAAAGGTGAGGGCACAGGACATGCGGGTTCAAACCGGGCCTTAGGCATGGAATGTATTGATTCACCCGTTCTCACTGTTCGTTGGGCCGTGGTGACGATAAGCGGCCGAGGATCACTTGTTTAAAGTGCCTCTCTGGTCAAAACACAAAATATTTGGAAATATTGAAGTTAAAATCTGCTTTAACAGATAACAATGTTTTTACACTTTAGGAAAACATTTCAGACTACATCAATATTTATCATTTCACCTTGTTTTTAAGATATAGGTGTTTTCACACCAGTGAGAAAAATATTGATTAGGGCGTTAATCAACACATCGAATAAACAAAACAAAAAGCGAATTGAAGTTGTGCTTACATAGCTCAATATAAATTAGCCTTAAATACTGGCTACAATTTTTTGTGTTGTTTTTTGTGTTTTTTTGTTTTTTTGTTTTGTGTGTGTCTTTACCACAGTAACTCCAATATTTTAAAATACAACTCATTGCCAGGTCTTTTTCTCGTAGTGTCACGTTCGACTACAGATTTTGGTTCAAATTCATCCATGTCATGCAGAGAGTGAATATAAACAACATATACCAAACCATCAGTAGTTATATTTATTTATTTTCTACCGTGGAAACCCATGGCTATCCGCAGGTTTCTAGCGGAACTTCCCACGTACGAACGGAGAGGAAGCCTGCATGAGCTGGACTCAAAAACTCATTGTGCTCTGCTAGCGCGCTAATCACACTCATCCCCCCCCCCTCCTATACACACACACAAGAATAAAGGATAGCACAATAATGTATCTGAACACAGTGAAATATACAGTCATGCCTCCAGCTCTAGTGAATTGCAGTATATCTCAACGGCTTACTCTTCCTACCAAACAACCTTAGCAATAGTGATCCGCCAAGCCTTTGTGATGTTTTCTGCATGAGTAACACAACCATTATAGATCAATCTTATCACTGGTCGCCAATGACCCTGGAGCTTCTCACCAATGTGATCGCTGTGAATTCAAGCCCAACTCAGGTTGTCTTCCTTGTCCAGCGATAACGGGGAAGGTCTGTCAGCAACTTGTGGATGGTCGAGGGTTTGCCCTGGGCCCTACCCGGTTCCTACCACCATAAAGTTGGCCGCCTTCGTTTAAGTGAAATATTCTTCAGTAAGGCTCGAAAAACCAAATAAATATATAAATAAATAAATAAATAAATAAAATATTTCTGGTCAGACATTTCGTTTAAGGAGGCCCTTTGTTTCCTTATGGATATAGGCCTATCCTGAACCATTGGTTAAAAACACCTAAAGGACCTGTGCTATTTCGTTAGCATATCCCCTTCCTTTGATCGCATTTAATCTTTGCACTCATTCTACTATGAAATCTGCAGATTTAGTTCCTAACTCCTGTTAATTGATTTTTGTTTGGTTTCTACAGGCACAATTCATCCCAGGGGGTCTGATATTGGTATCGATGCTACTTTCTTATTCTACTCCGGATGATGGCAAAATAAACTGCTGAAATATTGAGTCAAACTGAAGCGTACGTTTCCCGGAGTTACACTACTTGTGTATTACGCTATCAATGAAGCCATTATTATTAACAATGGCAAAGTCTGTGGCAAAATCAGAGAAAATGTGAAGTTACGAAAGTCAGTTCCCTGTTAAAAAGGCCCTATACAAATTTTGTAGAACACTTCCATAAAATTCCTCTAGAGATATCTATACGGTCCCCAAAGAATAATAATACCACAGTTCTATAGAACAATACCTGTAAACTTTGCTCTGTAGGCTGTTTCCCAAAGATCTGCTTCTGTAAAACATGCCCTATAGAATTTGTTTACCTCGATCCTATTCAAAGTCCTATAGAATTCCATATAAAATTTTTTGCACTGAGTTGTATTGGCTGTTAACATGAAATGTGTTAATTTATGCTAATTCCTTTAAAGATAAAAGATGGATGAGTTGTTTACAAAACCGGGTCAAGTGAGCTGGTTTATATCAATTTTTATCCAGATCTGAGTTACAATTTGTACATTGGTTATCAAACCAGGAGTGTTAATTGATCCAAAACCAAATGTACTTGCTATATACAAGGCATGCAAAGTTAGTGTGTTGGTTTCTGAAGCAAGAATACTGGTTGTCAAACCAAGTGTTTTAGTTAAGCGAATTTGCACGTAGATATCAAATTGTAATGCCTGACAAGTCAAGTGAAATATTGATATCGAACTAGATTTATTGAATGTTACCTGACTGTTGAAATAATACATTCCATAAAATGATGCCCGTTCACATGCAAAAATGCTCATACCTCATTTAGCATTTTGATCTACATGGTTACTTGTGAAACGGAGTACATTTATATATGTCTGGTTTGGACATATATGCTTAGAAAGTGTTGGATGCATGTTGTGAGTTATCTCCCTTGACGACCGATGTAGTTGAATTTCCCCCCGATTAAACTATGTTTGTGAAGTAAGAGGGTTAGATTGTTTTCGAGGTTGACTATAACTATGTTTTGGTAAAGAATGTCCTCAACATACACAACCATGTCTGTTACAACAAAACTTAGCCTACGATCCCCATTTCTGAATGAAGTCAAAAGGAAAAGTTTAACGTTTTTACATCGACTTTAAGTTTGAAATTTTGACACGTTTGTATTTTAAAGTAACATTTATGAGCTGGTTAAGAATTTGAATTTCCAACTACACAATAATGAACTTGGAAACCATATTTTAATTCTTTATCTTGATGTTCATTCACGGAATTTTCAGATTCCATTATAGGTTTATTATATATTTTGACTTTTGTAATAACTCCTGCTCCCCTTGTATCCTATTGTCGTTGAACATTGTCACACCTGTATACCTGTATAAATTATTATTTTCAAATTACGTTTCCAGTTAGACTGTAAATCACCTGTCATACTGGGATGTTGGCTCACAACAGCTGTCCTGTCTATTTAATAACATCACGGGTCGTTTGTCAACATGTTTTTATTTATTTTTTCAAATGGGTTTTCTTTATTGATTTTTTAAATTTATTTGTTTCTTTCTGAACAGCAGATGTGTGAGTCAAGCTGCCTATTGGTCGGTTAGTCATATCTTAATACCTTATATTTGTAACACGCATGAGCTATTCGCTTCTACGACGGACATTTTTGCGATTTTCCGCTTGTTTAATTCATTGATTTTGATATCTTGCAGTCGACCTGCAGTTGACAGCTGGCTTTGACATCGTGCTTACATGTATATGTATTAGTTAGTAGTCAACAAGGTTTGAATCCTTATTCACCAATAGGATGTGTATATGTGCTGTGTAAAATATTGAACATGTAACATGTGTACACTGTGTTCCGTTCCAAAGCACCCCCACTTTGTTGTAAACTGGGGTGTTTTGAAGATGTTTCAAAACCAACCGTGCGTTTTTTTACAGCAGTAAAGTCATTTCCGTTTTTTAGAAACCGGTGCATATATGAGACAGTTACATGTACCGTGTATACACTTTTATTTCGACAATCGTAAATAAAAACAGAAAGGAGGCGCAGAAATGGCCTAATTTCAATAACACAGTAAATTTAATACCTAGCCTACATCTACTAGATCGCATATAGATTATGAGCATATAGATTATGTTGAACATGATTATGAACATGTACAGTTGCGCAGGTTTTCTCTCGTTTAAACGATGGTGTAACTTGGGCCACGCCGTACATTATTTTTCACGAACCCACAGCCTTTGTTCGCACTCTTATTTAACAAAAATGTGAACTCAGTTTCTAAGCACGTGTAAATGATTGCTTGTTCTTCATGTACAACTATGTGAATTTGGTGAGCTGCGCCAATGGCTGTTTTGTGATCTTGCATTCAGAGTTGAAACGGCATTCGGTGTATCCTTGGTATGAAAATAATAGACATAGTGTAATTTTGCACTGGTATGCCTTTTATTGATGAAAGAGTATCCGGAAGTGATGAGGATGCATATAACGTTCCCAATGATGTCGCTATAGGCAACTTCCGTTAAATACGTTATTTGAGTTATGAGGATTGCCTTTTCTTTACTCTAACGGGTGAATCCGGTTCCCGGTATTGAATAATTCCGTTGCTTTGAAACGAATTAATCCGAAATCAAGAACGGATTAATCCGTTAAATCAACGGAAAGGCAATTTGTCATCCTTCAATAGAGGATTTAACGGCAGATTTTTTCCAGGGTATAAAATCAGGTTTTTTTCTTTCTTTTTTTCTCCTTTAACACATTTGTGTAGAATTATATGTCTTTAATATTCCACGACACGCCTATTACCATTCCAGCAGTATAAAGATCGTTGAAGACAGTTTGTTTTCCACCAGTGTGGTGTGGATATCTGTGCATCACGTGTGGGACGTGGGTAGCTTTCTAAAGGCAGTCTGTGATTTATCAAGAGCACTCCTGTTTCCTCTAGCCTTAAAACTGACGGCCACCGTATAGGTCGATAGTTCTTGAGTATGGCTTTTATTTATCTGATATGTGTTTTACGTCGTCCACATTATGGTAAAATTAAGAAAACATATACAAACAGATAAATATTAATATTGTAGTTCTTTCTCCCTATCTCTCTGTCGACACGTCGTCGCTTGGGGGTATTCGTTTTAGTGAGCCAGCACTCAAATGGTATTGACTTGTAGGTACTTGTATTAAGAGGTGGCCGTTATCATTGAGAGATGGTGATCGTCATATCACCGATTTGGTGTTAGAGTCAACAACAGACCAAATGTACCTACTCATCGATAAAGGATCTCACGTAAGTTTATTTATTTATTTAACGCCGTACTCAAGAATATTTCACTTATGCGACGGTGAACACATTATGGTGGGAGGAAACCGGGCAGAGTCCATGGGAAACCCATGCTCTAGCTGGCCTTGAACTCACAGAGACCGCACTGGCGAGCTGACCCCTTCGGCTACGGAGGCTCACATAAAGTTTAAAGAGCTATTTATTTTTGTGATGTTGCATAACCATGATATCGCATGTAATTCAAAGCAAAGAAATAGCAGGCACACTGAGAAAAAAAAATTGTTGCGCCGTGCTTGTTATAAGTTTTAACCAATCAAGACCGAGTTATTTCCAACCGAGTGGCTTGAAGTCAGATGTTAAATTTATAACCTGAATGGGACTGCAGCTGTTTTCTACTGACGTCATTGAAACCGTGTTTCGCATATAATTAGCCTCGTACGCATTTATGCATGTACGCAAATATGTATATATGTATGTATAATTCGGTTTTACGTCATGCTCAACAATTCTTCAGTTATGAGACAATAAGGAGTCATTAAAAAGTATATGTATAATATGTATACAGTGTCTTCTTGAGGCAAGACCTCCATCCTCCAAAATCGCTGCCGCCACTGGAGCATCATGCTGAAGACACCAGACATGACACCCCACCCAGTCACATTATACTGACACCGGGCCGAGGTGTCCTGGCTTCTTGCTGTAACCCTCTGAGTGCTGTGCGCCAAGCGATGCAGGAACAAATCCCATTTTTGTAGTCTTTGGCATGTCTCGGCCAGGGATTGATCCCGGATCTCCCGACCCCGGGGCGGACGGTAAAACCAAGAGCCTATCGACATGACCCAGGTGGTCTTAGGCCTCATGTTTTCATGTGATTGGTTATAAACTTTGAGTAATTCTAAACCAGTGACGTCTAATAAATTGTAATTAACACCACTGTAATTTTGCTTTACCTAATTCTGCTTAAGCCATGGTGGGAGGGGTATGTGTGAATTGTTATTTCTTTAAACACTTACATCAACAGTTAGAATAAAGCCCTGACTGAGGTGAATTGATAAGTGGCCGCATTTCACTAGTAACGTGTGACCATTTTTCAACTATCACAATGTCGTCACTGAGTTGTAGTCTTTTTATATGCTAACAACATGAGACTTAAAAGTGACGAGTTACTACTCACGTCAGAGGTAAACCTCAAAGCAGCATAATGACCCAGGCGCTTCTTACCAATGCGATCGGTGTGAGTTCAAACCCATCTCACGCTGGCTTCAGCTCTGGACGTACGTGGGAAGGCCTGCCACCAATTTGCGGATGGCCGTGGCTTTCCTCGGACTCTGCCCGGTTTCCTCCTACCAGAATGCTGACCTCCCTCGCATAAGTGAAATATTTTTGAGTACGGCGTAAAACACCAAATAAATAAAAAAATAAATAAACCTCTAAGCAAAGATGCAAGCATACAGTACAACATCTGATCGGTAGGTAACGCTTAGCTTCAACTTCACATACTGAAACAACTATTTCAAGACCTGTGACAATACTGGCTGAATTAAATCTGTATGCCGCTGCCTGAGAACGACTGGAGAGCACCTAATAGGTGTCGTAAATCTCACCACAGCTGAGACATCTATATCGGCACCTCCTGATGGTGAAATGAAGCTACCTGATGTTCCCGGCCTTTATTCCACTGATCTTCCAGATTTTTTTCCGGATTCGCATCGTGTTGGTCATAAATCAATAAAGGAGAAGACAAGATCGTTGTGACCTGTATGGACCCAGTTTCACAAAACTCCATTAATCGATTTTTCATGACGTTTTCCCTGCCTTTTAAGAGGTTAATTGATCAGGTCGAAAAACTTGTAATTTCACCAACAAATGAACACTGTCAGAACTGTCTTACAAGCCTGGTTGATGACAAAACTAACCTGTTGTCAGACAACCTGTTGCAATGTGGGTGTCATATGTGTGTAGAAGGACAGGCGATAACCTTGAGGTTAATAGGCTTGTCATTCAATCCTTCGGTTTCCTTTGGCCGAAAAATGAAAAACTGCTAACAGTCGTGGATTTCCCGGCTCTGTCCGGTTTCCTCCCACCACAATACTGCAGCTTATACTAATATCCGAATTATTTGTCAATATCGATAGGCTCCTGTGCTGAATTACTGTTTGGGAGTTTTGTTAATTTGATTAAATATTGAGTCTCTCGACCAGTCCGCAGCTTTCATGCTGAAGTCAGGAGGAATACCAGCTTTCTTGGTAGCCGAATTTGAAGCACACACGTGCGCTGTGGTCTGTGCATACATCTGTACCCAAACCTGCATCAGACAACACAGTTCTAAGCCAGCGCCCAGTAGTATCTACTGGCCGAGGGAGTTCACCAGCACGGCGTATTGACATACGGGCCACTCAGCAATGCGGTCCAAATAATATCTGTTGTTAAAGTATTGAAAGGCTTCTGAAAACTGACCAGTAAATGAGTTACCTCCGCTCTCAAGCTTGCTGTGCTCTAAACATAGCGCTGTAAATGAGAAACCACACAGAGTTGTTTTTCCCTGAGATAAGGTATCAGTTCAGTTTCACTCAAACGTGGTTTGGAGGATTTCAACAAATCTGTAATGTGGAACTCACACACTTTTCACTTGACAACCTCATGTTGAAGATGTCCACCGCTTGGAGTGTTTGGCACCTTTGCCCATTGAGTAAAGCCAATAACTTCACCAGCTTTAACGTCAAAATTTTTAGCGACGAATCAAACTACACTTTTCAGGTGACTAAAACCATCCTAATTTTCATTGTATCTGGGAAGACATGGATATTTTTCAAGTTTCAAGTAACTTTGGTAACAAAATTATACTTGACAAAGAGCTTCTAGCTGTATTTACAGTGCTGTAGCTGGCACCGGAGTGAACAAGTTCTTCTAAGGTATTCAAAACATCAGCTAGAGGCTGCGAAAAGGGATCCGGTTACCTTCAACAACAAAACAATTCCCGCTTGCGGAAATAGCGCTCATACTGTTTTTTTTCTGCTCTCTTCCTCCATGCACCATGGAATGTCGTTTGAAAAACCTTGATCGCTTGATAACAGGCCAACGAACAGTCCCAATATTTTGTAGAGAAGATGGTGTGCCCCCTGTGGGAGAGAGAAGAGGAAACTGTCGAAACTATGTTAACCATGGGTTGTCGATCAGCATGGCCGAGGGGTCTCCTCAGGTTCCTCTCACCAATGCGGTCGCAGTGAGATCAAGTTCAGCTCAAGCTGAAGGTCCGCTAGGAACCTGCCGTGGTTTCCCCCTGGCTCAGCCCGATTTCCTCCCACAATAATGCTGACCTCCGTCCTACAAGTTAAATATTCTTGAGTACGGCGTAAAACACCAATCAAATAAATAAAATAATTGATCAACATGCTCCTCGTGAGAGACTGTGAAGCATACTGCGGTGGTGCTACAGTGCAACTGTACAACCCATAAAGTGTTTTGTGGGTAGTATGGAAGTAAACGTGTGACGTTCCACCTGGAAAAAACAAAGTCGTACACAGCTTTTGACCCTTTTGTTAGAGGTTGGAAGGGGTTTCACGAGTTCCCCCACGTTGGATGTCCCCCATCTGGGTGGACCAGCATGGAAACACAATAAACTCAGTTGACGACTGAATCTGGACTTTCTTAAGAACATCCGAGATTACGCATTAAACGGGAAAATCATAAAAAATTATACTCTTTCCACGAAATTGTAAACGAATCAAGACTACACGCCCCTGGGTCTGGCCAGTAAGATACATACGGATGTAATGGACAATTGAACTTACGTGCAAAGAGGTCATATTTGTTGTATTACCCAACACTGATATTGCGGATGAAAACACTGTCTTAGCAAGCATCCACTCTGTTTTCTCTGGTTCATGTGAGATACCTGAGATCAGATTCAACATTTTGAAGAGTTTATTATGTGACTAATATGTGAGTTTATTTATTTATGTGACTTGAGCTCAGCCAAATGCCCTGTCCAGTACAGCAGTCCCATATGTATGGAAGCCGGATACTGCCATGCTGTCTCCCCTGTTTTGCCCCAAATCAGTAACAGCGATATACAAACGCCACTGCGCGATTTAGTTGAGATTTAGTCGAAATTCAGTCGGGATTGGGTCGCCAGCGCCACATTCTGATAAGATTGCAACAAGACTTATATTCTATATAAGTATGCAACTATATTCAATCGACAATTCGTGCTAATCTTTTTCTCTCGTCTGAATCTCGTGTTGTCGACTGAATCTCGCGTCCTCTTTGGATTCTCTATGGAAGCCGGATGCGGCCATGCTGTATCTCTCGGTTTTTTCCCAAATCAGTACATCCGAACGCCACTGCAAGATTTAGTCGAGCTATGGGCCCATAGCGCTACAAACTGGAGGAAGAATCCAGCGAGGGTGCGAGATTATGTCGACAACATGAGATTTAGTAGAAGGAGCAAGATTTGCACGAAATTCTCGACTGCAGGTCATTGGGGTTTTCTTGCAAATAAATAAATATTTGGGGGGGAAGGGAGGGGAGGGGAGCGAGACAATAATGCATTATTACAGGAGCGTCCATAACCCGGACTTCATCCTCCCTTCGAATATTACGCACCACCCAATGGTTTCGGGGAACAGTAATATATGATAAAATTGGTTATCCATAGTCGCCGGAGTAGGGAATGTGACTTCTAAATGCACAAACACTCGAGGTGCGTGTTCAAATCCAAAACCGGGCAGAAAATTTCACATGAAAACTTATATAGAATAAAATGGGAGGGGTGGGTATGAGCTCTGTTTCGAAACCTTTTCTATACAAAAACTGTAAGGTTACATTAATTGTTGTCCTTTGTTTCAAACTTCCAGGCAAACCTGCAATATAAAGTACCGTGTCAGTAACGAACATTTTAACTTTGGCTCAATATGTATGAAAAAAAAAACCTGGCTCACTGAAATTTATACCAAAGATTGATTTTGTGTGTTTGTTTCATTCTGGTTTAACGTCCCTTTCCGCATTATTTCGGTCTTTTATCATGGCACAGGACGCACCCAGTGCCGGCATATTTATTGTGCAGGGACATTAGAACGCCATGCCGAAGACACCAGACACCAGGCCCTGTACCCTGTCAAGTTATAGGCCTTCGGACACCGCGCTGGTCCTTGCTCACCCCATATCTCTCTACCTGCTAAGCGCATCTCTAGGTAGTACCAAGGTTGCCGATATTAAAGACCTAAGTATGACTTCGTTCGGTATCAAACCCCGGATCTCTCATTTAGGAGACAGAATGGTTATTAACTACACGCCATTCACAAAGATTAAGTGACACTCAGTTAATAATGATCATAAATTTAACCACAGCTGAGAAATCTATCCAGCACGTGATATAATGAAGCTACCAGCTGTTACCTCAGGCGTTCATTTCAGTGATGGTTTGTTTTTTTCAGATTTGTATTGTGTTTGCCGTAAATCAGTACATGAGAAAAAATAAGAAGTTACTTTGCTTCATTCTCCGATATGTATATAAGCCAGTACCTGAACTGATCAATTTTTCATAACGTTTCTGTTTGTGATTTGATCTCCCCTACAAATCTCTCCTGTCCACCAGCACACTTGGAACTATTTTAGTTAGTTTATCAATGACGAATTTAAGTATTTATTAATGACGAAAGCAGGTGTTTATTAATTACGAAGGTATGTATTTATTACCAATGGACTGAATTAATGACCAATTTAAGTGTTCATTATTGAGGAAAGTAGGTGTGTGTAGATTACCAGTGGAATGAATTAATGACGAAAGTAGGCGTTTATTAATGACGAAAGTAGGTGTTTATTAATGACGAATGTAGGTGTTTATTAATTACAACAGTAAGTGTATTGTCAATGGAATGAATGATTATGGCTCACCGCCAAGAGAAATTACGAATGGATGGTGACTTATAGTGTTTACCGTATGTACACACATGTAAGCCTTTGTGCGATTTAAATGGATTCGTTTTAGCAATGAAGCCATTTACTAATTCTTGCTCCGTCATGAAATGAATACAGGTACATTTGTAAAAGTAAGTGACTGTAGTTATAAAGTAAATATGTTAATATCTCCAATCGGTAGAAAATTGACATTTTTTTTTAGTGTAATTATGTCTCCTAACCGCTCTTCATGATCGCAAAAACGCCATTCTAAAGATTACGAATAATTGTAACACTCTGGGGGGGCCTCCGTTGCTCAATCGGGTAGCGCACTAGTGCAGCGCAGTGACCTAGAATCCCCACCACCTGACCGCCTTCCTCCCACCATAACGCTGGCCGCCGTCTTATATGTGAAATATTCTTGAGCACGGCGTAAAACATCAATTAAATAAATAAATAAAACATAGCCTTAGTAATTTCCAGCAAGTTGTTGATTGCTTTTCTTATTTCATGTTTTTTTTTCGCTTTAAATGACCCAAACTGGCAGGTCTTATCCACATCGAAAGATTTTCTTCGCACTGAAAAGTTTTCTCCACACTAAGCGGTATCTCCACGAGCATTGAGTGGTAGTCTCCAAATTGAAATTGTTTCTCCAGATGGAAAGGTTTTCTACAAACTGAAAAGGTTTTCGCCACACTGGAAGGTTCTCTCCACGCTGAAATGTTTTCTCCACACCAAAATGTTTTCTGCACATCGAAATGTTTTCTCCACATCGGAAGGTCTTCTCTACATTAAACGATTTTCTCCAAATTGAAAAGTTTTCTCTACACAAATGTTTCTCCACAATGAAACGTTTTCCCCATCATTCAGAGGCTTTCTCCGCGATGAAATGTTTTCGCCAAATTCAATGGTTTTCTCCACATTAAAATATTTTCTCCACACGGAAAGGTTTCCTCCACATTGAAAGCTCCTCTGCCATGTCTTCGAGCAGACATGTTTTCTTCTCCGTTGTACAGTTCTCTTCCTGGGAGGAAAAAACTTATCTTTTTGGCAGAACGGTAATCAGGTTCCTAACTCAAGGAAACACCTCGTCTTCTTGGGTTTGCGGTTAGCCTGTTGACGAAAGGCCGCTGTATGGGTCAGAAACGCAATGGCACACGCCATTAGTTTCACAGATTCATTAAACTCTCGAGGAATTCACAGTGGCATGTAGTGTGATTGACTGAAACAAATACAGACAGCCGATATTCCAAAAGAAAGTACAACCTGGCAATTTACTTCAATAACACTCAAACATTTACTTCACCAATAACTCCAGCCTAAGACCTATGCGGAACAAAACATGTCCATTTACGTCATTCTTCCGCTATGTATTGCTACATTTTTGAACACTCAAAAGGCGGATGTAAGCCATCAAATCGTTACTCGTATAAAATGACATGACTGAACTCAACCTTTACTCTATATAAAGGGAGACCACTCTTACCAGACAAAAATCCGTCGTGCACCTTGTGTTGTGACAGCGAACGATGAAAGTTACTACATAGACTTGGTTTCACACTGATTTACATCTAAACTGAGCAATGATTTTACTGTGACTTTGCGCCGTTTATGTATCACGGCTATAATCTACATAGCTAACAAACATTTATAGGTATTAAAGCATAAAACATGCCGTTTTGTAGACATTTCAGTGGAGAAAACTCGAACAGTTTTGACGGAGAGCCATTTGCATTGATCACGTGATAACAAGGGAATTCCTGCCTAAATTTAGCCTCAAATGTCCTCACATGTACCCTCTATGAAACAGGCATACATATCAAAACAAGACGTAGAGTAAATTACAAAAGGGAATATTGAACCTACAACTAATATATCATATCCGAGCACTAAAACTAAAATAAACAAACTGACAAGTACAAAATGTTCTGTGTCGGGCCGTGTTGGAACATAGAAATTTTCATTATACGGTCGCCAAAACCTTACATAGGTATCGGTAACTTTTACTGTCACACAAAGTACTACTTAGAGTCAGCTTAAATAATGAGACACAACTTGCTAATTGGTCGAATCAGAATTGCGGACTTAGTTTTCACTTTAACAGGATGAACCAGTCCCTTTCTGTCTTTGTTGACTTCCAGAACGCGACCTAAACACCAGGAATTCCGAGGGCTGTGTCCACGATTAATACAATATCGTCTTTCAGAAGGTTCCGTTTTGGTCTCAGCCATTTCTGTCTCTCTTGGAGCATGGGGAGATACTCCTTCGTCCAAAGATGTCGGCTAGATACTGTATCTGTCTCCATCGACGCGTAGGATAGTTGTCTGTGGGCCTGAACTTCCCGGGTGGAAGGGACTCACCACTACATAAGCAGCAGATGATTCGGAGTTAGTGCGTCCAGGTCATTACAATCATTGGATACCTCTGTTATTGGTCCGCGATTGATGATACTTTCCACCTCACAGAAAAGAATCGACAAGGATTCATCATCCAGGGTCGCCGTCTGTTGCTGAAGAAGTGAGTACAGGATTTTCCTTATGGTACGAATCATCGTCTCCCAGATTCCACCATGATGGGAGGCTGAAGGAGGATTAAAAGTCCACGTTATGTTCTTCTGTTGTACGGCTTTCTTAATTGTGGATTGGTTGAATCGTTGCATTTCCTCACACAATTCACGCTCACTTCCGACGAGGTTTGTCCCGTTGTCGGATCTTATCAGTTCAACAGGATCTCGTCTTGCCACCAGCTGGCGAATTGCATTCACACCAGAGTCCGTGGTGACCTCTAAATGTATCCCCTACTAGTGAGACACGTAAACACATCTACCTTTTCACTTGGCTTCTTCCTCAATGGTTCCGAAATAGTCCATACCTACGGTAGAGAAGGGTGCCTGACAAGGAATGACTCTGTTAACCGCTAAGTCTGCCATCTTTTGCTCGGCAGTTAGGGAACAGCATCTTGATACCTGCTTCTTGATGCTGTGGATGATGCACCAGTCAACCAGAATTTCTGTCGTAGTGCCGTCAGCATGCTATTTCGTCCCAGATGATCAACACAGTTGTGGATGAACTCCAGATACAGTTGCGATATGCGGGAATCTTTGAGAAGTATGGTTGGGTGTTTCACAGTGAACGGTAAGTCCGCATAGCCAATTCTGCCACCTACCCTAATCACACCGTTGCACAGGAAGGGATCCAGTTTACGTAATGGACTTCTCTTCAGTACCGCACGATGTGTGCCTGAATCATCCAACAGTGACTGAAGTGCTTACACTGCTCGTGCTTCACAAGCAGTGTGTCTGCGTCTTGCAAGGTGTCTTGCAAGGTGTAAGACAGGCATTTCTCACAAGCAAATTTAGTTACCTTTTCTGCAGTCGTTGGGTGCGCGCCTTTGCCTTGAAGCGACGCACCGCAAGTAGTGGCCATCCAGTAATAGCTCTCAACTTAAGCCAGTTTGATTGACAGTTCACCAAATCATCGATGACGTCAGACGCATATCTGTTGACTGTGGCTGCAGCCTTCTTCACTTCTTTGTCGTCGTTTGGAATCTGTCGACGTACTTCATCTTGTGATGGCCATTCTGATGAACGATTTTTCAAGAACGCCGGGTCGTATAACCATCCTTTGTGCTGAGGGAACTTGTCAGTGTGTATTCCTCGGGATTCGTTTTAGAATCCACATATTTCCACTGTTCGGGAACTGATCCGTCCCGAATCACCGCTACAAGGTTGGCCACAAATGTATGGAATCGTGTTGATTCAATGCAGAGGTACTGAATCAGGGACATGCTATCCGTCCAGTAGTATGTCTCGTTGATGGTCGATGACTTTCCAAGAGCCAAACAGCAATGTGACTTGTCCTTGGTGTCTGTAAAGCGTAGGTAGCCTCACGTTTCACAAAGTCAACAAACTGTGCAAGCTTTATTTAAGATCCTTCTTGCCTGGTTTGAAGCACAATATTTCTCCATTTATCATGGTAGTAGTACGGTAACTTCATCACAAGCCATTTTATGTTGTCAGGGTACTGTAATACTCTCACCGTTTCGATGCTGGAAATAGCGTTTAGACATTCAGCCAGGAATGTTCCAAGTTCCAAAGCCTTTGGATTGTCTAACTTCACTGTGGGCCTTTGTAGCGTACGCCTGATAAACGCATTGGCAATCACAGTATTATTGCCGTACTTCTACTCCAATTCTCAAAATGCCGTAGTATTACCTGTATTTGCCTCCAAGTAGGCATAACCACTCACAATCTTGTAAACCTCGTCCCCTGTATATTGTTCTAATTAATTGAGACGTTCTTCGTCGTCCTCTGTGTTTGCAATGATTTTTGATTTTAACTGGCGCACGAATCTTCTGTATTCAAGTGGATCGCAGGTAAACTTACGTATCTCATTTACGGGTTTCTTCAAATGTCGAACTACTGAGGCAACCTGATTCGCTGCTTGCTCTTGATATTGAGCGTTCGGGGCCTGTTGCTGCCTGTTCTTGTCTGCAGCCAGAGTGGACCTGTTCGAATCATTTATTGGGTGTCCATCGTGAACCGGGTAACTGAGGACAGAGTCATGGAAAACGTATTCAGGGTGTCGTTCATTGTTGTAACCAAACACAAATGAATCAACGTCTGCCCTTAACACATTTTCGCTGCTAGTAGGTTTTACCGAAACATTGCTAGCCTTCACAAACTTGTCCAGCACTTTAGATTTGTCTTCACTGATTGCCCATTGGGTGTCCAAAGTTAACTGCTCCTCTTCAAGCTTCAAATTTAACTTCGCTAATTCAAGTGCCCTTTTCCTTTTTAGCGCCTGCATTTTCTGTTGCACTTCTGCCCTGTTCTGTTCTTCACGAAGACGAGCAGACGAAGCTGAACTTCATGAAGCTGATTTTCTACCTGCGCTTATTTATGAAACGCTGTCTTCTCGATGCACCTGTGAGGATTGAACCTGTCTGAATCGATCCATGAACCAGACCATTACGGAGGTCTCGAATGTAGACAAAATATTGTCGTTTTCTTAGAATGGGTCCTCTTTTGGTAGGTCCAGCAAATTATTACATGTGCTTCTTACGCTGAGATAGCTATCATACAAATTCAACAAATTCTTACAAATCTTTCATGAACTACGTTCTCTTGTTCATTATCAGACATCAAAGTATGAATTTGCTCACTTTTGTCTTTAATTCGTTTGTATACACTCTTTACTTGTTTTCCCTTTAGATTTAGTGCATACGTACGTCTTTCGTCGGTGATCTGTTTCGGTTTAGCTCCGAGACCTCCACCTCAACTCGCCTGTGCTTCTTGGTGATCTCCTGACGTGTCGTCACTGCTAACCATGGCGAAATGGTCTCTATCTGTGACCTCCTCTGCTATCTTCCTTTCTTCTTTTATCTTAATTGTCGGAAAACGCCAATGAATGTATGGGTCAAAAACGCAATGCAATCAGTTTCACATGTTTATTAAACTCTCGAGGAATTCTGAGTGTCATGAAGTGTGATGGACTGATACAAATTTAGACAATATGTAAGACGATATTCCACGAGAAAGTGCAACCTAGCAATTTACTTCAATAACACTCAAACATTTACTTCAGCAATAAATCCACGCTAACACCTATGCGGAACAAATCATGTAACGATAAAAGTTACTATGTAGACTTGGTTTCACACCGATACATCAAAACTGTGCCATGGTTTATGTATCACGATTATAATCTACATGGCTAACAAACATTCATAGGTAATAAAGCATCAAACATACCGTTTTGTAGACATTTCAGTGGAGAAAACTCAAACAGTTTTGACGGAGTGCCATTTGCATTGATCAGCCGCTTATTAGTTTTAATCAAGAGGCCACAAATGGATGTTGATATTGAGTCTCTCACTTAAGTGTCAAGTGAGGGTGAAAGTCAAAGTTTGCAAGCCAAATACCGGATATATTTGCAAATGGACGTTTTCTTTGTACATGTATAATCATTTCATATTTATTAAGATTTATCTGTTAACTTTTATTTTCTGTATTTTTTGGATTATTGAAAGTTTTTTCCATTTTTTTTATGTATGAAGTCTTATGTGGATGTTTAAAACTAGAGCGATGCCTGCCACTCCATTTATTAGATTATTTGATTCGTGTTTTTCGCCGTGCTCAAGAATATTTCACTTATACGATGGCGGCCAGCATTATAGTGGGAGGAAACCGGGCAGAGACCGGGGGAAACCCACGACCATCTGCAGGTGGATCTTCCCACGTACGAGGGAGAGGAAGCCAGCATAAGCTCGGCTTGAACTCGCAGCGATCGCTATGGTGAGATGCGCCTAGGGCATTACCCTGCACTACCGCACTACCCCCTCAGCCAAAGAACAATTACGTTTCCGTGACAGTGCATGCGACAGACGTTCCAACGAGACATAAACCATAAACCCGAGACATAAAACAGGAGAAATAATCGTTACGTGTCAAAATATGTCATACAGTCTATTCCTTTGTAACTGGAGCAGCCGTTCAGTTCTTATATTAGCTGCAGCAAGCATCATTTTACCTGTAGTTCAGCTGGCAAAGAGCTGTTGAGACTGTAGATCAAATCCTGGAGTGACCCATAGAGGGAAAATCCACAATCAACTACACCCTTAATGTAAAAGGAACGTTTTTCGTCACTGCCTATAAGGAAAGTTAGGGCTAGTTAACTTTATTTAATGCGGAACGTAAATTTGTAAGTTAATAATGTTTTCATGTAATGAAATTTTCACGCACAATTTCTTTGCTGCCCCAGTTAAACTGCATTAAACGTGTAGATTTCTTCCGTACAAATTAAATTATGTACAGAATTGTTCACATCATGTTCGCCTAGTCACTCATGCGTGTCTGACACTATTGCAATACATGTATTTAATAACAGAAACACAATTGTTATCGACGGCTTCGTTATTACGTGACGACCTAATGGGCACACTGATTCAGTCTTTTTCTTTCTTTCTTTCTCTCTCTTTAGTTTATAATTTGTCTGTAGCTTATCTGGATGTAGCATTATGTCTAAACGAAAGCGCCGACGACTTCTGCAAACCGGCCTTTTGTGTCTTTCTTACAGCAACCGAAATCCAAATTTTGAAGTGAAGGCGGCAGTCGTATAGGAATATGTCGGCCTAACGTTTATGTGGCGCTAGTGCTGGAGTGCTAAAGTTACAACGTTATAGGAAATTCTGTTGTAAAAACAATGTAGTCTATTCCCAGAGAGAGTATTCTATAGGCATTGCTACTGTTTGAAATTTGATGCAACCGCATGAACTGTGAGATTACATTTCACACCCATTGGCGAGCATGTCATCTGTTCGAAATAACTATGATGTCACTTGAGGCAATATTTCACTGAGGCAATTATTGATGGACAAAGCAAGCTTACGGAGTTTAACACTATGAATGAGGAAAAAGTATTTTAAATGCATTTTTATGTGCATAATGATGTGGGCGTCCAACATAGCGATATGTAGTGCCGACAGGGAATTTTGGTAGTGACTATGAGTGAGTTTAGAAACAGCTGAATATAGGCGATAGATTAAAAGAAGCGTACTATGAATTATTATAACACCGGTGCAGTCGATAAATGTTGATGTATAATAGAGTTTTTTCACGCCTCAGTGCTCCTGTATGCCTTCCAGACATAATGACTCAACCGCATACAAAAACATAGAAAACCCAAATACCTGGAAATAGCGGGAGTGAAATGAATGTTGTTCTAACCTAAAACTTATGACTGTGCAACAAAGTATGTCAGTACATAGGCTGAACCGTGAATGAAGCGGCCTGATTTAATTCATTGCTGCGGAAAAGGTACACGTTAAACTAAACGGGCACGAGACCTGTTATTGCGTAAAACACATTCAGTCTGCAAAGATTTATGTTACTGAACAAACACTTGTTAATTGCCTGGCATTATTACACGTGTAACGTAACAAAGACATCACGCACTTAAAGGATAAATGAAAGTGAACCGTGAATAAAGAAAGTTATACCCCACAAAAAATGAAGGAAAAAATTCATTTCTGAAGCATGTTTGATATCTCTTCATAACGCCCCGCCCCCCCCACCGCCACTCTCACATACCTCCCCCTAATTTAGACATGATGTTAATGCATTTAATTCTTTATTTGTTGTATTTAATTATTTCTTTGGTGTTTTTCGTCGTACTCAAGAATATTTGACTTACACGACCGCCGCCAGCGTTATGGTGAGAGGAAAACCGGGAAGTACCCAGGGGAAGCCTACGACCATCCGCAGGTTGCTGGCAGATTATTCACTTGATTGATGTTTTAAGCCATACTCAAGAATATTTCACTTATACGATGGCGGCCAGCATTGTGGTGTAAGGAAACCGAGCAAAGCCCGGAGTAAGCCCACGACCATCGGCACGTTGCTGGCAGACCTTACCACGCACGGTCGGAGAGGAAGCCAGCATGAGCTGGACTTAAACTCACAGCGACCGTATTTGTAGTAGGTTTCAGGGTCATTGCGATGGACGAGCGCGCTAATCAACTCAGCCATCAAAAAATAACCTTGAACGCTCTGCCCGGTTTCCTCCTACCGTAATGCTGACTGTCTGTGTGACAGTGTTATCTAATCAGTGTTCTAGCACTCATCAATTCGGAGCCCAATCTTGGTCCCAACTGGTCGAATTGGGAATGTGTAACCTAAATATGTCGGTACTGGGTGCGGCCTGCTACAATGAGATATTGTCGTAATATCACCGAAATATAATACCCTATAGTCATGCAAAATCCCTTTTACGACTTGTACAGACGGAAAAACACAGAGTGTTCGGAGAAAACCATCGGCCTCTGTCAGGGGGTAAGTGATCTTAAGGAGTTTCGTGTCAAACCACTAATGTAATCCAAAGCCGTGTGAGTGATTTATTTATTTGTTTGTTTTAGTGTTTTACGAAGTGCTGAAGAATATTTCTTTTATACAATGGCAGCCAGCATTGAGGTTCCCATGCAGGTGACGAGGACAAGAAAACCTCAGCAGGGAAGATCTCGAGTGAGCAACTGAGCAGGGGACATCTCACGTGAACAGTTGAGCAGGGGACATCTCACGTGAACAGCTGAACAGGGGACATCTCACGTGAGCAACTAAGTAAGAAAGATCTTCCGGGATCAGCTGGGTAGGAGAGTTCCCGAAAATTCCTTGTCAGAGGAAAACCTCGCAATTTAAAGGGACGAACTAAGTTTCTGTAACACGACTGACTGATTGTCTAAATATTAATGACATACACTGGAACTTTCCATCTACAGTGTAAGTGTTCAATATTTTCATGTTCGTGGGTGGAGGAAACTGGAGTGCTCGGGATAGACCACCGACTTTCGGCAAGTTACTGGCGAACTTTCCCACATGTGGCGTACAGACGTGTCGTCGCTATTTTAGTGAAACACAAGCTTGTCTTCAGCAACGTAAAGTTGCGATAACGATCTTACGACCGCCGTAGACCGCATGTTGTCACCAAGGGCCCATTGAAAAATGGGAGTGAGGAAGCCTACATGTGCATTAGTTCAAACCAAATGGCAGTATGTTCATGCGCTGTATACATTTATTTATTTATTTATTTGATTGGTGTTACACCGTAGTCAAGAATATTTCACCTATACGACGACGGATAGCATTATGGTGGGAGGAAACCCGGCAGAGCCCGGTTGAATCTTACGACCATCCGCAGGTAAATGACACGTTTTCCCACGTTCGGCCAGAGAGGAAGCCTGTCTATATACATGTTCGGGTGTGAAATACACCGGTTGTAGGCCTATGCTGCTCTAGACTTGATGTATAGTTTAAATAGCTAGATATTTATGGTTGTGACATGTCACAAATGCAAACATGCATGTGGGTATATGTGGATTAACAATGTGCTAATTTCATCTCTGTATAGTAACATAGAAATGAGTCATGGCTTTTAAATGCCGTTCATGTTTATGTATGTCTTAGGAATCTAGACATAGGGAAAACACATACCAGCGTTACAACTTTGGCCCAGTATATGTAGATGCATTATGTTCCACTGTGTTATATACGTTGCAGTAATGTTCAATTTATACGATCTAGTACAGTCTCTAAAACAAGGTTAACTATGTAAACAAGCTGTGCTGTGAACCCCATTGTAATTTTAATTAGAGTGGCCAAAGACTGCTTTAAAAACATAAAATCTTTTTTCTTTCATGACTTAAAGATTAAAGTCCGATATGTTTCAAATGTCAATGGACGTATGTAAAATAGGGTTGTTGTTTTTTTCTACCTGACTTTCTGTGAGCTGGCTGTATTTCACTGGATACATGCGTCTATATATATATACATATGTATGGATGCCTGGAGCGATTTTACGTGTTGCATACTGTGTTAGACAGAGGGAGAGTGAGGTAGGTGCAGAGGGAATAAAATCTGTTAGAGACATATGTCCAGAACAGGCCGCGTGGACCGCGGCGAAAGCTTCGTCACCAGCTGCAGGGCAAGTATGCCCGACCGACAGGCGCCTATGATCAGGTGAGACACACGGTGCATGCCAGGGGTTTTATAGAGCCATCGGTGAGCTTAATGAGTCGTGCATGAAGTCAACGCGGCAGTCGATGAGGAGAACAGTTAACCATCAACAGGTAGCTGAGCAGAGAGTTCAGCCTGTATCAACAGAGCTAACCGTCACCTGTGAAGATGAAGTCAATTTAACAGGTATGTTAAAGTGTAAGTAATCAGTTAGGGATCTGCAGTACATATACATGTGTGTGGCGTGTTGTTAGCATATATACAAGGCGCAATTATTATTTTGTACATACATGTGCACGTATACCGAAAATAATGTGTATTGGAGTGATCGCATTGTACGCTATATGCAGATCCTTGGTGTGGCATCTGGATTGACCGGTGTTTTATGCCGTACTGGAGTATATTTCGCTTACATACGACGGCGGTCAGTATTATGGTGGGAAGAAACCGGGGGAGCACTTAAAAGTTTGTGAATCCAGTACACTAGCAGGCTGAACAACTTCTTGGTTTATAAACACGACGTTTCGTGGATACCAACACCGTTATGAAGTTCTGGACCCATTTGCACGACGCCCCCTTAACGTTACGAGCACATAACCACCATGGCAAGTAGCAAGTTTGTAGACGTTACTATACGTCGTGATGGCAGCTGCCTGCTCATAACGTTAAGTGGGCTTCGTACAAGTTGAACCCAGTGCCCTACGTAGATCTTAATTACACAGGTAACAATAAAGCGGCTCAACTACCCACAGATTAGAGTGGGAATTGAAAGCATTAATTTGCCTATTACGTGACTACATTTAGTGGGTGTTGTTAATTGATTTCCCAGTGAAGGGGAAGGCATGCTCGTGATAATTTGAGTTTCTAACAAAGAAGCTAGCCAATTAGTTTTTAGCAAGGGACAAAGCGTTCAAACCGATCTGTACATCCGTTGTTGTACACGCGTGTATATATGATATACAAATTATGTGCGAACATCGAAACGTTAACCAGTCACGCGGAAATGTCAATTTTTTAAGATTTTGGCTATACAGTAACAGGAAGTTTTGCTTTGTTGTGTAAAGACGTATGGCGTATACGCAACGAAGTCAAAGTCAAACAAAGAATACTGGCTGCAAGAGAAAGGCGGACGGGGTAAGGGGGTGCATATAGGGGAAAGGTGATGTGGGTGGTGGTGGGGCTGGGGTGTAGGGGGAGGATATTAAGTAGAAGAGGACTGTATAACTAGAGGAAAAGATGGACAAAACCCGAACGGCTTTGATAGGAATTTTTGCCGATAAATTTGATGATATAATATAGATTTGCATATTGCCATTGTGTTACGTATGCTTGCATTCTGAAAGCCGTTAAGATGTTTGGTTTATTTATTTTATAATTGGTGTTTTACGCCGCACTCAAGTATATATCGTATTACTACGACGGCTAGCATTATGGTAGGAGGAAACCGGACAGAGCCTGAGGGAACCCATGAACATCCACAGGTTGCTGCCAGAACGTTAAGACATCTGAGTACCATATACACGTAAACAGTGGGATTATGACCTGAAAAAAAATCTTCCGTTTTATCCGTTGTGTGAGAGATGACGGATTGCCTTTCCGTTCATTTAACGGATTAATCCGTTCCTGATTAGGGATTAATTCATCAGCATCAGAATTATTCATTACCCGAGCACGGACTAATCTGTTTGATTAACGGAGAGGTAATCCGTCATTTGTCAAATAACGGATTTAACGGAAGATTTTTTTCAGGGTGGTTTATTCATGGTCAGGAGCACCTGTCGTTGAATTGCTAGAACACACGAGGTGAGGGTTCAAACCCGACCTTAGGCAGCTATGGAATGTGTATAGACTGCCCAGGTTCCTCTCTCTGGATGAGGGACATTACTGACAGCTAGCGGTCCGGAATATAGATGCACCGTTGCCCTGAGTGACAGACGTAAATATGGAATGGCTGTATAGTGTAACACATCCGAAATAGGGATATGCAAATGTGTACGAAGAGACAGGTCTGGAATAGGATGTATACGTTCGCATCGAATAGAAAATCCAGAACAGGGACACGGCTGTATGGTAAAACCGAGTAACAGATCCAGAATAGTGGTAGGCCTACTGTTGTACTGATAAACAGAACTAAGAGAAGTGTACAAGTGTATGACGTAACCGATATAAACAGGGATACATATATGAGTTAAGCTCGGAATATATGCTTGTATGGTGACTCAGTGGCAAAGTAGGGATATGATACGAAGCAGCCTAACCGGAATAGGTTTACAGCTACACTAAGTAGCTGGGTCTTAAACATGGATTGAGTTGCTTTGTGCATATTACGGCTGAGGCGTAAGGATACGGTTGCATGGGCAAACAGAACCGAGCGAGGTATACTGCTGCTAAGCGGGAATAGTTATGTGGTTGAATACAATAACATGACTAGAATAGGTGTAGGTTATGTGGAGTAACAGAACTAAAATTAGTATAGGTTGCGTGTAGTAACAGCACTAGAATAGGTTGTATGCAACAACAGAACTAGAATTCGGTTGTATGGAGATATCGGGATAGTATAAACAGGAAAATTTTGTTTAGGTAACATAATTCAGTATGTCGATAATAATTGCAGGCTGCAACTGAAAGACACACATTTTGCATGGCAGTGTGGAAAACTGTTTGCAACATTTAACGAGAACACTTCATTTTGAGTAATTCTAGACCAATAACGTCTGATAAACTGTTGTTAACTTCACTGAGTTTTATGTCATTTACCTTAAACATTGTTTATTTATTCACTTGATTGGTGTTTTAAGCCAAACTCAAGAATATTTCACTTATACGATGGCGGCCAGCATTATGGTGGGTGGAAACCGGGCAAAGCCCGGAGAAAATCCACGACCATCGGCACGTTCCTGGCAGACCTTCCCCCTCACGGTCGGAGAGGAAGGCAGCATGAGCTTGATTTGAACTCACAGCGACCGCATTGGTGGGAGGTTTCTGAGTTATTTCGATGCACGGGCTCACTAACCAATTGAGCCCCCGCTGAAACCTTGTCTCCAGAGGGATGTAAGTTCCTACCATTTGAGGATTTGCATGAACAGTTAGAATAAAACCGTACTCAGGGCAAAGTGACAAGGGACCAGATTTAAACTGTGATCAGTTTCCGAAACTCGCACACTATAAGATCATCTCCGGTCTGGTCTTACTCGCTATGCGGAAATCTTTCATTTTGATAGGTCAAAATGACATCATTCATATGTAATTACTGAACAGCACAAAACGCCTGGCTCTCGATCAGCTGGTGTTGTTGTTGGTGTCTGACTTATGAGCGGTTAGCTGCGCACAGCTTGCTTTATTTTGCAACCCCTCGGCGTCACACTGACTCTTTGGGCTTTGTCGGTCACCACAGAGAGTTATGTGAATCAATAACACCGGTGACATGCCATCTGTAAAGGTACCGCCATTGTCTCTCTGAATGGATTTGCATAAGCTTCAGCCGCGGGTCTTCAAATCATGACAAACGCGCAGATCCGATTGATAAAAGATCTATAATTATGTCCATATATGGATTCGGCAGATGTTGTCCTGAAATTAAAGGACGGAATGAGAGTAGCTACCATCCTAGTGCAATAACATCAGAGCGATTTCGGTTTCGAGCCATTTTTTTTTTGCCTCTGGCCAAATCCTGAATTCCCTCATATGTCGGGCTGATGTAAAACAACACCTGAGGTTCAAATTTAATGTGTTGGTTAATATTAAATGTGTGCGTGTATGTGTTCGGTTTGTGAGCGCAGGGAACCGGGTAGAGCATAGACGAAACCTGATAGAGACTGGACGAAACCTGATAGAGATTGGACGAAACAGGCTAGAACCTGGAGGAAACCCAGTACAGCTTGGAGGAAATTTCTGACCTCATATCCAAGGTTTCTTATTCATGGTTTTTGTTTTAGGGCAGGCATAGATGAGCACTATTGTATAACCCTCAGTGTGCAAGCTGAAATCGCTCACTCACTCGGTGTACTTGACATATTGACACAGTCTTGTTATCGAATTGACGTCCCCACATTTTAGACGTAACTTTAGGTCAGACTGGTGTAAGCCAACATAAGGCGGCTGTCTGGCTGTACACCAGTGCAACCCTTTGGTGAGAGAAACACACCGTGATATTGTAGGTTTACGGCATTTTGATGTCGTAATTGCGCAAATGGCTGCAAATTTAGGGTCATTCTCACGAGAAATTTGTTTACCTGCAGAAAAAATGCATTGTATAACCCAAACTGCCAACAAAATATACTAATAAACGCATATTGTAAAATTCCATGCTGACTGTTTTCAGGCCTGAAATTCGTGTAAGGCGAAATCACGATTATCATGTTTACGTGTAACTCATACCATTTAGAAGAAAGTTCACACTGAGAAGCGCGCACGCGCAATAATTACGTGAAGAGCATTCTAATCGCAATCTACTGAATCTTGGTGATGTATTGGGATAGTTATTTCACTGATGACCTAATCTGTTACGTCTGTTTCAGCTCCACTGTAAAAACACATCACACCTCATGCGTCACAAGTTATCATTTTGGGCAAATTGTTTTCGCAAAGCAAAATATTTGAAGCTAGATGCTCCAATTTAGCGAAAAAAAATTACACTACCACAGCTTCGATTTAACGGTCAAAATTTTATCAATTTGGCACATGTACTGAAGGGTTTAACTGGGATTACAGTTTTAAGCTATAGTGTTACATCGTTTTGTATAGCGGGACTCAGTCTGGACGGGATTCCAGCAAGGAAAGCACCGTGAAACACCGGGGCAAATCAGTATCTGCGCCTGTTTCTAAATGCAAAGCGATCTAGACCAAGACATTGTGTACGCACGTATAACGTATAATGCTATAAAACTGTACCTCAAGCATGTACGAAGAAACTACCTTGTGCAGATGAGTGGTCGTGCTCTGGTCACGGGAGCGAACACAGGCCTTTTGGGGGAGGGGGTGAGATGTATTGATTTCTTTTTGACGGGGAATACAGGTTTAGAAATCTCACCTGTTTGTATGTAATTACAGGTGTGGACATGTGAAGACAGGTCAGCTGACGTTATCCGAGGAGGCCTAATGTTACCCGTGTGTGAGGCAGGCCGCTCAACTATGAACACGTCAAAGCTTCCCATAACCGTCCAGGTAGGTCTTTAAGACATCACAGATGGCGGTTCTTGGATATGTGGCTAGCATGTAAACGTGGAACACGCATTGTTATGTGGTATGCATGCGGCACATAGTGTTATTATGTGCTACACATGCGGTACAGAGAGTTTATTTATTTGATTATCTCATTGGTCCTTCAGACTCTACTCAGCAATATTTCAGTTATGCGACGGTGGCCAGGAATATGGTGTAAGGAAAGCACCGGTACGTATGTTCTTATTGAGTATACTTTATACATGCACTACATAGTGTTGCTATGTGGCACACAAGCAGTACATAGCGTTGTGTGTCACACATGCGGAACATCATGTTTAATGGCACACTTTCACTACATAGTGTTGTTATACGTGGCACACAACTATTACATTGTGTTATGTGGCACAGACGAGGAATATAGTGTGGGTCGATCGACAAACCGACAGAGAGACGAGAGACCAGTTGTCGCAGGTTGGAAAAAAATAGAAACTTTTCATTCAAATAAATACGAAAAAAGCTTAGTTTAATCTTAACTGAGAATTGTTCGTTTTAATGACACACAATTCACAACGCTTTTTCCTTGTCATTTTCACTGTACTTATTCTCCACATCGATATTTTCCGTGCCAAGAAAAAGTTTCCTGTTATAAAACAACGTCGAACTGTGTTCACATCAAGAATGCGGTTTGTTCTGACGTGCCGTATGCAAATAAGGATGACATTCTCCGTCGTCTACCTGGTAGATACACTGATCCACCTCTAATGCAAACAAAGACGGTCGTTAATTAAACAGCACAGGTAGACGCTAAAGGTCAGGCAGATTCTCACCTGTGGCTAACTGAGGCCGAGCTGTGGACTGGTCAGATGTAGAGAAGCTATAATCTCACAGGTATAAACATGCTTTATGTAAAGCACCCTACAGAGTGGGCTTATTGCGACTCACCTGAGCGGCACGCTCTTTGATGTGGCGATGACATGTGAGTTTTCGTGAAAATCCGCGGAAAAGTCTTAGAGTTAAAAATCCTTACCCTGGATTACTGTCGGGGGCATGAGGAAGCGAAAGGTAAGCCTTGTGGAGAGTTATTTGGAAGACACGGTTTTTCTTCCGTAAGCCTTTTTCTACGTCACCGTCTGCTTTAGAAGCACCCAGAATATTGCGTTCATTCTAACATCCAACCAATGACCGCGTGTTTCAATCAAGTTAAATGAACTGACAAACATCAATATTTTAGTGTTTTATCCCCGTCAGCTAACACAGCAAAGGCACAAATGACGTTTACTTTGTATACACCAGCAAGCGCTAAATTATGAACATTTTATAAATGTTGAAATGATTTATGGATTCTTCCATTAACACACATACACGTTCTTGTCAGGACATTAAGATATCGGTTTTTAAGAGATAGGCGTTAAGGTTTCCATTAGAGATCGTAAAGGCCGCATCTTAACGTCTTGTTCAAGACTTTCAGCTGACGCCAAAGATGCATTTATTTTGATCTGATGATTCCAGAAGCAGTTCATGTTTTCATTTATTTGAATGTTGCTAAACGACGTACTCAAACATTTTAAACGACGGCGAGCAGTCTTATGGCTGGAGGAAAACCTAGTGACCGGCTAAACCCCCGGCCTTTGGCAAGGCACTGAGCCGACTCGGCATTTCAGAGATGTCGCGAGATCACGCAGGTTGAAGCAGAGGTACTCCCGCAAACTAAAGCGGATAAATGGTGCCAAAGACATGATTTTACGTTTAAAGATAAGGTCAAGTATGCAATTACCGTAAAATCCCGTCTTTTGCCAAGTTCGTTTGCGAGAATGCCCCCCACTTTCCTAGACCAAACCTGCGTGAACTTGTGAGACTCTCGAAATGCCGACTCGGTTTATGACCATGAGGGCTGGAAAAAAGAAACCCCAAACCCCCTCGAAAAACAAGCAAAACCCCCTCAAAAAACATTGATATCTTTTTATATGTGTACTATAGAGATAGAAGGGCATTGCAGTTCTACCCCTATTGAGCGTCGCCAGAGAAGAAAATATGCAGTACTAGTCAAGTTGTAGCACAGAAAAATAACTAAAACAGCAAATTCGAAAGATGTCCATGCCCTCCTCAGACTAACTACATCATAGTTATCTTAACTAGCTGGTCTTATGCTAAATTAGTGCGAGGAATTTCGACGAATGTTTCAACCTGCGCATAATCATTACGCCGTGTAACATTTAAGAGGGCGCCTCCGTGACCGAGATGGTTAGCGCTTTAGTACAGAGTACTGACCCAGGAGCCTCTTACCAATGTTGTCGCTGTGAGTTGTACCGTAGGCCGGTCCGCCAGCAATCTGCGGATGGTCGTAGGTTTCCTCCGGGCTATGTCCGGTTTCCTCCCGCCGCCGTCGTCGTATAAGTGAAATTGTTTGATTATGGCGCAAAACACCGATGAAATAAGTAAGTAAGTAGGTAAATAAAACAAATAAATGAATAAATAAATATTGCTGTTACATTTACATGTATATCGGCTAAACAGGGAAAAATTAGATGAACTGGGGTAAGAGGAACCAAAGTAAGTGAATTAACTCGTTAACGTTGGAGTGCAGAATGGAACATGAGAACCAGTGTGTAGAAGTAGCTGCTGTGACTGATGTTATACCAGTATTGGTACAACTCATCGAGTTCAAGTCATCGATCAACCAATTGATTTATATGTGTCTGTTTGCCCAGCTGATTAGTAGGGCTATATGTAGTTGGCATAACTTACTAACTAAATAACTCATTTACTAAGAAGACGGCCACTTAACTAACCACAATAAACCGAATACACGCAGCTGTTCTGAAAAGGGATCAAAGGCGGAATAAACAAAAGCACATGGCCTTTTATGCCCAATACCACAACATAGCCGACCTTCACGTCTACCTAGTATTTGCATCAGTTCTAGATTTTCACATGCATTTTTTCCATTTGAAACTATATGCAAGAGCCATGTGAACCACGTTGGAAAGAGACAGTCAAGTTGTTCTCACGGCTCTCACCACAACACACCCGTCAGCCAGCATCCCGCGAATGGTCGTGGATTTCCCCCGGGCTCTGCCCTTTTTCCTCCCACCATAACGGTGGCCGCTGTCGTATGAATAAAATATTCTTGAGTACGGCGTAAAACCAAAATCACATCAGTCAAATCACAGCACACCACAAGCATCACCACGCCACATCACCCAAATCAGAACACCGTACCACTCACTTCACCACACCATGCAAATCACCATACCACCCACATCACCGCCCCACACCCACATCACCACACCACACAACCCAACGTCACCACACCACCAAAATCACCACACTACCCACATTACCACAGCACACCACCCCACCCACATCACCACCCCACACCACCACACCACCCACATCACCACACCACACCAACCACAACAACACACCAGCCGACTCATATCACCACACCACCAACATCACCACACCACCACACCACCAACATCACCATATCAAACCACCCACAGCACCACACGATCACATCACACCACCCACAGCACCACACGATCACATCACACCACCCACAGCACCACACCATCACATCACACCACCCACAGCACCACACCATCACATCACACCACCCACAGCACCACACCATCACATCACACCACCCACATCTTCACACAGACTTTGTGATTTCATGACCTCGTCTTCTTACATAAGTATGTTAACAGACATCTTTTATCGGTGACACTATTCGGATCACGGTTAGTCTTTTTTTTTACAGTTATCACACCATTGTATCACGGCTATATGTGGCCTGTCATAAGTTGTCACAATATCGCATCACGGCTATGTGTGAGCAGGGCTTCATCATTTTTCATACTGTTGTCTCACGGGAATGTGAGTTCAGTCATTTGGTTATCACAGTGTCGCATCACGGCTATGTTCGAGCAGTCATCATTTATCACACTGTATTACCGGGATGTGTGTTCAGTCATCAGTTATCATGCCGTTGTATCACGGCTGTTTATGGCCTGTCATCATTTGTCACATTGTCATATTACGGCTATGTTTTTTGCCAGTAATCAGGTATCACACAGTTGTACCATGGCTGTGGACAATGATAAATTATCACACTTTTGCAGTATTTTAGATAGATTTCATGTTAGACTCCAATCCCCGCAGAAAGGCACACGGCTGTTCTCCATCCAGAAATCTGCGCACGTGCCCTTCTATAAGCGAAATACTCTTGTGCGAAAAATACCAATTCAGTAAGTACGTAAACTGCCATCATCGTGAGGGAATACCTCGAATGCATATGATTCCCTACACTTATAAATCGAGACCAGCGAAAATACTTACTCGAGAGAGATTCGACTCACAACTTAAGTTTCGGCTATCCATTCAATAATTATGTAATTGGTATGTATTTTGTTAAAATAATAAAAGGACGGATTCCTATGTATTGTCTGTATTAAGAATGTACGTATAGTGAGAAGTTTACATACCAGTAGGAGTTGTATGACAATTTTTGACGCTTGTTTTTCTTACAGAATGGTTCACCATCGAAAGGCCAGAGCTGGATAGTGCTCTATGTCGTGGCAGTCACGTGGACAGTCATCTTGGTCTGCATCACTCTGACAATGTACAAGTCTGAAGAGTGCCAGTCAAAATGGGAGCACATCCGGTCCGGCCTGACGGGCGCCGTTGCTAATGTACAGATGCTAAAACAGCAAAATGAGGAATTGCGATCCTTACTCATAGAACTCAGGTATATGTTGGAAAATATAACAGTTAATTTTGACAAGGGCCCAGATGTTACTGTTGTCTTAAAGTAATTAAATTAAAAGCCGTTCTGTGCCTTCCTTGAATAAAGTGAAGATCTAACACTGAAAACCGAAATCATGCTGAAATATGGAGATATAGTATTGACCAGTGAGACAATACGTGAGAAAAGGAATTCTGAATGGCAAATTATTTTGGCGAAGCCATCGATAAGGGCAACATATAAGGCGATACGTAGAAGCTACGTTCCCTTTTGGCAATTATTTCCTTCTGCACACTAACTTCTGGTGTTCCTTTCGTGGCATTTGTGGCATAAAGCCTTTGTAGAAACACCCAAAAACTCGATGCAACTTCGTCTCTTTGCGTGGAGTTTTTACATGTTAAAGCTCCACTTGAAACTCAGTGTCGCGTTTTAAAGGCCGACGTCGAGTTTTTGGGTTGATACAAGTGGTATCGATCATCATCATGACCCACACGAAATTTATTGATTTACAACTATTATTCATATTTCTGTGGTTTCTTCGCTCTGCAACCAGTTATATTTGAAATTCTTTTCTTCACAGCCGATTACAGTTAGTAGATAGGAAAAACAGATTAAAGAACAGCGATCAAGCAGACCTCCTTCAAACTCTGATACTGGAGATAGCACCTACAGAATCATCAGAAAGAAAAGACGCCCCACTTGATTTTCTGGGATTAAAGTTAAGGTAATGTTTCTTTAGGCCTAAAGGTTGCGAAAACAATTTTCAAATACGCTACATAGTCGGGATTGGATATTGGGAAAAATACTGACAAGGCTGAAACCAAATACATGCAAACCATGTCCAAGCAAAATTCCAGATGAAACCTTGAAAAATGATTCAGCCTCGAGTCGTTTTAACATGTACACAAATGTGCTGTGTAGTTTGGGAATTCTGGCAAATTTATGACAGCAGACGCTTTTCTGGTGTTGTTTCTTTCTTTTGGAAATTCTGGCAGAACAACGTGTATGTCATGTATTTGGGAAATGTGTATCCCTTATTACTCGTGCTGAAATTCAGATCTAGACACTTGCCAAGTCTGTTACAACTTTGCACGTGGAGGAATCCACAGGTGTCACGGGAGAAGCAGCTTAATAACGGCACACAACTGTGTAACAGTTGCCGACAACTCTCTAGCTTATTTAATGCTTATGTGTCACGGTCTCTTTCAATGACCTGTGGTCAGAGTATAAGATTCTTTACGCATGCAAAATAATGTAACAAGCGAACGGTATAACGGCTTCTGATTTCCTTTTTGTAAAAGGTAAACCCCGAGTTGATGCAAGAGTAAACCGCTTTAAACTATTATCTACACCGGGGCGTGCGAAGGGCTCAGTGAAGGTACATTTTCTGCCCCATTTAAGGCGCGTTAGTCGAGATAGGGCAGCTTGGGAGCTATCTGCGACTTTTCGACACACCTCCAACAGCAAACAGGTGGATTATTGGTGACTCCGACATCTGCTATTGAGCAAATAGGTGGGTTATCGGTGACTTCACGATTCACTTGTCAGTCTGCCAACAGGTGGATGGATTACCGATGACTTTCTAACTGACCTTAATCAGCAAACAGGTGGATTATGGGTGACTTTTTGGCTCACCTCAGTCAGCAACAAGTGGATTATCTTTGACTTCCGGACCCACCTTAATCAGCAACAGGTGGGTTATCGGTGACTTTCCAATTCACCTGTCAGTCAGCAAACAGGTGGATGGATTATCGGTGACTTTCTGACTAACCTCAATCAGCAAACAGGTGGACTATCGATGACTTTCTGACTGATCTCAGACAGAAACAGGTTAATCATCTGTGACTTTCTGACTCACATTAGTCAGCAAACAAGTGGATTATCAGTGGCTTTCTGACTCACATTAGTCAGCAAACAAGTGGATTATCAGTGGCTTTCCGATTCACCCGTCAGTCAGCAAACAAGTGGATTATCGGTGACTTCCCGATTCACTTGTCAGTCTGCAAACAAGTGGATTATCAGTGGCTTTCCTATTCACCCGTCAGTCAGCAAACAAGTGGATTATCGATGACTTTGCCATGCATCTCAGTCAGCAAACGGGTGGATTATTGGTGACGTTCCGGTTTCATTCTTTGCAAAGAAACGGATTGTCTGAGTGATGTTTGAAGTAAACTGAGTTAGCATAAGATGGGTTAAAGAAGACGTCTCCACCATTTTAACGAACAAATGGATCATGGGTGATTTTCAGCGTCACTTTGTTCAGCAAGCTTGCCTATTATGGATGACGTTCAGACTCCACTTACCTGTAATTGAATACTAAATGTGGATAGTATATCGAGTGCCGACGACAGATGGAGTACGGTCCACGTACTTACTAAACTCTTTCAGCAAATGTCTGGAGGTGTTGAGGTGGACACTCCACTGTGTTAGTCAGTAGACATGACAGATAGTGCATGGATATCTGACAGAGCCCTATTATCAAACAGTACTATTATGGATGACATTAGGGACTCTATCAACTCTATCAATCACCACAATCAAGATATCAGTTGACGTTGATTTCTAGCTTCCGTGTGCCTTATAGTGTTTCGGCCGACAAAGTAATGGTCCGGTAACAAAACTGAATATACAGGAGAAAGACGTGCATTTGAGAGGCATAATGCGAAAATATAGACCAAAACTTAAACTGTTATAAATATCTTCTATAAATTGTCTAATAAATAATCAGCCTGCTCTGGCTGGACGGAGTATGAGGGTAAACTATATAAAGTCTGGGTGTATACATGCACAGTGTAATGTTGTATTTTGGAAGAGATAAAAGTAGTGTTTACAAAGTCAGATGGAGTGACTTCACAAAACTACCGTACAAATGAATGACGTAGCTGCTGACTGAGTTACGATTATGTCGCCGACTCGCTTCGACTGTGTCAGGCTCTTGACCGATGAGGTCGCGTGTACGAATCCAGCTGACGCTGTGTTGGCTGCCTCTTTAAAAACAAACCACCTTCAAACATTGTATGCATCATCTGAAAGGTCACTTCGTGCTAGTTCTAAATATGATTTTCTTTTGTTTTTTTTTTCAGTATTTTCTTCACAGATAAATTATTATAATTATTATAATTATAATTATTATTACTTATTACAAATTTTCTTCCTTCAAAAGTTAGTCATATGTCTGCCATCATTTAGGGTTAGTTGCACCTAAAACAAAAAAATATATGAATAATGGTCAGTCAGCGGTTGAGTACATTTTTGGGACACCCTGCATAATAAGGTATTTGTAGTATGCATGGTAAGCAAAGTATTCAAATCACAGATTATGCCATCAACCAGTAAAATAATGTCAAAGCAAACTGACCCAAACCATTTTCCTTAATAAAATTAGTCACCTATAGTCAACAATGACTTCGGTGGCCTAGTGGTTAGAGCGTGGACCGCGAGACCGGGAGATACGGGATCAATTTCCGGGTTGTGTGATATCAGACAGCAAGTGCGAAAATGGTACTTGCTGCTGCTTGGCTTGGCGCTCGGCACTCAGAGGTTAGTACAAGGGAACAGGACTGGTCTGCCCGGAGTCAGTATAATGTGACTGGGTGGGGTGCCCTGTCTGGTAAAACCCAAGCATACGTACATCCATATACATGCTTAACCTTTTTCCCAGGGTTTCCTTCCATCATAATGCTGGCCGCCGTCTTATAAGTGAAATATTCTTGAGTACGGCGTGAAACACCAAATAAATAAATAAATAAATAAATGAATACATAAATAAATACATCCTTTGGTGATCCCTGGCAGAGGCAGCAAACGGGCTATAGCACATCGTAACGACCCACGCAGATGTCTCTTATCACTGCGGTCACTGTGAGTCCAAGCCCATGCTTCTCATTCTGGCTTCCTCTCTAGTCGTAATGGAAAGGTCTGCAATCAATCTTCGGATGGTCTCCCAGCAAACTACGAAAGGTCGTGGGTTTCCCCAGAGCTCTACCCGGTTTCTTCTCTCCATAATGCTGGCCGCCGTCGTATAAGTAAAACTTTTCGAGTACAGCGTACAGTGTATGCCAATCAAATAAACAAATAAATAAAATTCTTTAAAAGAGTTTAAAAATGATACTTGTTGCTTCCTCGTTAGGCACTAAGCACTGAGAGATTAGAATAAGGGAACAGGACTGGTGGGTCCGGTGTCAGTGTAATGTGACTGAGTAGGGTGTCAGGTCTGGTGTCTTCGGCATGACGTTCCATGTGACGGCAGAGCTAAGGCTGCATGGACTCGTTCTCCCACGGGACAGCATGAAATATATATACATTCCAAGGATTCTTCGTTGTTGTATAGCTGAAAAATAGTTGAGTACGACGTAAAACCCAAACATCCGTACATACATTTATCTGACTGGAGTTTTTCGTCGTGCTCAAGAATATTTCACTAATACAGCGGCCAGCATTAGTGTAGGCGGAAACTGGACTCTGGGACGGGCAGAGAGGAAACCTAGAGAATATGTCATGAAACGATGTGAACAACCTACAGCTGTCCTCGTACTTTCAAGAAATATCAACACTAACTGGAATATAGCTTAGCTTAACTTTTTTTCAGTAATATACAATCATGCATATTAAACACAAAGGCATGCCTGCTAGAGGCACACTTAACTGGGAATGTTAACTGGAATTAAACTAGAAATAAATTAAAAACTTTCTCAACAAACCTTTAATATTTTGATACAAATAATAAATTTTAATACATATATTCTTTTTTAAATACTGTGTATGACATCAATTCGCACTCTCGTAAAATATTTCGTAAATAATTTCAAAGTGGAAAAAAATAAACATCGAAACATGGAAATCTGGTGTTAAGACTTTATATTATAAAGTGTGTAGGAATATGGGTTTGGTAGATTTTCCCAGTAATTATATGTCTGAGTCTGTTCCATATGGATGAAGTCATAGAACACACGGTAATGTTCCAATCTTTTGGCGTGTATAGCAGAGAGCATTATCAACCTACGCGAGTGTAGACAAATCTGATTTCGTGCATCCAACAGACATTACACTAAAGCACCTCTTATCACAACAGGTTAATAAGCCATTCAGGCAAAGAGCCCCGTTTGTTTGTTTGTTTGTTAAGGGTTTAAAATGTCTTTCAGGAATATGTTTTACCCTAATCGCTACATTGTTTCCTTGTACTAGGAAAGAAAAAGTGCAGGCATACGCATAGTGCCTACTTACGCATAGTGCCGACAAACGCATAGTGACATATCGCTTTAACGCCATGCCGAAGACATCAGGTACGACGTCTCGTGCCCCCGGTCACGTTATATACACTAACACTGAGGGCCCTCAGTGGCCGAGGGCATTAGCTCGCTATTGCAGCGTAATAACACAGGTGCCTCTCACCAAAGCGACCTCTGTGAGTACAAGCCCAGCTCACGCAGGCTTCCTCTCAAGCCATAAGCTGGAAGGTTCGCCATGAAATTACGGTTCGTCGTGGGTTTGCCCCGGGCTCTCCCCGGTTTCCTCCCACCATAATGCAGGCCGTTGTCGTATAAGTGAAATGTTCTTGAGTACGGCGTTAAACACCAATCAAATAAATAAACAAATAAATAAATATAGCGACATCGGGTCGACCGGTCAAAAACGACAGAAACTCTGCAAGCGGATGGCCAACTTTAACATTGAGGTAGCGAGTTCAAAACCAGCTTAAAAACTGAATCTGCTCGCACACCCCTACAGCCCAGCCCGAGGACTTCACAAGTTGAGGACAAAATCGCTGGAGAGCAGAAATGTGTAATACGTTCTTACTAATTCCCATCATCAATGAAATGGTATCCTACACACCATTTGCTGCAGCTGAATTTAAGAGCATTTCACCAAATTTGAGAATGTTACAGTGTGCCACGAGATGTGACAATACGCCACGAGATGTGACATCATATCCCTCCAAATATGACATAGCGCCACCAGATCTGAAAATATACTCCGCCAAATATGAGAATGCGCCACCAAATGGGTCAACATACCCCACCCAATATGGCAACACGCCACCAAATGTGACCATATACCACACCAAATGTGACAATACCCCACCAAACACGACACCGAATGTCAAAATGTGCCGCCATACCTCACCATACGATAATAAACCACAAATGTGACAATATGCGCTGTAAAATGCGAATTTATGGCAATATGCCATCATATCAGACAGACCCCACTTCAGCTAAGCCCTCCCCGCTTTATTAAGCGAGCTGATATTCCTTGCATTACAGTTGCGCACACAATATTAAAAGAAATACCCATCGGCCAGTGCATGTTTTACTATTTTAAGTCTCAACTCAGCTGTGACATTCATATTAACACCTTGCCGTCGTCACTAGTGTTATCATCATCGCGTCAAGTGCATGCGCCATTCCACTTAGAAGATCAGCTCATTAGACAGACCTTGTTGTTGTTGCTGTTGTTCCGGATGGCGGTCTTCGTGCTCTTGATCATGGGATGCATTGTTGAAATGCGCATGCGTCGGAGTTTGCGCGCGCATATGGGTCATTTCCTCTTGTATCAAAACAACACACTTGAATGAAGACGTCGTCCGTAATCCACTTGGTGTTTATAGAGTATGTCTGAATTTCATTTGCATTAGAGGTCCTTTTTTCATCCAGGTCAATAACACATTCACAAATCCAGTGCGGCAAAGGAAAGTGTAGACCAATGGAGTCACCTGACGCTCAGATTTAGCTGTAAAACAAAACAGAGCGTAGATAAGAAAAATTATCAAGAAGAAATAAAAGAATCTCACCGAAATTTTATCTGTTTACATCGTGCATTTTTCATCGTCATACCTGGACATTTGTAATGTACAAGATTATCACCTTAATATCAATCGCAGGAAATCCTTGGGCTCGTCGCTATCGTCTGATTCTTTTGGCTGTATCTTCAATAACAACTTTTCCGAGGAGTCGGCCTTATCACAACTTATGGCTCTGTCCTTCAATTCGAGCAATTGCAATCGACTGCAAAGAAAGAAAAAAAAAATCCGCCCACAGCTGATGTATTAAACGGTCCAAAAATATTTATTTATTTATTTATTTATTTACTTGATTGGTGTTTTACGCCGTGCTCAAGAATATTTCATTTATACGACGGCGGCCAACATTATGGTGGGAGGAAACCAAGCAGAGCCCGGGGAAAACCCACGACCGTTCACAAGATGCTGGCTGACAGAAGAGGAAGCCAGCATGAGCTGGATTTGAACTCATAGGGACCGCCTGGGGGGGGGGGGGGGCAGGCCTCCAGGTCATTGTGCCGCGCTAGCACGCTAGCCGACCGAGCCACGTGGTCCACGAGAGGCCCGTGGTCCAAAAATGGTATTATCTTATATTATTTTTGTAATATTACCGACCCTATGACAAACCAAAAGTCTTCCAATGTTCCTTTTGGTCACTTTCGTGCAATTTTCGACCCTAGAAATCCTGATTTGAGGATGAAGGAAGTTGTGCCCAGATGTATGTTGTATGTATGTATGTATACTGTGTCTTACCGAGGTAGGCCGAGTCCATGCCGCCAAAGTGCTGCCACCAATGGAACATCATGCCAAAGACGCCAGACATGACACACCAGACATGACACCCTACCCATTCACATTATACTGACACCGGGCCGAGCAGTCCTGTTTCCTGTTCTTGCTCTGAGTGCTGAGCGTCAAGCAGGAACAAGTACCATTTTAAAATTCTTTTATGACCCAAAGCGGGATTGATGCCGGATCTCCCGACCTTGAGGAGAACGCTCTAACCACCAGGCCACCGAGGCAGTCGAACAGAATTTTCATATGACTTAAATGTACACACCTCTCACCAAAAGATCTTGTGCAAAATATCTTTTGGGGGGCACGACTTCATTCAGGGTTAAAACAAGAGCTTTCTCTTTTGTTTACATGAACTCTTAAGCACACCAATTTTGAAGAAATAAATGTTACCTTGATTAGCGTGGCAGTTGTAGTGTTAGTGGTCAATTAACACACGTTAACACACGCGGTCAGATGTCCACAGTTTAAATTAACAAAGCAGAGGCTGCCTGCTAATGGCATGGAAAGAGTTAAATCCGAGCAGCGCCAATACTGCGATAATATTGGCGATCGTAATCAAAGACAAAAGATCACACGTATCTTGTGAAACCCGGTCTGTTCACAATTTACATAGACTAGGCTTTTATCTACCTGTTTATCTTAACGCACAAAAAGTAACACCTTTCATAGGCGTAGACGCCACATCGAACCACGGATTTTATTCAGCAGATAACCATCTTTATGCGCCATACACACAATAAACTAAAGAAGATATTGTCCGCGCGATATGTGTTGCCTGTCAACCATTTTCAGCCTCTATTATAAAATGTCTTTGAAACGGAGATTACTGGATTAGTACGCTACCTGACTATTGGCCAGGGCATCTCTGTACGCGAGAATGTTTTCCGGTTGTTGAAACGACACCAATAGAATTCACTGACGTAGGTAATGGCGGGGAAAACTTTCTTAACAGATATGTATCTAATGCTAACTACTTTCGCGCCCAGTCCACTTACGATTGAGGGGGAGGATGGGCGTGTGAGTTACCGCGAAGGTTCGCCAGCAACCTGTGGATGGTCGTGGGTTTCCTCCCACCATAATGCTGGCTGCCGTCGCATAAATTAAATAGTCTTAAGTACGGCGTAAAACACTAATCAACTAAGTAAATAAATAAATAAATTTGCGATTGCCAGTTGAATTAAGCGTCGAAACTCGTCTAATACGGTATACTATATCCTAAAATAACAAGTAATCGGAGATAAGAGTGACATAAGAGCCTAAATAATACCATTCATAAAAGACAACTATTATAATAATTTTTAATCTGATTAATTTTGAATCTGAACATTTGATCGTTTATAATGTCGGTGTCGCACAGATCAATATTCTTGAGCTTCGCTCCATCCATGGGTGGATGCGCTAATGTGGACATTGTTGGCACCCGTACTTCGGTCTTGTAATTAGTGATTTATTTTGTTCAGACATTGACTGAACGTGTATATATTTCAGCTCCCAAACTGAACTGTTTCGATGCTTGAATTAAGTAAACAGTGAAAAATATTTGAATAAGGTGTCAAGATATAGTCATAAAATAAATAAAGAAATAAAAAAATAAAAATTTAAAAATATAAATAACTAATCAACATGTAATTAATTTATGCTTCTACAAATCAATGACTTCTGCATGTTTGTATTTTCTTCTAAATGCTTACCTCACTTCCTTCAGAATTGACGTTAATTCTTCATTTTGCTGCTTTAGCACTTGTACTTCAGCCAAGGTCCCTTCCAAGCCAGACCGAACGTTCCGCCATTTTGACTCGCAGTCCTCTGCCTGGTACATTGCCAGAGTGATGCAGACCAGGATGGCTGTCCACATGATCGCGATACAACTGAATGCTTTCCAGCTCTGATAATCTTCCCCTGGCTCTCCATTCTGCAACAACAACGTCGTCAAACTGAACAGAGTTTAGTCCGTGAACAGGTCAATTCAAACCTGCAGATCACTTACAGTATGTAGGCTATAATAATACCAGTGGATCTTCATTGAGGACAACGGTATGACAGCACGACAGTGGTGCGATTGATAGAGCTCTTTGTCTCAGATAAAAAAACTGGTTCTGTCACAAATATACGTGACCATGAGTCATGTTAAAAGTCCTACTCTTAACTAACAAACATTTGAGAGAAACTAGAGCCGATGTAAACAAAGGTCTTTATCTATTCGACTGGTTGGGAAAACTCCGTCTGAATCAGACTATTTACATTTGGGTGCAAGTAATAGAAAAAAAACCCCAAAACCAGATCCGAGCGAGTTTAACTTTCGTTTCCGAAAGCCTAACTTACAGCTACCAGCGGAGATTAACAACGCGCGGATTTAAGCCTGTAGGATTTGACCGGATATCCCTCAAAGTGGAGCTGTGATCGCTGGATTGACGACCGCGCCGGCCAGGTGAGATTCCATACTCCTCACAGCAAATGCCACGCAGCAAAAATCTGTTTCTGAACCCTTGTTTCTATATTAATACGGTCTCTTTGTCAAACATGATTCGAAAGGAAAACCTGACACAATTCAAATAATGTATGTAGCTATGTATGCTTGGGTTTTACGTCTTACTCAACAATTTGTCAGTTATTAGGAATTCTTAGAAGGTATATATATATATATATATATATATATATATGCTGTGTTTTTTTGCGGCAGGGCGAGTCCATGCCGCCAAAGCGCTGCTGCCACTGGAACATCATGCCGAAGACACCAGGCATGACACCCCATTCAATCACATTATACTAAGGCCGGGCCGTCCAGTCCTGTTTCATTGCCCTAACCTCTCAGTGCTGAGCGCTAAGCATGCAGGAAAAACTACCATTTTTTGGTATGACCCGACCAGGATTGATCCTGGATGTCCTGACCCCTGGTACACGCTTCAAGCAGACGGTCACCGAGGCGATCACTCAAATAATGATTGTTGGTCCGTGCGATGACATCAGTATTCAAGCCTAAACAAGCTTACGTGTGTCACACAGATTTATATTAATGGGGTCAGGGACGTCCATAACCGGGGGGATTAGCACGCCAGCCCGGCTTAATGACCCGGGTGCCTCTCACCAATGCGGTGGCTGTGAGTTCAATTAAGACCAGCTCATGCTGGCTTCCTCTCCGGTCGTACGCGGGAAGGTCCGCCAGCAACCAGTGGATGGTCGTAGGTTTCCCCGCCTTTGCCCCTTCTCTTCCAACCATGATGCTGGCCACCGTCATATAATGGGAAAAAATCTTGGGTAGCGCGTAAATACCAATCAAATAAATGAATGAATATATATTAAAGGCTTATGTTAAAAGCCATGGGCGTAGTGAACGGCGCATACGTTGTGAGGAGTGCATTGAGCTTCGTTACGTCACTGATGTCCGCTGGCAGGAAGCCGATAATGTGGAATTCATCCGCTACTTTAAACGCGTGCCAGCCCGGCCTTGTACTAAGCACAGATGAAATTTCAGTCTAATCTTTAACGTCTACCTGAGCAGTTTTATTATCGGCTGTCATTGCTCGCATTACAGGTAGGTTAGCATATACGACGGAGAATATCAAGGTCATTTGTATATCCATGTATAGTACAGGGCTCATCGGATTCTTGACGGGAACACAGACAAGGTTGACGTTGTCTCCCTTTTTTAGTTGAAAGTCCTAATTGTTACAATAAAACCAGGAAACGAGAATAAAAGGAAATACCAGCAAACTGACAAGGGAAAATGCTGTGTTTTGTGCGTCATGACACATCGAGGAATTTTTATCCCATACTGCACGCGGAAAGAGGCCTACACGGAACCAACGAGTTTAATTTATCTTCACCAGAATATGTAATTATTTAGTTATAACAATGGACCTACCCTAAATGGCCTAAAATGTCGTCCATGATTAAGTTGCTCATTGTTCCTATCCTGAGAGCTCTGCGGATTTTGGAAAGATGTTTCGAGATTTGCTCGGAATTTGGGATGATATCCTACTGGAAAAATGTAAGTTTTAACACCTAAATTCCACACGATTCTCGACAACATTGTTAGAGACGAGTTAAACAAACGGATCTATGCGCACACGAAATCGGCCTTCATATCATCTGTTGGCTATCGTAGAACATTCACTTTAACATTGTAAATTACGGCATGGACATGTAAAAGTCATATGTCTTGGCATCGATATACGTATCTTGTTTCGTAACGATTTATGTATTTATTTATTTGACCCGTGTTTTGTGTAAAAACTCAAGAGCACCTTACTTATTCGACGGCAGCCTGTATTATGGTGGGAGTAAAACCAGACAAAGCCCGCTGGGGAAACCCAGGACCATCCGCTAGGTCTCATATCAACCCAATAATTCGATGACAGCTTATAAATGGAGCAGTGCGTAATTAAGATTAAGTATACGTGAGATAATGCTTTTGTCGAAGCAAAAAGAAATAATATCCTGTCCATTCTTATACACAGGTATACTTAGATCTCTCTGTGAACTGTACCTAACACTCACCAGTTGGTTTCCGTGGGTCTCTGTCTGGTTTCCGCTCACCATAATGCCGGCCACCGCCGTATGAGTGAAATATTCTTGAATATGGCGTGAATCGCCAAGCAGATCAATAAATAAACCTGTTCAAGTGGCCACTCCTTACTGTACAAATTCTTCTACATAAAGTTTATTACTCTCTCTGTTTTCGTGTGACATCGTACATGTACAACTGAATCCTACTCGAACATTGTCCTGCCATCGTGGCCGGACTATACCGCCATGGTCTGGCGATAGTGCCACGGTCCGACCACAGCTGACCCTTATCCACTCCCTCCCGCTCCCGATCACAATGTACCAGCTTTTTATGTTTTGTTTGTTAGGAACCTATTTACGGCAAATTCACCGTACCTTCATGTAATGGGAAAAGTATTTTTTTCTCTCTCAGCATTTTTTTTTTTATGCAGAATACTAGCATGTAGCATCGGTGTTTGTAGCCTACTGAAGAAGGCTTTTTTTTAATACAAAATTATGCATACACCGAGCACAATAACAAAGTGTGCTGAGAACATACAGTGAAAATACAGCGAATGAAACCGTGAGGTCAGCAATCTGCAGTCGTCTAAATAAGTTACATTGTTGGAGGATTTCTCTGCTGACTTTGTACATGGTATATGTAGGCAGACTGATGAAACTGGACGTCTTTGTAGAGTAAAATTATGTCGGCCTGTGGAAATGGACTTTAATATTGCTACACATTTCATCGATCTGAATATTAGCTATAAAACTGCACGGTATATGTTACAGACACATTTAAGGTGCACACATGTACTTGTTTTCAGTGTCGGTAATATCATCCAGTGATAATTCGCCCACGGTGGTACCATGATGGTGCTATGATGAGCACATCTTGATGGGATCATGCGACCATGATGTACGGACAGTCGATCACCATCCGACCATCGTGGGTCCTATATGCGCGGACTGTAGAGCCATGATGGTCGTAGCATATTAGGGTAGGATCCGCCTGTACTGTAGGCCTATACTTTTAAAGTCTTCTATGTGTATACATATGACAAAGTTTGACTGGTTGTTGAAAAAGTTCATAGAGTTTCCACCGGAATGCAAATCTCCGAACAAATTAACAACATCAGTTGTTCAAGGACATGTTCAAGGGACCAACATGAATACTTTATTCATGGTGGGAACATTATGGTGGGAGTAGACTAGGCAAAGCGTGGGCGTTTGTTCCAGCAGCCGGTGTCACCGCCATGCATGTATGCGCCCCTATATGGAATTCCCTTGTTGTTTTTTGTCTTTTTAAGGGAGGGGAGGGATGTATGTGTGTGCGGGGGGGGGGGGTATACATGTTCCCTAGTCTGCTTACCTGCCAGTATGCTTGGATATATTTTCGCTCGGGTGCCAACGCGTCCGAAGTGGTTATCGCCGCAAAATGATCCGAGAGCTTCTCACCAATGCTGTCACTATGAGTTCAAGTCCAGCTCATACAGTATTCCTCATTGGTCGTGCGCGGAGAAGTCCTCCACTATCCTACAGATGGCCGTGGGTTTCCCCCGGGCTCTTACCGATTTTCTAGCACCATAATACTGGCCGCCGTCGTGTAAGTGAAATGTTCTTGAGCACAGCGTAAAAAGATCAATCAAATTGAGGGTTGAATCAAACATTTACACTCAGCACACAACTAAAATGGATATAGTCTACATGTATAACCACATTTGCCAGCAATTGCGTACCATTACATACGCATTACCCATACAGGTGTTTAGACTTACCGGAGCGGTTAACGGAAGCTGTGACTTGTTCATAGCTGGATAACCTGCCTCACACACGCATGCACACCTGTGGTCAGTCGTACAGGTGACATTAGGCCTCATCAGATAACGTCAGCTGACCTGTCCTCACCTATGCCCACCTGTAATTACGTTTGCAGGTGAGAATTTCTGCCATTTACTTCGCGTGTAATATTAATCAACACACGCCCGAACATACACACTACCCCCTTCTCTAGCCCATCACAACTGGTTCAAAGGCCGTGGGTTTTTACGTCATTAATTTGTAGGACTACAGTGTGCAAGCCAGATATTGGTTTCCAGTGATGTATCTGTAAGCATGCGCAGCAAGGGTGACGTGTGGGATAAGCACGTGGACATACAGGCTTTTAATCTGTCAGGTACTTTGGCGGCAGAGCATGATATGACTCAGTTATATGTCTATGTGTATTTTGTTTTTAGCGTTTCAATTTGAAACTAAGCTCCAGTATGCCACATGTAATGTTTGAGGTGCCAGCCACGAATTTGGTTGAATTGTGTGTGGCTACCGAGGGCAAGAGTGCTCTGGCATAGCCACGTGGCTTTGTTTCTCTTGCGCCCCCCCCCCCCAAATAATCCCTCTCACTTGTAACGGAGTATTTTAAATAATGTGTAAACTTTCTTTTTCATACCTTCTTTTAAGTTTGTGATTGAAGGAGAATACCGGGGAAGTGTAACGTAAATTGTAGTGAAAAGAGTAAGGTTTGAAGATTTGAAACACAGCATTCGATGATTTTTTAGAAGTTCTTTAAGAAATATATGCTTCTTCGTCGTAAGCTCATACAGCTGTCAGAAGACGCCTATATTTTACCGAGCCGATGCTAACTGATTGACGTGAATCGGGGCCCTGCGCTCTCTAGCGATATCAAGCTCGCCTGTATTAGACATGCTATGTGTGTAGCCGAAATCTGCACACCGTGGCAGCTTGCCAGTTCTTTGCTGTCTGTGTACTCACAAAACAATGAGACAGCAGCCTCCAGAATTCACATCCGTTGGATGTATGACCCGCGTTAGGTACTTTCAAAAGATACAATGGTGATGATTTGAGCGACTGATTCATGCCATATCCGCTCTTCGGGCTTTTCCTAATCCTTCGTTCTGATTGATCGAAATTATTTTCACAGTTACTTCCCCATTTACAGGGAGATATTTATTATCCGCCACTGAGTGTGTGCTGTGACCTACCTTAAAATTTGTTTCCTCGGAATTAAAAAAGTCTAAAAAAAAAATTGAAGGTTGGTTTGAAATCCTCAGTCCATACTCTTATACCACTAATTACCCAACACTTCCCTGGTGTTCTCCTTTAAAGGGCTTAAAATGACAAGATGGGCTTTACGGTAGAAATCCGTCTTCAATAAGGAGACACCTTCCGATTAAGGCCCAAAATAACAATAAAATTGACACAAAAAGCTTAAAAAGATCTAGTAAATTTTGCTTTCCACCCGGTTTCCACTGGCCCTTAATTTGCTGGCTGCTTCTGACGTGTTGCTCTGGTCGCAGCTGATATGGACTGAACCACTTACGTCACCTCAAGCTGGTTCACCGCAGCTTTATTTATTTATTTGATAACACGATGCTCAAGAATTTTTTGTGCGTGAAGGAGACCGAAGTAAACCACTGATCACTGGCAAGTTACTGGTGAACTACTTGTGATTTACGGATATGCACACCATATCGATGGGAGAAGGGATCTACAGATTCCCTGTCCAGGGCCTGGGTACCTTCAAGTAGGACTACTGGTAATTACTACGCTATAGATTTGTTCCTACAGCAATGGTAGAGTGTAATTACTATACTTTCGGCAATAATAATTACTACACGATAGGTTTGTTACTACAGCAATGGTATTTATTATACTTTCGAACCCTTACTGTATACAGTAATAATAATTACCACACTATTGGTTTGTTACTACTGCAATGGTATAATTTACTATAGTTTCGGCCCATTTCTATATACAGCAATAATAATTACTACACTGTAGGCTTGTTACTACAGCAATGGTAATTGTTATTCTTTCGGCCCTTTACTGTATAGAGCAATAATAGTTATTACATCAGCAATGGTATTTACTCTGCTTTCGGCCTGTCACTATATACAGCATATAAGAACTACTGCACTACAGGTTGGTTACTACAACGGGAAACCTTTCCCGTCTGTTGTAATACGCCGCCAGCTTGTTCAGCCTGGTGTTCATTCCCACACCTATGATGACAGCTTGAGGCAAAGCTGCTATATAACTCATCTTATTGCAAAAGAACAACAGTCAATTCAGCTTAGACCCGAAGAGCAAATGCGCGGGAAAGTATACCCTTTTGGGGTTTAACTAGCATTCCATACATGGACGAGAATCCGCGTAATATACGTACATAGATGTAAATAAGGAAAAGTAAGAGCCCTCGCGTGATATCTCACGCAAGCTTTTAAATCTTTTGGGGAACAGGTATGTCTTTCTTCCTGTTTTATTTTCAAATTTTGTTGTTTACGTCACTGACATTTGAAGCCACACTCCAGACATTTTCACGTACACACGAATTATGTTTATGATATCCAGTGCAAAATAAAGATTAACTGAAACTTTTTGTATTGCACAGGTAGCCCCCGAGGTATTTTCACTGACAATTAGGTGATGACGTACAGAAATACAAAGATTAAATTGTGGCTAGACATATTACATAACGCAGCTCAATCGACATCTGAACTTATCTCTGTGTAAACTGCAATGAACATTGGTGACAGCTTATTTCAGTAGTTGAACACACTCAAAATAAACACGTCTTGGTGTTTTTTTTATTAATCGCCATATTTAATAATTTATTTACTGATTTGATTGGTGTTTTATGCCGCACTCAAGAATAATTCACTTATTCAACGGCCAGCAGCATTATGGTGGGAGGGTTAATAATTAAAGAGGCGAGGTTATTATATCTGATATGTTAGTAAACACTTATTTTGATATTTGTTCATTGAACTACCAGCGTTTATTGTAAATATTTACCACAGTTATTTACTATGCGGAAATGTCGCATGTTCACTGTAATAAACATATCTCTTTAATTGATTCCTTTGATAGTGTTTATGAATGAACACTAGGACGTGTTTGTTAAGTGTAACTCAAATTTATGCACTAAACCCTTATCTATGTCTTAAATGAACTGCATGCAGTCAGTCTCTGTCCTCCGTGCAACGGAAATCTTGTAAAATGTAGATATGACAATTAAGGTAGACAGTTTTGTCGAATGCGCATGACCACGATTTCTTCCCTGCGAGACAAGAAAACCCACGTGCGTGTGTTACAAGGATTGTAACCATGCAGGAAGAAACCACTCACACATAATACAGCAAATTCCATGCATTTTATGTGACTTTTTGATTATGCCCTTAAAGGAACAGACCACATTGTCGCTAAACAGGCTGTAACATGCTGTTTCCACATTAAATACAAATACAGACGTTGTACTGCACATGTATTCACGTAGAATGTAGACATGTAGACCTAGCAATCAGAGGATGTTTTGCAGCTAAAAAAATTCTGTGACGTCACTGTTTCAATGTGGTTCAAAAAGTCCACGGTAGCACCTCATTATTTACTTCCGCTAATAATCACTCTTAAAAATGCCAAAAAATAACGAACATTTAGAATCAGCAGGAAATTGCCTTTCAGATGATGCGTACTTTCTAAAAATGTGGTCGTTCCTTTTAAATTGTATACATGGATTCGAAAACGATAGAAAAAGACTCATAAAACCTAGAACTAAGCTTAATCCTGGACCGTCGCCAAAATTATTGTTTGTCCTCTGTTCTACGCCTGCGTAGTTATGCGCAATTGGGACCGCTAACTGGTAAACTGATAAAGCCACGTTAAGCCTCGTACACACAGCTTGCGTGAAGTTCTAATCAACATAAGCTTAGGGTTTCGTGAATTTACGTCACGTCAACGCAGCAGTCATAATATCACCAAGCCACGTATATAGACCAGTGGGATAATGAGTCCTCGGCACCAAGTTCATTACGCCTAATTTGTTTCATTAACAAGCTGAGGGCTATTCCGAAGTCCACTGATGGCGGGCATGGTTATTGACACCCGTTTGGTGTGTGGAATATTTTACTGTGGAATAAGACCCTTCGCAAGTGAACCATAACGAAAGTGCTATACGTCTATTATAGTCTACAGAGATCCGTTCTTTACCAGTGGTGTCATGTCTAGCTGCCTCGTGTGCTTAGTATTTACTTTTCACAATGAACGTCAGAGAAGCAGGTATTAGGATCTGCCATATTAGGAAAGTGCAAATTCGTTTTCAACGACCGTTATAGACTTCGCGAACGGCCGTACGAGCCTGGGTTGTCACTAAGGCCCCATTTAACGAAAGAGCCCGGGAAATGCACGAATTTCCTGTTGAAGAGCGGGGTTGCATCCTCATTTCGGTTGCAGCGAACATACGGCTGCACGTGTTAAAATATACATATTGTATGTATATTACCCGCATTAACTGTATTGTGAGTGTTTGTAAATATGTCTGTCTAGATATATATATATATATATATATATATATATATATATATATATATAAATTCTGTTAGGTTTTGTACCTTTCTTATTACTTAAGCACATCAATTTTTCTTTCACTTTGACATTACCTTCATGGTCTCTTTATATGTCTAGGCGTATTTTTTTTTCAACGTTTTTTTTGTAATTTGTACTTTGATCCTCATTGTACTCTGTATGTACATTTGCACGTGTTTCTACGAGCAATAAATCTTCCAGAATAGGGCAAAATCTACAAGAGAATTAAGTCCAATATCTTATATGACGGCGGCCTGCGTTATGTTGGTAGGACCGGGCAGAGCTCAGCAGCCATGGCGGTCCCACATCAAAGTTATATTACGTAACTAAATTTCGCTTCAGTGCATAATACACACACACATATATATATAGCCTGAGTTTCGTATTAGCGTCGGTATAACGTGCGTGGCAAAAATTGGTTAGTTTGTTTTTTTGTATTTTTTTAAAAATAAATATCATATCATTGAATTTTGCCATGCTTATCTCTTGTCTTATAAGGATAAACATGACAATAAATGTTGTCTTTTCAATAAATTGATACACACATTGCATATATAAATATCCTCGAACAATATATGCGTTTTCATACTTTTTTCCGTTCCTTTTTTTTCAGTCCATGCAGCATGTTATCGTGGTATAGGCGAAACGGACATGATTTCTTACCACTAAATTATTCTTGGGCTGAAAAGAAATAGAAAATAAATACACATGACTCGGCATTGCCTTAAACAACAACTAAATGAATGTATGAATAAGACAGAAATATATTTATACCTATTTATATCCATAACGTAATGTACTGTATTATTTAAAAATTAAAATAAAGCTACATGAATTCAAATATAAGAAAAGGAGCCACCGTGTCATTTAACGACCGTTGATACTCCATGTGTGCCATCAAATGTGATAACTCAGTAAATATCTCTTCAATCTTGAAATATTATACACCGCTGTCTAGAGAGAGTCAGTAGCAATCGATCCGCGGTGGTTTTGGGTCGATGCTTATTATCGTTTTGCCGCGGAATGCCGAGACCGGATCTCAGATCGACAGACCGGAGGTCAGAGAGGCTTATAGGCCTCTCCGGTGGGTGTGCATGCTGCGATCTCCGAGAGCTGGTTTTCCTTGTCCAAATTTTGATATTTCACCAAGCAAAATAGCAACACTATTTAGCAACACTGCTCAAAAAGAAGTCTTGGGGCCAAAGTGCGTCGCACGAATAACAGTGTGTGCAGCTTACTCTGGTCGGATTTCCACACTCGCGTGTTTCGCATAAACTTTGCCCAGTTTAATGTCACTTACTTGCCTTCAGGCGAACTATACAGGCTCACACCATCCGCTGACGTATTGCTGCATACCCCAACTACCAAATGACCAAAATGCACACTAAGACTTGAAAAATATTGATATATCTAAGGTGTATGAATGACGTTGTTCGCTGGTAATTGAAACAAAAAATATCGACTGCCATTCTTCCGTCACATTTGCTTTATCTGTATTCAATATTGGCAGTTTTGATTATCAATATCCACGGACCACTAGGCCTTTTTAACGAAATAATGAAAGGCCAGTTTAGTCGGAATAATGCTTTCTACTTATTCACCGAATAACTGCTGTGCTCGTTATTAGATTGTAAGGCGTTTTTCTAGCTGAGATGTTTATGTTTTTAGCACATCTGATTGCTTATTCACATGCACAGCAGGCATATAAAACATCAGTTTACTAAAGCATACACACGGATATAGTTGTCAGGTGACAAAAACTTCGTGTGCAGGAGGCCCGGGGTTCCACCCCGATCGTAGCCTGTCAAATCACGGGGTGTGATTTCAGATAGTGAACGATGTTTCTCCTTGATGCTTCCTCGCCTCAGGAGCAGCATCTTTATTCACGTAACACGCAGTGTCCTTGGTGAACATACAGTTTATACGGTGATAAAATGGACAACAAGATGACGGTGGAAATATAGAGGGCTAAAAAAACGCTAAACAAATATTATCAATAATGATACGTTCGGGACTTGAAAATCAACAATCTGGAACGTACCTTTATGTTTGAATAAACAAATGAGTGGTCATCGTAATGTTCAGATCGGCTTCGGTAGAATTGCAACCATTACATGGTGAAAATATGTTTAAACTAGACGACAGCCAATATCAATGCTCAAACAAACAGACACTCCTGGCTAAAACCAGCGAAAACAAAGGGAACCATCAGTTAAACTTCAAAAACCCATGACATTCTTTCAGCTCTATAATCTACAAATTAAGTGGTAATGTATGGAAACTATTATAAGTTATCAAGCTTGCACAAAATGAATAACAATGTCGCCAGAAATGCTGACACTTAATTGAAAGGGGTTAGGGTGCCAGCGCGGCGCCCTCAGAGTAACAATTGCAAAACCCTCATAAGCATTCAGCTTGAACATATTTGATGCCATATCGTGGTGCATGTACCCACTCGAGGGTTATGCACCTTTAAGCTGAAGAAAGCAAGCCAAGTGTAGACGGTCAGAATCACAGGCAGTAGTTCAAGGGGAACAACTGATTGTAACGCATTCGTTGACAAAGATGTCCGGAGTGACTTCCCCTTGTAGGGGACATCGCGACTCACCTCTCAGGAAGCGCGCCACAACTAAACTTCCGTCCAGAACACTTGGTCAGCGTGTAATTCTAGATACGTTTTATCCATGTTAGTCTTCATTGCAAGTTGTCAGTAAGTAAGCATTCATCATTAATAATACAATAACTATGTAATTCGGTCAGTAACTGTCGTATTTTGTCTGCTGTGTTGGTATTTGCACGAGTGGAGTGTTTCATGTGTACCGCGCAGCAGATAGCCGGCAATCTCCGTACAAAAATTAACCTTCGGGCTTGATCGGGCAGGTGCTTGTAGGTGACATGATCAAGAGATTTCACGAGATTTAGTTTCAGTATGGCGGAACCCTATGAACCTGGATAAAAAATGATGAAAATCTGTCATTTAACAACGATTCAGGTACTTATTTGTGTCTCATTCAATGCTAACATAGAAACAAGAAGCCATAGGACGAATTAGCCACAGGAATTGTTATGTTTGACACTTCGTATTTGACTGGGGAATGACTTTCAGTTGTCAGTCAAAAGTTGTCCGATTCATTTTTCAAGACAGTAATCAGGATTCACTGACAGATTTGTCCACATCTCACACCCGTTTTACCCGCTGTGCGGGCTATTATTTATTCAGTTGCTGGTAAACCTACTTGGGATGTCGTGTGGTTCGCATCCTGTAACCATGGTTGCAGACCGTGCTTTGTGAGGTAATTAATGTCTCTGTCAGTTACTCGTTGTAATTAGTGTATTTAGGAGTGCATTTGTACACCTTCTTGAGGAGAGAGGTTCACATGGTTTCTTAAAGTTTACTTGAATCAGTCACATCACCAGTCTGCCAACTGGTGGTTGTTCACTTGCATACCAATTGTTCATTTTCCACATTCCATAGCTGACACTTGTTCTATCATGGTATTCTTATTACATTGATTGTTCGTCATTATCATTGAGTGTAACACTCACTCATTTTTCTATTTTAGATCTTCACCATATGTAAGAGATAAGAGGAATATAAGAGTTTATCGTAATTCTGATAGGCGGCGTGTAAATTTTACTGGGGGAAAATGACCAGAGGCCGGCTTTCACCGGTTTCCTTGTAGCCATTTGCAAACTGTCAAACTGTCGTCGTTGCACTGGTTTTACACTCTGCAGTCTTTCATATTGTACAAAATCTTTCGGCATAAACCAGGATTCTGCTGGTGAATTAAATATCCCCCGAGACCTCATCCAGTGCTTATAAAATGTGTTGACAACACACCATGGCGAGTGTTTCTATTGACATTTAATGTAGTGCAAGTAACATCACTGCATTTTTATTGGCGAACTCTGGTTAAATCATGGTGGTCGGGGAGCTTTAAGCTGCTACTATTTATGCGCTTGCATGAACAGCTAGAATAAAGCCCTCGCTAAGGTAAACTGACGAGAGGTCGCATTTCACAGGTTATACGTGACCGCTTTATAACCATAACTCAGTCCTCTGTGCTCTTGTTTTACATCTCTGTGTCGTGGTCTTTTATATTCCATATACATGCTCATTTAGTTCTACATCAGAAGTATTAAAGAGCTACTTCGGAGACAAAACATCTGAGTCTTAAAAGCAAGGTGAATTGATAAAGACTGGGATAGTGTGAATTGCTGTCCTAAGTTGTGAAAATAATGCAGCCTGTTAAAACTAAAATTTCACGTTTCGTCAGAGTATACAGAAACAAAATATTTCTGTCCCTTCCACTTTGCCTGGTGCGACGTCACTCATGAACACATGACGTCATCATTCGTTGACGTGTATTCACAAATGACGCCGCCCTTTCAAAAGCTCTTGACGTCATCCCAGCATAAATGCCTTACTCAGCGTCACTTCTTCCCGATTTGACGTCATACAGGGAATATTATCACGTCATATCAGAGGAAAATTTTACGGACACAGCCGAAGATATTGTTTTTCAAGGAATCTTCAGTTGTATGGGTTAAATAGTGTTATTTTTCAAAATCCTTTTGAAACATGGTGTTAGGCTTACTGCGTATGATTTCTTTCATATCATTGTAATATTTCTACGCAATTTGTATTCTGACCAGAGTGGCACTTTAAGAACTGAAGTTTTTAGGTATTGATATATGTGGTATGTTCTTAACGCCATACAAATGAAGTGAATATACCTCTCGGTCATTTTAACTGAAGAACAGCTCACAAGTCTACATGCAAGCGCGTAACTTCTGGCTTTCAGGTTCACCATGGCTTGTAAACTGTATACTAGGAAATAAGTTGCGAACATCTACAAGCACATGCAAGTACACATGCAGACACGGAAGAAAATCTAACGATCCAGTAGGATCATTGATTTTCAGGGGGTTTTTTTATCATGACACTACAGAATTTAAGTTCTGCAGGCGGAGGACAAACTCACGGGGTTTTGAACGATCTGACGTGTCATCAGAGGGGAAAATTTGGAAGTCTAAAAGAGGATGGAAAGTTGGGAGAATGTAGCCTATTTCAATGCAGGGACATTTTCTTACTTTTGATTCTCGAATTAAAAAAGGGAATGAAAAAACTTCTGCTATCGCGGGAAAAATTAATTGCCCCGACTTAACCTATCAATCGCCCCGACTTAACCTATCAATCGCCCCGACTTAACCTATCAATCAAACTGCAAAGTGGAATTGTGAAGAACACTGTTCCACAGATTGATACTATCTGTATCAGTTTTACCCATTGGCTCACTTATGAAGCTCTATAACATGAAAGAAAACATAAAAATGTAGTTCAAAGATCAGCACTAGGACAACTAAAAACGATATCTGAAAATAAGCAAAAATGTTTAGATAGTAAGGTGGACTTTCTGGGTCATGTTGATAATGTATTTTGCCACTTGACCCAGAAGCCTCCCAACTATTCGGTCGCTGTGTGTTCAAGTCCAGCTCATGCTGGCTTCCTCTCCGGCCGTACATGGGAAGATCTGTCAGCAACCTGCGGATGATCGTGGGTTTCCCCCGTGCTGTGCCCGGTTTCCTCCCACCAAAATGGTGGCCACCGACGTTAAAATGAAATATTGTTGAGTACGGCCCTTTATATAAAACCCGCAAATAAATAAATAAATAAAGTTTGCCATTTGACCTCACATCGACTTTTGTATGACGCTTACATATATACCCCTTTAATGGGTTTACAACTTTGATGAAAATGGCATACTGAGTTGAAGATCACCATGAGTGAACAACTCTTCGCAACAACTCAGTGCTATGCGTGACACAGTTTTAATAAACCTGACTACATCCACTGAATAGTTATTGTCATTACGGCACTTCAGCGGTATTTCACCCATGTTGTGACGAGGAAATGTTTAAAAGAGGAGACAACGAAAATATAACGAGAGTTATTTCAGAAGAGAATTCGATACAGACCTACACGGGCAGAGACATGCTTGGTAACTCTGTAAATCACCTTTTAATCTGGAATTCTAAGCAGTTTTAGAGAAACAGAAAATATGATAACATTACGCTCTTTACGAAACACTTCATTGTCGTGCAAAATATGGTCCGACTTCTTATCACAAACCAAGGCCGAGCATTGTGGCCTCCTGCTTGAGACCTTGGAAACTTAATACTATTTTCATAAGGTAAAATGATGAACTATAAGAACGGGTGATGTCACACCGGAGGCAGATGCTTTCTCTGGTGGTTTTAGACATCTCGCCCTTGATAAGGTAAAATTGATAAGATGCCGGCTCGTTCGACTTTCCCTACGTGGGCGTTTTTGCTTACCTTGTATTGCCGGTTATCTTATGTATCACTTATAAAGTGGCATCCGTAGCTCAGTTGGTTAGCGCGCTAGCGCAGCGCAACGACCCAGACGTCCCAGCTGGTTTCCACTCCGGCCGTACATGTTAAGGTCCTTCAGCAACCTGCGGATGGTCGTGGGTTTCCACCGGGCTGTGCACGGTTTCCTCCCACTATAATACTGGCCCCCATCGTGTAAGTGAAATATTCTTGAGCGCAAAACACCAATCAAATAAATAAATAAATACAAAAATAAAAAGGGACGTTTTTGAACATTATGTTGGGTTCTTTTTGTTGGGCCGTTTTCGTTGAGGGGAAATATTCTTGAGTCCGGTGAAAAACACCAATCAAGTAAATAAATAAATAACCTTCGGCACTGAACAAAAGTAATTTTGGAGGCAGTTATCTATTTTTAACAAGACACTGTCCGCTGCACTCGGACTATTATTATTTGTTTTTTTTTATTTATTTTTATTGGTGTTTTACGCCGTACATAGGCACGAGTATTTCACTTATACGAGGACGACCAGCATTATGAGGGGAGGACATCGGGCAAAGCCCGGGGAAACCACACATGACCAGTTAGAATATTTATTTATTTATTTATTTATTTATTTATTTATTTATTTGTATATGATGGAAGGAAATTTATCCTTTTGATTACAGTCTACAGTTTTACCTGGGAATGTCTAGAAATAATGTGCTGACTGAACGTATTCCCAAAATGACAGAAATCTGTCCTAACAATATATTTCTTACGACCAATTACACCGAATATATATCTTTAATCTGCTTAGAGTAATCTACTGCAGCATAGTGCCACACATATCCCACCATGTGCTAGTCGTACACTTTTTGCACTTAATGCTCAAAATACGTATAAAAACAGTGATTTTTGGGGGACCAATATTCCGCCATTTTCGACTAATGCACCATTTTATTTTCTGTCCAGTTTTCAAACGCTCGCTTATGTACATCAATAATATTTTAGGCCGGGGTTGAAAGCTACGAAACTGTATACCGCACACTTTAGGTGGCGTTACTTTAATTACCGAAGTTCATCGAGGATATAAGAGTAACCAGCAAACGTCTGTCTCCCACGTAACCAAGGCGACCATGTTGAACCAGCATGTTGTCAAGGACGACAAACTCCCCCTGTTGCAACTGGACTCCGATCGCGTGTTTCCACGTGACCTCTCGCAAATGTTGCAGGACTTCCGGTTCAATGTCGGACCCGTCGCCGTAGTGAGAGGTGAAAGGGATCTCATCGTCTGGGATATCCAATGAAGCCCAGAACGGGTGAGACGTGAAGTAGGTCGCGCTTAATTGAGCTTGATTAAACCAGATCTCTTCTCCTGGGAAAGAGGAAAAATCAAAAGTAAAACCATGAGCTTTCGTACACCGAAATATTGAGCTTTCAGAACGAAACATTTCTCTATTGCAACTAGAACATCTTCATAGCGAACTTTCTTTTTCTCGGTAGTACTTCAATCAATTGAATCGCAACTGATTTACTTGTTTTCACTGAAGACATTTCATAAATATACAATGGATACTGATTCATCCAGCTTCATCTCTAAAATCTCTTTCTATTTCTGTTTGTAGAATCGGTCCTAATTTCTTACTTTAAGTATGATTCCTTTCGTAATTATTAGGTAATTTGCCTTAAACGTTTTTCACGAAATGGGTCTTGAGCTTATTGGCCCGGAAGGCACGTAGTCGTCGATAGCTGGTACTGGAATGTCTGTTTCGACCATCAGCTTTATTTGCCGAGATTTACCGTATACGGAGTGAGATCGATGTATGTACAACAACCTGTGGTGTGGTGGGGTCTTGTGGCGGGCAGGTAACACCAGTTGGTCAATGATCCATCACTTTGCCATTTGTAACTGTAACCATGACCTGACATGATACGCTCCGCCTTATCTCTGTCCTCTGTCTGGAAAGCCTGCAAATATGAAGCAAAGGAAGAAGACTGCAGGTAGTCGTGGGTTTCGGTTGTGGGGTAGCTGGTAAATGGTCACAAGCAACCGGAAAATGGGATCTCCTGTCAGTGTATTCCTTTTTTTGTTAACTGTTCGTCTAAATGCTGAAAACAACAGCAAGGAAAACATCCCCTAGCAGCATATGCTAAGCAGAAATATATGCAGTGATGTTAGTTGCCATATTATAGGCCTTGCGTATTTAATAAAACAATCACATCAACAAAAAACAACAACAAAAAAAGAAATACCAATGCAAAGAGCTGGAAAATCTCCTTGTTATTTATTTATTTATTTTATTGGTGTGTTATGCCGTTCTCTAAAATATTTCACTTATACTGCAGTGGGCAATATTATGGTGGGAGGAAATCGGGTGGAGCCATTACCGATGGAATCCGACCTTGTCGGTTAACTTCTGTTATGGTTTTATTGTAACTGTTCATGTACGTGTTTAAGAAGTAACAACTTACACGCCCCTAGCACCATGGCTTAAAAGAAAAGAACACATTTATACAACCTACACCCTAAATGAAAGAGCTATACAAACTGTGTGGAATACTGTATTTTTTACATTTTTTAAAGGTTTCGTAAAAGAGACAAACTGTCATTTTTTTTTTAAAAAATCCACCTATTCGGGGCACATTGAAAGTCCCGCCATGTTTTAGGCTTTTCCAATGAAAATCATCCTTTCCTCCTCTTGAATATTCATTGTGACGTCACTGTGTTTAATTACCTACCATTTAATTAACGTGAATTTCCAGTCTCAGCTAAATATGTTCGTACATCGTGATAATGGTGGATTTTAAGTTCTGTTAAAGCCAACTCTAAAAAGGAAGAGTTTGAGATGTACTACAGGGCCACGTCATGCCTCCATGCGTGGCTTTTGACTTCCAAAATGTGTCTGAATTGCGATGTCCCGAAGGCAGAGAGCGCAACCTGTCCTTTCACAGATTGCCCCTGTCAAAGCCAGAAATCCCTGTTCCCACTCACTTGAGCTTGATGCGTGGCCGGTTGAACTACTGCTCTCAGCCTCACTCCTCTGCGATTCAAACTGGTAGCCTTGTAAGCCGAAGTTACATTCACTATCATCAGGACTTGGGCTGCGGTCCCCACTGAAGCCCTCCATTACGTTATCTACATGATTTCTTTTACCTTCAGAGAGAGAAGAGCTACTTTGCAAAGCTAAGCACGATGACGTAAGCAATCTGTTAAAATGGCGGCCTAAAAAGGCTTCCCAGTCTTGGATGTTTAACTATTAAATACTCAAATAACAAGCACTTCCGCCAGAAAATTTAGATTGTTTATTTAGCCATGAATAAAGCATTTTCTTTTAAGGTATAGGTTGTATAAATGTGGTCTTTTCTTTTAAGCAGAGTGGGGTAAAAGAACTACAGTGCTGTTAAATACAATTAATTAGACAGGTGAAAACGTTTTCCTTCACCAGGAACTTGGTTAACTTAGGCATCCTGTCCCAGCCACAGCTAACTTCCAGAGGATGGAACCCTCATACTTCCCCACATTGAAACGTACGTGTGTGCGCCTCAAAAACACTCGTTTTTCAATGTTACTTTAGTCTTATCTCCGACAATCTCTTGGTTAGAATTACCCCCGCCGTTTGTTTGTCTGCCTGAAGTGAACAACCTTAACTGGCGATATTACAAAACACGGAAATTATTATCACATCACTCGGTGGGTATTGCATTACTCGAGCATTATTACATAACAAGGTGTAATAATCATGTTTCGAAGGGAAGCTGCGGTAAATCGCGTATGTCTTCTTCTTGAATGTTCTTCAGCGTTTTGTCTGTGCTGTAGTCTTTTATTTTCTTCTGGAAACTATTCTTCTTTAACTAACCTTCTTTAAAGACAAGGAAAATACCAATATGGAATATATGTCAGATGGGAGACCATTACCCACTGTGCGGGAAAGTTTTTTTCTTTATAATCTTTTCTTTTTTTAATGTCATGGTGTGTTTGCAAGGAAATGCAATCTCCACGAAATTTGCCCTCTCGATGTATCCTTTTTACGGGTATTTTCAACCGAAAAAAAGTCTTTTCGAATCTTTGGATTCCAATATAGCCATTGATGTAACCAGTGACGTCACATCAGATTTTTGATCATTTAATACAAACATACTTCTAGGCCTCGCGAATCAAAATGTGTATATACGTTCCATATACAGATCTGTAACCGTTTTGTAGGAAAGGACCTCAACACGAACTATTTTAAGCATAATTTATGGAGATGACATCACAGATACGCAATGGATCCCAACATATGACCACAGAATGCGATATTTTAACAGCATCTTACTTGGTTGGATAAATTATAAGAAAAGAAAAGAAAAAACATCGACAGTGCTTAACGGTCTTTTACTTGACGTGTACGTGTCAAAATCAGCTTTAACAACAGGATCAGCTCTTGATGGAGAGATGTCCTTAAATATCAAAGACTACAGCACAAAGAGTAAACCAAAGCAGACACGTGAGTGTCTGGCACATGGTCACAAATAAACCGAGAATTTCGGTTTTTTTGTCAGTTTAGTTAAGGATTTTTCCCAGCTGATGTAAATGTTTAAACAGTGACAATGTAGACGTCCTCTACCGCCATATTTATTTCCCTTGCTTTGGAACGCTTTTCTGCTGGTTCGTATTATCAGTATGAAGCCAGATTCATGCGTCTGAAGCGACTTTACGTAACGTCTTGTCAAAGGCGAAAAAGCTCTATTTCATACGAACTATTCACATTTCAACTATTGTTGACTGACGTTTAAAATGTTCCTGGTTTGTTAAAAATCGTTCCACATTATTAGGTTATGAGCGCCGCGCTACAAAAGTAACTGTTTAACGAAGTTTAGCGTTGTAAAATAATTTGTTTGTGACACATGTTGCTGAGAGAGAAAAATCTGTAAAGTCTGGTAAAAAAGCGCATTTCACAGAGACGAATAAAATATAAAAGACTACAGCACAGAGCAGAGTAAAACCCGAGCAGCGACAACAATGTAAAAGATGACAAGTCGTCACGCGTTACCGGTCAAATCCGGTCTCATCAGTTTGCTTTCGTTATGGTTTTATTCTAACTGTTCATATAAGTGCCTTGGAAGTGCCGTTAAATGTAATTTATTAGACGTCATTGGTAAAATAAATCCAGTAACATGTCGCGGTATCATTTCTCATGGACGCATCTTTACGTCAAATAGGGCGATTCCTTCATAAAAGGCATCAGTGAGTTTTCCAAACTACCTCTTGCCAGGAAACGTACACCGTCTCACGCTGTGAACTAGGCAGATGACTTCTATAGCGAATTCCAAGCCGTTTGAACTTTTCCTTCACATCTGGATCTAAATCCGCCTGAATTTCTCTATTCGCCACCAAAACGGTTTCCCCCCCACATCCGGGCTTTGGCGGAATCTCACAGAAAAAAAATATCTGTAAAAGAGTTAATCGTCTCGTTAACATTTAGGTGGTTAGAGTGTTAGCCTCGGCGTCGGGAGATCCGGGATCAAGCCCTGGTCGGGTCATACCAAAGACTAAATATGGTAATTCTTGCTGCCTTACTTGGCGCTCAGTACTCAGAAGGTAGAACAAGGAAACAGGACTGGTCGGCCTGTTGTCAGTATAATGTGACTGGGGTGTCGTGTCTGGTGTCTTCGGTTTCAATGATGCAGCGCTATAAGTAACACCGTAGTCATGGTAGCAGGTCTCGCATGGAACAGGGAGACACTGTCGTTCTATGACCGAAATAATAACCGTTTTTATGACCCAATAAAGCAAACAAACACAATGGTATTTATTTATGTAAATTAGATAGGGACATTATTCTTCATCATCATATTTCGTTCATTCTATTTATTTATTTCATTGATGTTTTAAGCTGCAAACAAGAATCTGTCACTTATAGGACGGCGGCCTACATTAGTGTGGGAGGAAAGTGGGCAGAGCCCGCTGGAAACCCATGACAATCCACAGGTTACCGGCAAACCTTCCCTGGCCGGAGAGAAAGCCAGCATGAGAAGCGACCGCACTGGTGATAGGCACGGGGCCAAAACGTCGCGCTGGTGCGCTAACCCCTTCGGAGGCCCGATTTGATCCTTACAGTTAGGTGGTATTACATATGTGAAGTTTATTGAAGATATTTTGCCTTTCACTAATATGAGTAACTTTCAGTTCGTCATGTTGGTAAGTTCGTCAGGTACTATTTGGATTACTATTTGGTTTCATCCGCCTACAAAACCGCCTGGCGTCGTATACGTGTAAAATCCACATATCTTTATTTGCAGAGTGAAGCAAACAAAAGAGAACAGGAAATATTTCTTTATTTATGTGACTGTTGATTATCACCATATACTCAAGAGATTTTCACGTAGACGAAGGCGCTCAGTATTATGGGTGAAGGAAACCGAAACGCCTAGTGAAAACCATGACCCTGTGGCAAATCACTGGCGAACTTTCCATCTTGTTACTTTCCGATGTTCACGCCATATTCACCGGTCTTTAATGAACGTAAGCTACGTCGGCCGGCTATTGAGACCAATGCCCCAAGGGCAGTGAAGCCAGCTAGGGAAAAGCGCCTTCCCCCCTCCCTCAGAAAAAAACAACAACAAAAAAAACAACAACAGATAAATATATCAAGTAATGGTAATGGCTGTACTTGCATGTGTCGGCGAGTTGGGCGTATATGACATCTCATTGTGTGGCTCGATGGTGAAACATGGCGGCTCCCGACTGGCTGTCAACACATCCGACTCCACAATCTCTCTGACTCCAATTCCCGCCTCGTATCGCATCGTCTCTATCCCCAGGTATTTGTTGAAGGTGGCCATGTCGTGGACCGATTTCAGGGGAAGACCCTTAAAGAGAATGGCGCCAGAAACCGCCAGTTTTTTGCGCAGGACGGTCTTGACGATGTCTGCCAGTTCCTTCGACAGTTTCTCCGTTGACGTCAGTTCTCTCATGTCCACAACTGTGGGGAAAACTTCCCGGGGGCTGGGCAAGTAACGCGGCATCCCTGCCCCATGAGCCCCCGCCAAGTAAGGACGACCGGCTATTATCGGTTGACCCTCGGGAGAAGTAAAACAACGGATTAAGTCAGTTTCATTGACGGTCTCATTGGGAACCTTCTTCGAATTGCACCTCCATGACGTCAAGGAAACTTGCTGGCTCCTGCTGGAAGCCAGGCGGAGAGAAGTTAACAGACGTAGAGGGTGCATGATAAGTATTCGACATCGACTAATCGGTTTCTCGGACGGGTAGGCAAAAGAATCATCTGAGATTTCCAAAAATAGTTATCTCATCAAGCAGCAGTTAAATGCAGGATAGCCTTCATTCGTGACGCGGCATTGGCAATGTAACTTCCTAACCAGTTAGGAAAGACGGCGTATCACTGAACCCCCTTAGCTGTTAACCGTTGCATAACACTTTCCGCCAAGTATGGAAGCCGACAAAGGATCTGCCGCTGCTTCGTGCCCTCGACATGTATGACAAAGGTCTGGGTAGCGAAAGATCCTCAATCCACGTACAAGGTCATCGCCATTTTTGTTCACACAACAATGTATGTATGCGTGGCTTTAATATCGTAAGACATCAAGTTTGGCCTGAAATTCATGGAAGCAGAAATCACGCAATAGAAAGAGATTTACGGGTTAGGATTAGGGTTTTTGAAATGGATGTTGAAAAGGTGTGAATCATTCTCTGGCTGGTTTTGCGCTATACCCCAAGTTGTGTTTCTCATGGCGTTGGTTAAATGCCTTTCCTTTAATTAGAATAAGGTTCGGTGGGATTTCTTTCTTTCTCAAGCTTTTGTCATCATTTCTGCATTATTTTGGTGATCACAACATTCATGTATTCATGTATGTGTATGGTTTTCCTTACCAATATTACATGCATTCCTCCATATGTACACTGATGTGATAAACTAATGTCTCACAACATTGTGTAGTGTTGGCTTTCGATCGCTAAACTTGAGTTAACTATTTACTTAGCTTGGTATCAAACAGGTGTTGAACTTGTATTAAAAGAGTGTTCTGAGTGATAAACACCCATACCACACCTCACAGGGGACAACAGCAGGCTGTTGGAGTTAAAAAGGTGGTTATCTGTTGCTAAAAGGGCATCAACTGACAAGGAACACCCTTTCGACACCCTAACAAACTCCAAGCAATATCTGCAGTGTTACAAAGGGGTCGGCCTAATGTTGAAAGAGTGTTTATGTAAAATAGAACCTTTTTGACATCTTAGAAAAGACTTGGGTTAGCTGTTGCATTACGAAATGGTGTATACCGAGGTATTAAGCAGCGAAACAAACGTAAAATCTCATTGGTAATATAGGCTACGTTGTAGTGTTGGGGTTCCCGTTTTAGATCACCCAGCCATGAGGGAATCAAAACACTTTTAGAGCTGTTAATTAAATCCCATAATTTACGATAATGCATGGTTAGAATCTGGATTTCTACTTACCTTCTGTCTCTCATTTCAATGCATATAGCCTTACATGTAGGTTATACTTTATCCTGTTTGACCATCATTGGTTTGAATATTGAAATGGTAGGGAAAACTTGAGGTCCTATATAGACCTATATTGACTAAAATTGAGCCAATCTTTGGTAGCCTAATATTGTTATAAGTGTTGTCCCGATGCTTAATACACCTAGATATATTTATCTCTATAATATGTTCGACAACAGTTTTAGCCAGCTTGCTCTGCAACTAAACCGTATACATACCAACAACAGAGTTAAAGCCAGCCAGCTTTTGAAGCTATTTACCATAAAACAAATGAGGCACACGTCTGTGTGTTCGTATGTATGCTGTTCTTTGTGGCTGATTTCATTGCAAAACCGTCTGACGTCCAGACATAAAGTCATTTAACCCACACCCAGTTTAAGTTCCTGCAGTGACGTCCAGATGGCTGCATGCACTCAGCAAGGGACCGATTCCCGTGTACATTTAGAGCTCGGGCCTGCATTCTGTGTAACGTGAAGCAGTATGTAACGTGCATTATCATGTCATATATCAGTTTTGCAGCAAACGCGGATTTCATACTTTATATATTCATGGTGATATTGGTACTGGCCAAAACACTGGCTGGCAACGAACGAGAGCTAGTCCCCCTTAATCAACATCCTACAGTGGACTTTCAAGATAAGCATGCACGTTAGTTCATTTTAACGTCGAACATCTAGTAAGAATTAGCCAAGGAACAATCTGCCATAGATCTTTCCAATAACTCTGTCGTCACACTACGTTACAGGGCGATGTAAGGAAGACTGTTAAGATACATATTTTATAAATTACACAATTAAGGGAAAAAAAATTTAAAACAAAGAGAAAAGAAAACCTGTTTGCGCCTAAGTTCAGAATTGTGATAAGAAAGCTGCAAACTAAGCTACAACTGATACAACCATACAGATCCTGATAAAAGTTTCACGCTCTGAAGACCACGTGTACCGAAGATCTTGTTGCGTTGCACCTGGTGAGTTTCTAAAGGCTTTGTATTTGCTATTTTTCCGCTAAAGGGGGTTCAGTTTTATCTAAGGTGACACTATACATATTTAAATATCTGAGTCCGGCCGAAAGGGTTCAGTTAAGTGTTGCTAAAGTTTCTTTGTCTATCCACAGTGAACACGTATCGCTCAGACAATGTCTGTGTGTCGTTGTTGTACTTCATTTCTAAGATAGAAACCTAGTTCACCTATACCAGAGAGCAGATCAGCATTCATCTCTGCTATGCTTAGTGACGTATAAGAAAGATTTTTGCCGTTACAATCTTCTGTTCAGTGTTATGTATACAGTAAGTCGAATTTTAGATACATGTTCTCACAACGCGTTGCACTAAGAGTCATATTAGTCCTATCCAGAAGGGGAGTTGACCCCTCGAATCTCTGTGACTTGACTCTGTACTTCTGCAGATACACAAAAACTCATATAAATATTAAAAGGCTTTCAAGGAGTTGTTCTTGTCAAATCCATGTTTGTACAACTGCCGTATTTTTCGGTTATGGATAGTACTGAAAGACTGTGGCGCTTTGACTGACAAAGATGCGGACAATCGATTGCTTTATAGGCTCGCTGTAAGAGTCATATGGCATCAGATAAGTGGGACAAAAAAATTACAGTCCAAGTTAGAGTTCCGCTTCAGGTTGGATTTATTTTCCCACACGTTCGGTTACCTAAAAAGCCAGGATTAAAGTATACTTTACTGCTCACCGTTAATACGGTGATCTGACTCATTCAAGATAAAGGGTTAACATAATTCTCAACACAATTTTCTTAGAACAATTTCGCAATTTTTTTTTCGCTCAGGCATTTAAAAGCAAAATTAACCGTAACTTTTAGTCGATGTTAACCACCTTAATAAACCAGAGAACACGGTCTTAGTACACGCACTTCTAAATTTCAAATGTTGCATTTACACTTACATTCTAGTGTTGACTGCACACTGGAACAAATAAAAAACAATTTGTATCCTTTTACGCATTGTCCATGACCCTGTTAAATGTATGATTACAAAGAACTGGTTATCCGTACATATATAATGTACATGTCACATTGGAACTCATTTCAGAAATACCTGAATATTTCAATTCCACTACAATATGACACTTAATGACATATTTAATGTACACTCTGCATGAAAGAAGTAACCTTTACACACAAGTATGCAGAAATGTGTATCAGTATCCTTACCAGACACAATATGGAAATCTTTCGTGACTTCATGTTCTGACAGTCGCCCGGTTATCAGGCAACGACCTCACGGCAAAACGGATCTGTTATTTACCTGTAATCACCACAGCATAATATAAGACCCCCATAACTCGTAACTGATGTGATTCCTGTTAGTGCACATTACTAAGTAACGAATATACCCTAAATATTGACAAAATATCGACACCGGTGTAAACATTTTTACAAGCGCTACAACAACAACGTGTGCTACTCACTGTGTCTTCAGATTTGACGGTGTTTCATTACTTATGCAACACACACTGGTCTTCAGTCTTGACAACACTTTATACCAACTTGTGATTGATGTCTGTTAAGAACAATTGTAAAAATAGTGGCAATTTACCGTTTTGGAACCATCGCCGAATCATATTTTTGGCGGACTTTCTCATCAAGATGTCAAATCACTCTCCGCACTTAGAGTTCCTTTGTTTATGACAGGCGGAATTTACACTGCTACCAGTTCAGTAACAATGATACTCCTTAAATGAAACAAACATTTCAGACTTACTGTGAACCTGAACAACTTGGATAAAAGGAATTATCACTGCAGTGAATGCGGCCCACAGAAGAAAGAGGATAAGGGAGATAACTATACAAGAGCAAGAACACACCAAATAAAAAAATGTAACTGATTAACTTCCCCTGTTACACAAGCTATTTATGGAGACCCTACAACTGATGACGACACAGCAAACGTAAGTTGTTTTTTACCGTCTATTGCCTATTGTTAGTTAACAATGCATCCGTTAACATGCACTCCTTTAAGAAATAGAAGCAAGTAATAAAACTGAAATTAAGAAATGTAGGTCTAATGATATTTGCCCAGACCAAAGAAATATTATTTTTACAGCCCTTTCCGAACAGTAATAACGCGCCTGAGTTATATCGTTTCAGCAGTATGCGCCAGTAAAAGCAAAATGATCCGTTTTATGCCATTAGGACATCAATTATTGTGCTTTGTCAGTTTTTACCTATCTATTGCTCGGTTTTGGGTTATATCACTCCCCCTCTTAATGTTTATATTCTTAGGATATTCAAATAATACATTCTAACTGAAAATATGTAACCACAATGAAATGCACTTTCATAAAGTTCATACCAAGTCCTCCACTGTGACGGTAATTAATATGATAACTGCCCTTCATTTAAGTATTATGTCTGTTTGAAGATTAAGTAAGAATTTCCTTTGCAGTACGTGTAGTTTCCATGATTTGCTATACAAGTTAGACAGTGGAAGTTGAGGTGTCAAATTGTGTTGTTTAACAACTACTGACCGTTTGAGCAAGACGCTAGTCTGACATATGTTGTGTAGTTTTCAGTGAATGAAAATTTACCAAAATGTCGCTTATCATAAGAACAGATTGGTTAAAAAATTACAGTACCCGTACCAACTGATTACAGGATTAAGACTGTAGCGGACAGAATGTATTACGCTACTGAAATGACAAAGTGATGTCATCATCAAATCCAAATATTTTACAAAATGGAGTTCCTCATATTAAGAACTTTGAACAGATGCTGAGTCCAATCTCTTTTCTTTCTCAGTACATATGAAGCGATCACACCAGTTCGAAAATACGCTGGAGTAAGGCGCAACGAAGTTTCAACATTCAAGCTGTTTGTGGCGAAAGAACGACTTCTCAATACCAAGGACCTCCTCAATGGGCTTGAGCTCTACTTGAGATATGCATCCAAATGGAAAACAACTTTATAGTGTTGGAAATTTTTTATGAAATTATTTTGCTCTAGACTAAGAGGAATTGTTGTTAGGACAATTGTCCATAGGGAGAATGGGACAAATTAAGTACAGTATCGGTGAAATGAAATAATAATAAAAAAAATAGCGAAAGATGATTTTCTTACATGTTCCACGCTGGTGACATTTGTATTCATAAAGATATATATATATATATTTGATAAATGCACATTATCATTGCAAAATAACTGTGACTGTTTTTCTTTATGATGCCTGTCTCATTTTCAGGTTGATGAAATTAAAGAAACTGTATCACAGATTTTCGGTGGAAACGTTGAAAATTTTACCATTGCAGGCAGAACAATTTGTGTCCAGTCTATGTAGGAGACTGTTCATTTTAACTACATAATTTAAGGGCTATAGCCCATGGAATTGGTATTTCACTAAGAGCTGTTCCGGTTATGAAGGGAAAAGATGGGCTGATCGAATTTTAAGGCGAAAATCCTTTGTTTAGTTTCTCTGAGTAAACATCATCTGCGTGTTATACCACTGTTGTATTAGTAGGTCATCAATGAGCTTTACGGCCTGTTGTTGACCTCTTGCCATGGCTGAGTCTCTAAGCTATGACTGACCATGCAATAGAATAAAGTTGTTATAAAACACTCATTTGACGGGGCAGCGGGATATTCTTCTTCGCTGGCCATATTCTGTTACATTTCTGAATGGTATGTAAACGATACTGAACCGTATTCAGACAACTGAACACACTCCATTTTAAAGAGGAATGTACACCCTAATAAGACTTAACATAAAACACCTTTTGGAAAACGTATTTACACCTTTTCTGAATGGTGTTAATCCACATCCTTTCCAAAAGGTGTTATTCCACACCCTATCCATTCAACACCTTTCAAAAAGGTGTTATTCCACACCCTATCCATTCAACACCTTTCAAAAAGGTGTTATTCCACACCCATTCTTTAGAGTGTTAATTCACACCCCTTCTTAGGGTGTCAATTCATCCCCTTTCGAAGGGTGTAAACTTACACCTAATGGCGTGTGCGTCCTGGGACAAGTCATTTAGGCCCATTATGGGTGCATTCTGACACCATTTCAGATAAGACTATGTACACAATAATATGACAACAATTCAAAGTTTCTCCCACCATGAGTGAAATATTTTTTGCAATATTTTTAAAACACCAATCAAATATATTAGTAAATAAATAAATAAAACAATACAAAGGGACCAAAACCACAAGAGACCACACATAAAAGACAGAGGGAGGATCTATCTTTCTATCTATTTGCCGGTGATCTGGATAATAGCGACTTCAAGGTTTCGAATGGATGGCTACAGAGTTTTCTGCGCAGACACAACATAGTGTTCGGCACGATGAGCGGAGAAAGGGGGGGGGGATGTGAACAACGCCACAGTGGAAGACTGGAAAGGCAAATTGTCATAGCTCTGCGGGGACTACAAGCCCAAGGACATTTTCAATATGGATGAGAAGGGCTTGTTTTTCCTTGACACGACAAAGAATACCTTTTATATGAAAGGGGATGACTGGGCTGGTGGAAAATGCTCTAAACAGCGGGTTACCGTGGCCTTGTGTGTTACCATGGTGGAGGAGAAGATGAAGCCGCTTGTGATCGGTAGGGCAAAGCGACCCGATATTTCGGCCAGTTGGATATCAACACGCTCCCGGTGACTTACCGGTACAACAAAATGGCCTGGATGACGTCAGCGTTTTTTGGAGAATCGGCTTTTGGACTTTGATCGACAGATGAAAAAGGAAGGTGGACACGTGCTGCTGTTTCTTGACAATGCCCCATCCCATCCACAGCTGAATTTGCATAGAGTCAAGCTGATGTTTTTGCCAGCAAACACGACCAGTAAGTCCCAGCCAATGCACCAGGGAATTATCCAAGCCCCTAAACTGACAGTCCGTCGCCGACAACTCCAGTACATGTTGAATGCTATGGATAATCATGAGTTGTCAACCATTACAGACTTATTGAATTCAATTTCAGTTCTTGATACTATATACTGGTATAGCAAGTGCCTGGAAGGAAGTGGACAAGTCTACAATTCACAAGTGTTTTTGTAAATGTGGGTTTCGCCATGACGAAAATGCGTCAACGTCGGAGGATGACAACAACGATGACGACAACGACGTTCCTCAGGCTCTCGTGAAGCTACCCCATGATCTTTTTGGCTATACCTTTGGGGAACTAGCGGATATACAGGGTGTCCCAAAACAATGCCCTCACCCTTTGACTACCCATTACTCATATATTTTTGTTTTCGTTACAGGTGCAACTAACCCTAAATAATGGCAGACGTACGACTAACTGACTGATTTTATCTATGTCAATAAACACCTCCATCAAAACAAAATACATAAGTAATGGGCAGTCAAAGGGTGAGTACATTTTGGGGGACACCTTGTAGACATTAATGTACACACTCATAACTCTGAAATTTGTGACTGGAACAGTCCTGCCACAGAACTTCTCAGCAATAACACTGTTAGCGTGTGCAGTGACGATGATGATGTAGAGGATGACGAGATCACACCTGCAGCAGAGACTTGTTCCATTGTAGATGCTCAAGTGGACATCACGATGTTAAAGATGTTCTCTGTACAGCAAGGACAAATGGATATGCTGAATCTCGTAATGGGATTCCAGGATAAAGTAAATTCCATTCTTATGGTGTCAAGACCAACACAGACCAAAATAAGTGACTTTTTTCATTGATTCAATTCTTTATTTTGTCGCATCGTGTGCATAAACAGGCCTGTTTATGATTGCTTCAGTCATCTACAAATGGGCTGTGTATATTTATTCATGTATGTTTTTTTTGGGGGGGTTGGTTTTTTTTTTCACTTTTTCAACAAATGCGCAATATGCATTTTGCTATACCACTACCACTGGTTATGTTACTGTGTGTCGGCCTTAGTACGTTAAGACTTCTGTGTATGACATAAATACATACACGTGTACGTTATTTGGAACTCATTCAGTTATGTGTTGTCTTGGTATTTTACTCAACCTATCTCATGCGTCCACCTGTCAGATGTGGCCACTTTTTCGTTTTCCTTTAACAGGCCACATACGACAGGCTTGACTATTGCAGCCATACACCCCTTACGGTCCACCTTGTGTTGCATGCTCTGGAGTAAACATTTTGTCGAAATGTATGATCCCCTTCTGACAGGGCAACGATCATTTTGGCATGATTACTGACTTATTTATTGCTGGATTGATTTATTTATGTTTGAATACTGTTTTATTGTTCCGTGAGCTGTATATATATGTATGCTTGGGTTTTATGTCGTACTCAACAATTTTTCAGTCATACGACGACGAAGAGTCCTTAGAATGTATATATATTTTGTGTTTTCTTGTGGCGGGCACCAGACATACTGACACCAGACCGACCGGTCCTGTTTCTATGCTCTAACCTCTCACAGCTGAACGCTAGACGTGGCAACAAGTAGGATTTTTAAAGTTTTTCGTATGACCCGGCCCGGGATTGACCCCGGATCGAGCTGTATATAGGTTTCAAGACTAATGCGTTCTGTTCGAACCGAAGGAGTCTAATCCTACATTTACATGAAGGGAATCCATTTGTTCTGAGTTTTTGGTTAGGATCATCAGGGTATATATCTAGTTGTTGTGGAATACCAGCTCTGATAGCTTTGACATATATATCCATGCAGCCTGGTTAAATCATTTTCCTATGTTTAAATAATTAAATTTCCCCCGTTTTTGACAAAAGCCGAGCCATTTTGATTGGTCAGTTGTTTTTGGACACGTGCGTTTATATTCGCATAAACCTAAAAATATATAAACCACGCCGCCCCCCCCCTCCACAAGAACTACTTTCTCGACTGCAAATAGCACAACCGTGTGACCGTATCCAAGCTGCCATAAAAACTATTTAATCCAGAAATCATTACTCCATTGTTACTATTTTTTCTTCAGAAATTAAAGACACTAATGTAAAAATAATAGTAAAAAATATTTTTACAACATGGCATACATGCTGTCATCAAATGACACCTGGTACACACGTAGGTCCTGTATTCCTGTATGCGTTTTTTTATTCAGGTCAGCATGGGACTTCGTGTATTGTGAAAAATGTGTCAACGAATATATAGGGCTTGTAGCCTCTTACGCGTACAAAGAAACAGAGCTTGTGCTTGTTGAGCTGAAAGATGGCAGGACCTCAACACTGACCTCTCAGTTTAAAACCTTAACAGAAGATCAACTGAAAGTTCCGCAGGTCTGTCTACTGTCAGAGGCAACAAAGAAAACCACTAGACGGGAAAGAGGACTTTTCCAAGGTAAGGAAAAAACATTCTAGGATTAAAACAGCATGTTCAATGAAAATAACCACTCCATCGTCAGTTTTGTCTAACACTGGATATTTAACACGTCATTTTGTATAAATTCTTCCAGCAAAAGAAAAATTAATATTACTGATTGTTTAAATATTTAATTATAAGGAATATAAAACCTAAGCAAAAAAGGTAAACCATTGTTATTCATGTTTTCCAGAAGATCTGAATCGGATACTGAGAAGATTTTGCGTTAAGGAACAGGCGAAAAAAAAACTATACCACAAACGCCGAACACTTGCCTGCCAAGGAAGCACAAGAACAATACCGGGTAATGTAATGAATGTTAGGTCTGCTAACATCTAATATCTGTTTAAACTGAAAATTACAATTTAATATAAAGGAAAACATTTCTAGACCAACCCGTCAAAAACAGATAATTGGACCCGGGGATATGAATAAAATAAGTTTCCACCTTCATAGCGATAATTCCCCTGTAATTTTAAGGTATCGTGTTTGGTATGACTTTGTCTTGCAATTCACCACTGAATGCCTCGAACTCCATGAACAACTGAATACAAATTCTTTTGAGCTCCACAGGGATGAAAACATGAGAGATACGTCTTTCTTAAACACGACACTAAGCAGAAAAACCATCAAAGTCGCCTCAGTAATATAGTCACCAGCCGATGAACGAATGGATTCCAGCGCTTCATAAAGGTGCTCGGTAGAATTCCTAAAAGGTTTTTTTTTCAGGAATGTCAGCTTAATTTTTTTGTAATAATGAGCTTTAAGATTGTCTTTTTATGACATTTCATTCCATATCCAGCTAATGTATGTCATGAAGGGTTGTTGCGTCTGATAATGTAGCATGTACCAATACTATGGTTACCAAACGATATTGCATCAATTTCTTGCCGGTAATGTTGCAACGACCGACACTATAGTAAAAACCACGGATAATGTTACAGGTTTTCCAACCGATACTGCAGTACGTTTTTACTGATCATGTAGTAATGTACAGGAAAGTTTTAAACACTATCGGTCGCTTTTACAAAAGCATTGGTTGCTGTAAATGTATCGGTCGAAAAGTTATCACTTACTACTCCTGATATTCACCACGTCATCGGTCGCAACAATGGTGCATGAAAGGTCTGTGTGCCGTGTACCTGGTATAAAAGTAGCGGTTTTAATATCCCCTCTACAATAAAACGGTAACAGAGATACTTTTATACCTCTTCTTTCCATACAGTGTGGTACATGTGTTTTGTATTGTGTAAATGTGGAGAGCTCATTGTTAAAATTGTTATCTATATACACACTGGTTTTGACGCACCAGTTTGTACACACCTGCATCTCTCCGTCACCAGTGGAATCTGTTGATTACTTCTACTGCCAGGTAATTACCTATATATAATTAAAATTATATATATTTACATTGTGGTGATAATTTCATTAATAGGACTGACATTTGGGAATTTCACGTAGTTTTGCTGGTTGATGGCCCAGTCTGTGATTTGGATACTTTGTTTAGTATCTAACTTGTTGCAACTAAGTTTACTGCCTTTTTACCTAGTTCTACCTGAGCAATCGTGCAAGAAGGGTATAAGTTTCTACTATATGTGTTTAAGCATTTACATGAACAGTTAGAATATAAACTTAAATGAGGTAAATTGACAAGGACCGCACTTCACCGGTCACGTGTGACCATTTGCCAACTATCACACTGTCGTCTCTGCTCTGGTTTTGCCCTCCATGCCGTGCCCCTTCTGTATTGTATCCCGGCATTAAGCGGTCTCTTGCAGGTGGACTGAACATCTCCGAGGCATGGTCCCTTTGCGTCATTTTCATGTTATTGTTCGCTAAATGTGATTACAATCCATTCTGAATAATTCCAGATCAGTGAACTCTGATATATTGCAATTCACTTTGCTGCATTTTTTTTAGCTAATTATGCTTATGTCACCCATCCCTGGCTGAGATACGGATATTCAGCGTGGGATCAAGGGGTGGTGGAATGAATGTACTCAACACCTGTAAATAGGATTACATTACTTTAATCCGGAGGCTCGAAATCGGCGTTATTACAGAAAGAGAAGCACACCGCCGAACGGGTGCTCAATTCATCAGATAAACCAACAAACTATTCATACATTTATGGTAATGTTTACCCATTGGAGAAAAATGCTGGAATGCGTAACAACACTTTCTATTATTTCATCACAGTTAAACTTGCATCATATCTCTTGACTACACTTGACAACAATAAGACAGATTATCCTTTTCGGTATTTTACGGTAATACAGCTTCGGCTCTTGTATGTGACTCAGGCGTACACAAATCAGCATGAGATATCTTTATGAATAAAACTTCTCTGACAATAACTGTTTCTGTCAATTCTTAACTGCCTTAGAACCTTATATTCCGTACTACTTGGAAGCACAGATTATCAGAAATACATATACTGAGCATTACTGCATTACCGTGTACTTGCACATGGGCCTAACACAAATGGGCATAAAAGTTATCTAACATTACTAATTGAACAGTTCCAACATTGCACTTAACTGAAAACTTCAAAACAATCTGCTGTTAGTCCTTCCATTAATATTCATAATTCTCCAAAGTGTGTGGACCGGCGTTCCCTCACTAAGGATGAACTACACATAGAACTTGTGACATCACGTAGTGGTTTAGATATGTGGAGTTAATTTAAGGCTAGTTATAGGACTAATGCAGCAAAATTATCTCTACGACATTGGTGTTTATCCCCAAAAAACCTACCATCAGTTACATTTCTTTCCTTTTCATGCAACTATATACTTCACATCTGTTACGTCATAGAACAGCAGAAGACTGTGCGCGTCAGTCCCGCTCTCCCACATACAACGAAGGCTGTTCACATCATCATTGTTTACTGTAAAAAATCTACTTATTTCTGACTGAGAAACAGTCCAATTATTACACGGAGTTGTTCCTTGAACATTTGCAACCATGATCATAACATAATATGGTATTTACGTACCTGTAAATAGGATTACATTACTTTAATCCGAAGCCTCGAAATCCGCGTTATTACAGAAAAAGAAGTACACCGCCAAACGGGGCTGTTAGCAAAACTAAGTTTAGTGAAAATAACCCGAAAGCGGACTAAACCTGTATAATAGAGTATGCCCTTATAAGCAAACGATCACAATTGTTCACAATTGTAACTATTATTATATGCACTATTACCAGGTAACTATACACTATAGAACATTACCATAAATCCATGAAATGAATAACATTTCTGCAATTATTTCTCTCGAATAAATAAAAAAGTCGGGGGAGGGAAGGCATTCTCAACCATTAGCGTAAATATCAGGACTTGTATAACGTCACATTCTCAACGGGCACAAAAATGTCGTCCCGACATTACAAGACACAAACTCTAGAGCATCATGAAATAAGGAGAATATCTGTTACACTGTCTAATTTCTGTTACTTTACATGGGCCACGTATATCCTCCCAGCGGGTACCTCATCACTGGATGTGACAGCCAAAGTGGCATAGGACTGGCATGATGTGGATAAGAAGGCAACTGTCTGTAGACTTGGTGAGGTGCTACAGGAACATATGACGGATTGCCCTGGTCAGAATAAGTGAAATGAAGAGGTGGTCTTCTTTCGCGCGATGGTTTCTTCTCTGGCTCTGGCTCCAGCTCCGGCTCGGGCTCAGGCTCCGCTATAGGACTAGCTTGTCCTGTTCGAGGGACAAACACTTCTGCATTTGGTGTGAGTTCATCAGGTTTCTGTTCCTGGTGACGCGGAGGGATCGACATGTACCATTCATCTTCCCTATTTTCGTCTGGCGAATCAGGTAGACCTTTTGGGGGAGTGGGTGGTGTTCGGCGCTTGGTCTGTTTGGGAATTTCCTTAACAAGGCGAAATCGCTCCAAGGAGTCGCATGGTAACAGCATATTCCTATGCAAGGTTCGAATCCTGCCTCCACCACTTTCAGGTTTAACCTCACACACCCGTCCATCAGTTCCCTTGTGTTCTATCACCACATGTATGAATATCCTCCCAATGTTCCTTGAGTTTGAACGGGCCTCCACGTTCGGACAGGTTCCGTATGAGGGCGCGATCTCCCTGTTTGAGTATGGATGCCCTTGCTCTCTTGTCTTATCGTGCCTTGGATCTAACCGATGCTTGATTTCCTCTATTCTGCACTACTCGGTACGCCTCTGTCATGCGCTCCCGCCACTCATCGGAATATTCAGTGTGACCAGCCGCACCATTGATGCCGTTCAGTCCGAAAGCCAAGTCCACTGGCAAACGGGGTGATCGTCCGAAGAGCAGAAAGAAACCCGAAAATCCAGTAACATCAGGTTTTGTGCAATTATAGGCATGGATCACTTTGTTTAGGAGGCGCTTCCAGTCCCTTTTTGCATTAGCGCCGCCAATCCGCAACATCCCTAATAGCGTCTGGTTGAATCGTTCTAACTGTCCGTTGCCTTGAGGATGGTAGGGTGTAGTGCGAGAATGGATCACTTGCCTGAATCGCTCGAGCTCCTTAAACAGACTGTTTTCAAATTCAGTTCCCTGGTCGTAATGTATCTTTCCTGGCAACCCGAACCTCAAAATAAAGTCATTAAATATCTTCTCTGCTACTGTCTTAGCCGATTTACTTCTGGTAGCATAGGCCTGGGCGAACCGCGTAAAATGATCCATGATCACAAGGATATCTTCATGCCCTCCACTGCACTTCTCCAAGTGAACAAAATCAATTGAGATGAGCTCAAATGGAACATGGCTGACTATGGACTACATGGCCGCTATCGGTAAAGGATTTGGCACTTTACTTTTGATGTAGGGACACCTTTTAGTTATGTAGGGGTGTATATCGTTCTTCATGCCTGGCCAATAAAATCTCTGTCTGACTAGATCTTCTACTCTCTCAACACACAAACGGCCCATGTTTTCATGAAGGTCTTTAAAGATTTTGCCATGGTAGCATTGGGGAAGCACAAGTTGTTTTCGAACATTCCCATTTAGTAGCGCAGTCCGCCGTTTCAGCAGTCCGTCACTGTCGATAAGCAATTTCTTTCATTCGTGGACGAGACCCCTAGCTCTACCTTAGACTGACCGTGTAGGTGTTGTTTTACATTTCACTTTAGCTTGAAAAACAGGTCCAATGACAGGGTCATTTTCCTGGAAATTCCTGATCTGTTTTACTGGGATGCGTTCTCCATGGCCACCACTGAATGGGCTCAACATCTCAAAGTCATGGTCACCTTCTGTGATGGAAGAGACGTAGGTTACCCCCTCGGGCTGGCGATGTGCACCGCTCATAATAGCAGCAACAGCATGCTGTGAACACTCTTCGGTCCAGTCCTCTATCATCTTTTCAATCGGAAGAGGCATTCTAGACAGTGAATCTGCATCATCATTAGCTCTACCAGGCCTGTACTTTATTTTAAAATTAAAGTTCGCTAATTGCGATACCCAACGATGACGAGTTGCATCTAGACGAGTTGTCGTCAGAACGTATGTGAGGGGGTTGTTGTCTGTGTATACTGTAAACTCTTCAGCATACACGAGGTGGTCTCGGAATCTATCTGCTATTGCCCATTTTAAGACGAGAAACTCCAGTTTCCCAGAATGCAGATGGTAGTTCTTCTCTGCGGGTGACAGGGTACGAGATCCATATGCAATGACTCTCATTACGCCTTCATCATCTTTCCGGTTCAGCATTCCTCCCAAGCCTTCTGCTGAGCCTCTGTGTGCAGAACATATGGTTTAGAGTAATCCGGGTAAGAAATGACTCCTGATGTGGCTAAAGTATCCAATAAACTGTTCAAAGCCTTTTGATGTTGATTAGTCCAAGTTACCCTGTGTTGTGATGGACTCTGACCCCTACTTTGTCCCTTCCTTTACCTAGAAGTGGTCTCCTTTGGGAACTCGAGAAGATCATACAGAATTTTAGCCTTCCTGGAGAAGTCGACAATGTATCGTCTGAAGTAGCCTAAGAGCCCAAGTAATTTCCGCACACCGCCGACTGTTTCTGGTGCTTTTTTCTCAAAACAAGGACAGCCCCTTCGTGGTTAGGGTCAATTCTGTATCCTTCACTTGACACAATTTCACACCTGCGCCGATGAGTTTGTCTAAATCACGTTCTACATCCTGAAGATGTTCTGCAAAAGACCTGCTATAGGCCAGGACATCATTAATGTAAGGAACACAGAGCTCATCCCTAATGTCCGCCAAACACTCATCCATGTATCGTTGAAAGACGACGGACGTATTTGTTAAGCCGAAGGAAATTCTTCATCACTGATAAAGCCCGAAAGGTGAGATGAAAACTGTTAATGGTTTACTTGATTCCGCCACAAACCCCTGATGATATGCTTTCCCCTGATCAAGGACGCTGAACCAGCTATTCTCACCCAAACTTTCCAGAACATCTTGGATTCGAGGCAGCGGTTGTGTCTCGCGAAGTGTTTTGCGGTTTACCTCACGGTAATCAATGCAGAGTCGGATACTGACATCTTTTTTTCCTTACACAAACTTTTGGGGAGGAGTAGTTAGAAGTTTACTTCTCGATCCACCCCTGTCGCATTAGGTCGAACAAGTACTCTTTCACTTCCTTGTTCAAGGGTTTTGGAATCCAAATATAAATTTTCTGCACTGGTGTATTATCGGTCAATTTAATGTCCATTGTCATCTTAGGCACGCAACCAATGTCTGAGTCATCTCTTGAGAATGCTGCACATTTCCGCCTCAACATGTGTCTCATGGCAGATTGCTGTGTTGAAGTCAATACCTTCTCGTCGAGACACACGGGAGGGTCCCATAAGCTGTCCACTGCACATACATTTGCTACTTTCACGGTACGTCCTGGTTGATTACTTTCACTTAGATCAGATAGTCGTCTCTGTAGTGGGAAAGCAGCATGAACAGGTTGCAAATTACCAAAGACCGTCCTTCGCGGTAATTCGACGTCATGTTGACTGCTGTTTGCTACCACAACTTCAACTCGATGGCTTGAATCCGATGGCAATTCCAGTAATGTCTCTGACACACTTGCTCCCTCTGGCCATGCTGCTTCTAAGTCAGGTCCAAAAGCAGCTAACTTCCCCTCCACGTCTTTGTCATACCGTACCAAGCAACGTACTTTCACACAGGATTTCTTCGGAATTTTTAACCTCCTCCGCCCAGTCCAGATAACACCAAAATCCTGCTTGTCCGCATCATGGAGAAATGATTCTAGAGCATTCACTTTCCTAGTAGGGAGGTCAGGAAACGCTGTGTGAACTTCTGGTAGGTAGAATGCCAATCTCTTCTTCTGCCTTAACATGTTCCAGAATGATGTTATAGCCTCTAAGTGGCCTCTTCATCTGTTTGTCATCCATCACCAGAAATGGAACCAACATTACCAATTCGTCCTCACCTGGCAAAGAATACTGTAGATCAACCCATTCAATGAACTCCAGCTCGGTTCCATTTACAGCCCTTCGATCAATCTTCTCTCCGGTCAACTCCCACATCAGCCTGACAACTTTTACACTATTCCTTTCTAACCAGTGTGTTGGAAGCAGGCTAACCTGAGAACCCGTGTCCCACAGAGCGCTTACATCAACTCCATCCAAAAGGCATTTGACCATACATTCTTCTCCAATCAATTCTGATAACTTCCTTTCTTGATTTGGTAACAATGGTTTCCTCTGGTATCCATCACTTGAAATCCTACAAGTTGAGTGTTGCTGGGACTTGAAATAACCAGTTGCAGCTAGTCCCTCTGATGCAACTGGCCCGCGCTTTCCTGCTCTCTCTGATCAGACTGTGGACGTCTCAGTTTCCTCTTTCTACATCAGACAAGAAAATGTTCTGGGCTGCCACAGTAGAAACAATGATTGCAGCTTCTGCCCGTTCCATTTTCCCTACATTGTTGACACCCCCAATCTCCATCTCGATTTCCTTTAGGTGTCTTTGCCGTTCGTGTAGAAAGTCATTGGTAATCCCTGTCTGAAGGGCCAGAAGAAAATTATCCTAGATATGTTCTGGACTATACCGGACAGCATTTTCAGCAGCTTCTGAAGCAAGCATCACCTTTTGCCTCATGTCGAGCGCCCTAATCAGAAATGCCATCCCTTTTTCCTTCGCTCGATGAGTCAGACGGCACATCCCTTGATGCATTTCGTTCACAGTTTTCTGTTCATAAGGAGACAACAATATGATCTTCAGCTCCTGCAAAGTCAGCTTCTCTTCTCCCAGGCAGGATTGTGTAAGACTTTCTACATAACTCCTTAAATTCAAACCAGCAGGATTTTGGTGTTATCTGAACTGGGCGGAGGAGATTAAAAATTCCGAAGAAATCCTGTGTGAAAGTACGTTGCTTGGTACGGTATGACAAAGACGTGGAGGGGAAGTTAGCTGCTTTTGGACCTGACTTAGAAGCAGCATGGATAGAGGGAGCAAGTGTGTCAGAGACATTACTGGAATTGCCGTCAGATTCAAGCCATCGAGTTGAAGTTGTGGTAGCAAACAGCAGTCAGCATGACGTCGAAGTAACGAGAAGGACGGTCTTTGGTAATTTGCAACCTGTTCATGCTGCTTTCCCACTACAGACACGACTATCTGATCTAAGTGAAAGTAATCAACCAGGACGTACCATGAATGTGGCAAATGTATGTGCAGAGGACAGCTTAGAGAATCCTTGTTGAATATCTGCATCAATCTGTCTGATAAGACTGTTATATGACAGTTTGTATTTTTCTCCAGGTTCACCAATCTGTGCAGAGATCTTAAAATCCTTCCTCCATGTGTGGAGCCCAGGTGGCGTACAGGATTACTAAAATTTGTTGCTTGATCCAGTGAGCAAAGTTCCCATTCCAATAGATCAAACAATTTGCGATACACATATTCACCTTCATTGCTTGGCAGGTAGGAGTACTCTAACATCTCTTGATCTATCACGTCGGAGTCACCAAATTGTCACCCACAGCTGGATGAGATATGGATATTCAGCGTGGAATCAAGGGTTGGTGGAATTAAGGGTTGGTGGAATGAATGTACTCAACACCTGTAAATACGATAACATTACTTTCATCCGAAGCCCCGAAATCGGCGTTATTACAGAAAAAGAAGCACACCGCCGAACGGGTGCTCAATTCATCAGATAAACCAACAAACTATTAACACATTTATGGTAATGTTTACCCATTGGAGAACAATGCTGGAATGGATAACAACACTTTCTATTACCTCGTCACAGTTAAACTTGTATCATATCTCTTGACTACACTTGACAACAATAAGACAGATTATCTTTTTCGGTATTTTACGGTAATACACCTTAGTTACTTTTCTTATTACACAATCTACTGTATAACGTCTTACAACCTCGCAGCTCCTGTTCGTACCGTAAGCCCACCTGACATCACCAGGAATATTTAAAAGTTTCGTTTCATTATAATTCATGAAATGTGTCTCTTGTAGGAAGAGAACGTCAATGCTATTGTCAAACACAAAATTCTTGACCTCAGCCTGCTCGTTGAGATCATGTAAACCACTAACGTTTAAAGTACCAAACCGAATTGTATCAGTGACAGAGATTATAAACAAAACAAGTGGGAAGACCCGTTGTACCCATTGTTCTACTCACATGAGAACCATAATGCTCGAGTTCTTTGAACTCAGTTCCTGTTTAACCGGCTTCGACCCCGACAGGATGTGGACTTTTTCTTTCTGTACTCCACCAGCATCATCGAACAGCCTTAAGACGGTGACGGAGACATCTGGTCAAACACATATCCTCAAGGATGGAGTCCTCTCTCGTGACAATACCAGGCGTGTCATCACCCATACCGGCCATGCTTACACCATCTTCGTCCGGCTTAGCTCTTTTCTGATTAACACGTTCAGAGGAGTGAACATTGTGTACCTCAACCTGTATTTCCACTACATTTTCCTTATCCGTTAATGGCATCGAACTCTCAGAGGCAGCTGGTTCAACAAGCACTCTTCTCTGGATCTATCTTTCCTGGAAACCCGAACCTCAAAATAAAGTCATTAAATATCTTCTCTGCTACTGTCTTAGCCGATTTACTTCTGGTAGCATAGACCTGGGCGAACCGCGTAAAATGATCCCTGATCACAAGGATATATTCATGCCCCCCACTGCACTTCTCCAAGTGAACAAAATCAATTGAGATGAGCTCAAATGGAACATGGATGACTATGGAGTACATGGCCGCTTTCGGTAAAGGATTTGGCACTTTAATTTTGACGTAGGGACACCTTTTAATTATGTAATGGTGTATACCGCCCTTCATGAATGGCCAATAAAATCTCTGTCTGACTAGATCTTCTACTCTCTCAACACCCAAATGGCCCATGTCTTCATGAAGTTCTTTAAAGATTTTGTCATGGTAGCATTGGGGAAGCACAAGTTGATTTCGAACATTCCCTTTTAGTAGCACAGTCCGCCGTTTCAGCATTCCGTCACTGTCGATAAGCAATTTCTTCCATTCGTGGACGAGATTCCTAGCTCTACCTTAGACTGACGGTGTAGGTGTTGTTTTACATTTCACTTTAGCTTGAAAAACAGGTCCAATGACAAGGTCATTTTCCTGGAAATTCCTGATGTGTTTTACTGGGATGCGTTCTCCATGGCCACCACTGAATGGGCTGAACATCTCAAAGTCATGGTCACCTTCTGTGATGGAAGAGACGTAGGCTACCCCCTCGGGCTGGCGATGTATACCGCTCATAATAGCAGCAACAGCATGCCGTGAACATTCTTCGGACCAGTCCTCTAAACTCCAGTATGCAGATGGTAGTTCTTCCCTGCGGGTGACAGGGTACGAGATGCATATCCAATGACTCTCATTACGCCTTCATCACCTTTCCGGTACAGCACTGCTTCAAAGCCTTCTGCTGAAGAATCTGTGTGCAGAACATATGGTTTAGAGTAATCCGGGTAAGAAATGACTCCTGATGTGGCCAAAGTATCCAATAAACTGTTTAAAGAATTTTGATGTTGACCAGTCCAAGTTACCCGTTTTGTGATGGTCCCTGGCCACTATTTTGTCACTTCCTTTTCCGAGAAGTGTTGTCCTTTGGGAACTCGAGAAGATCATACAGAATTTTAGCCTTCCTAGAGAAGTCGACAATGGATCGTCTGAAGTAGCCTAAGAGACCAAGTAATTTCCGCACACCGCCGACTGTTTCTGGTGCTTTTTTTCTCAAAACAAGGACAGCCCCTTCGTGGTTAGGGTCAATTCTGTATCCTTCACTTGACACAATTTCCCACCAGCACCGATGAGTTTGTCTAAAACACGTTCTAAATCCTGAAGATGTTCTGGAAAAGACTTGCCGTGGGCCAGGACATCATTAATGTAAGGAACACAGAGCTCATCCCTAATGTCCGCCAAACACTCATCCATGTATCATTGAAAGACGACGGGCGCATTTGTTAAGCCGAATGGAATTCTTCATCACTGATAAAGCCCGAAAGGTGAGATGAAAACTGTTAATGGTTTACTTGATTCCGCCACAAACCCCTGATGATATGCTTTCCCCTGATCAAGGACGCTGAACCAGCTATTCTCACCCAAACTTTCCAGAACATCTTGGATTCGAGGCAGCGGTTGTCTCTCGCGAAGTGTTTTGCGGTTTACCTCACGGTAATCAATGCAGAGTCGGATACTGCCATCTTTTTTTTCTTACACAAACCATTCAGGAGGAGTAGTTAGAAGTTTACTTCTCGATCCCCCCTTTTGCATTAGGTCCGGCAAGTACTCTTTCACTTCCTTGTACAAGGATCTTGGAATCGAAATATAGTTCTTCTGTACTGGTGTATTATCGGTCAATTTAATGTCCATTGTCATCTTAGGCACGCAACCAATGTCTAAGTCATCTCTTGAGAATGCTGCACATTTCCGCCTCAACATGTGTCTCATGGCAGATTGCTGTGTTGAAGTCAATACCTTCTCGTCGAGACACACGGGAGGGTCCCATAAGCTGTCCACTGCACATACATTTGCTACTTTCACGGTACGTCCTGGTTGATTACTTTCAGTTAAATCATATAGTCGTCTCTGTAGTGGGAAAGCAGCATGAACAGGTTGCAAATTACCAAAGACCGTCCTTCCCGGGAGTTGGACATCATGCTGACTGCTGTTTGCTACCACAACTTCAACTCGATGGCTTGAATCCGATGGCAATTCTAGTAATGTCTCTGACACACTTCTTCCCTCTGGCCATGCTGCTTCTAAGTCAGGTCCAAAGCAGCTAACTTCCCTTCGACGTCTCTGTCATTCCGTAGTGAGCAACGTACTTTCATACAAGATTTCTTCGGAATTTTTAATCTCCTCCGAACAGTCCTGAAAACACCAAAATCCTGCTTGTCCGCATCATGGAGAAATGATTCTAGAGCATTCACTTTCCCAGTAGGGAGGTCAGGAAAGGCTGACTGTAAACTTCTGGTAGGTAGAATGCCAATCTCTTCTTCTGCCTTAATATTTTCCAGAATGATGTTATAGCCTCCAAGTGGCCTCTTCATCTGTTTATCATCCATCACCAGAAATGGAACCAACATTACCAATTCGTTTGAACCTGAAAACTGTAGATCAACCCATCCAATGAACTCCAGCTCGATTCCATTTACAGCCCTTCGATCAATCTTCTCTCCGGTCAACTCCCACATCGGCCTGACAACTTTAGCACTATTCCTTTCTAACCAGTGTGTTGGAAGCAGGCTAACCTGAGAACCCGTGTCCCACAGGGCGCTTACATCAACTCCATCCAAAAGGCATTTCACATTCTTCTCCAATCAATTCTGATAACTTCCTTGCTTGATTTGGTAACAATGGTTTCCTCTGGTATCCATCACTTGAAATCCTACAAGTTGAGTGTTGCTGGGACTTGAAATAACCAGTTGCAGCTAGTCCCTCTGATGCAACTGGCGCGCGTTTTCCTGCTCTCTCTGATCAGACTGTGGACGTCTCAGTTTCCTCTTTCTACATCCGACAAGAAAATGTTCTGGGCTGCCACAGTAGAAACAATGATTGCAACTTCTGCCCGTTCCGTTTTCCCTACATTGTTGACACCCCCAATCTCCATCTCGATTTAATTCAGGTGTCTTTGCCTTTGGATCATACCTATTTTTACAACTTAATTGACACTCTGCTATTTGTCCTCGCACTTATGTCATCTTTGAGTTTGAGTACTTCAGACAAGTCAACTCTCATTTCCATAACTTCTGTTGGTATTTCCCCTTTCTTAGGCTGTTTTGGCTCCTGGATCTCGGCAACTTCAGCACACTCTGCTCCAACATAATTACTCCTTGTCCTCATACCAAGTCGCTGTTGTTTTTCCTTTTCCTTTGACACTGCTTTACTCATTCTGGCAAAAAGGTCTTAGTCGGAAACGTCAGGCTTTTCCAGAATGTCTCGAGAGTCTTGGCGTAGAAAGTCATTCGTAACATCTGTCTAAAGGGCAAGAGGAAAATTCCCCTGGATAAGTTCTGGACTATACCGGACAGCATTTCCAGCAGTTTCTGAAGCAAGCATCATCTTTTGCCTCATGCCGAGCGCCCTAATCAGAAATGCCATCCCTTCTTCCCTCAGTCGCTGAGTCAGACGGCACATCTCTTGATGCATTCCGTTCACAGTTTTCTGTTCATAGTGAGAGAACAATATGCCCTTGAGCTCCTGCAAAGTCAGCTTCTCTGCCCCAGGCAGGATTGTGCACCACTTTCTACATAACTCCTTAAATTCAAATCAGCACTCACACACCTTATTACTCTTTCAATGACTTCTCGCTCAGAGAATCCTCGTTGAATATCTGCATCAATCTGTGTGAAAAGCCTGTATTATGACAGTTTGTGTTTTTGTCCAGGCTCACCGATCTGTCCAGAGATCTTAGAATCCTTCTTCCATGTGTGGAGCCCAGGTGGAATGCTGTTAGTTGGCGTGCAGGATGACTAAAATTTGTTGCTTGATCCAGTGCGCAAAATTCCCATTCCAACAGGTCAAAATCTGCGATACGCATATTCACCTTCATTGCTTGGCAGGTAGGAGTACTCTAACATCTCTTCATCTATCACGTCGGAGGCACCAAATTGTCACCCACCCCTGGCTGAGATATGGATATTCAGCGTGGAATCAAGGGTTGGTGGAGTGAATGTACTCAACACTGGTAAATAGGATTACATTACTTTCATCCGAAGCCTCGAACTCGGCGTTATTACAGAAAAAAGCACACCGCCGAACGGGTGCTCAATTCATCAGATAAACCAACAAACTATTAACACATTTATGGTAATGTTTACCCATTGGAGAGCAATGCTGGAATGCATAACAAGACTTTGTATTATCTCGTTACAGTTAAACTTGCATCATATCTCTTGACTACGCTTGACTACAACAAGAGAGATTATCTTTTTCGGTATTTTACGGTAAAACAGCCTAGTTACTTTTTTTATTACACAATCTACTCTATAACATATTACAATTCCTACCTCGCAGCTCCTGTTTGTATCGTAAGCCCACCTGGCATCACCAGGAATATTTGAAAGTTTTGTTTCATTATCATTCATGAAATGTGTCTCTTGTAGGAAGAGAACGTCAATGTTATTGTCAAACACAAAATTCTTGACCTCAGCCTGCTTGTTGAGATCATGTAAACCACTAACGTTTAAATTACCAAACCGAATTGTATAATGGTACACACATTATAAACAAAACAAGTGGGAGGACGTACGTACCCATTGTTCTACTCACATGAGAACCATAATGTCCGAATTCTTTGAACTCAGTTCCTGGTTAACCGTCTTCGACCCCGACAGGATATGGACTTTTTCTTTCTGTACTCCACCAGCATCATCGAACAGCCTTAAGACGGTGACGGAGACATCTGGTCTAAGCACATATCCTCAAGGATGGAGTCCTCTGTCATGACAATACCAGGCGTGACATCACCCATACCGGCCATGCTTACACCATCTTCGTCCGGCTTAGCTCTTTTCTGTTTAACACGTTCAGGAGAGTGAACGTTCTGTACCTTAACCTGTACTTCCATTACATTTTCCTTTTCCGTTAATGGCATCGAACTCTCAGAGGCAGCTGGTTCAACAAGCACCGATTCCCATGACTCCAAGCCTGGATTCTCACACGCTATTCCATTTGTTTCACATTTTTTCTCACCGGTCATCTCACTGTCCTCACCACTTTTTTCCAAAGATACCTTTCGACGTCAACGTCAACGTCCGTGTCGTCATCATCAGAGGCCACCTCCACCTCCCCTGGCGTAAATTTCCCCGAAGCACTGACCTTTACACGCGCAGTGTATGAGCAGGGACGCGAACAGCAGTCCCGAACGGTATGCACGGCAGATCCGCACACCCTACCCAGATCGTCACAGTCACTTTCCGTATGAGGGTTCTCAAGTGGAGAGAAACCATTACAGTTGTCACACCATTTAGCCTTACATTCGGCCGCTTTGTCACTTTTTCCCCAACATTTCCTGCATTCATAAGTTTGACCGGGATATGCAAACATTATGACGTCACCACCTGTCTAATTTCTGTTACTTTACATTCGCCACCTATATCCTCCCAGCGGGTACCTCATCACTGGATGTGACAGCCAAAGTGGCATAGGACTGGTATGATGTGGATAAGTAGGCAACTGTCTGCAAACTTGGTGAGCTGCTACAGAAACATATGACGGATTGCCCTGGTCAGAATAAGTGAAATGAAGAGGTGGTCTTCTTTCGCGCGATGGTTTCTTCTCTGGCTCTGGCTCCAACTCCGGCTCGGGTTCAGGCTCCGGTATCGGACTAGCTTGTCCTGTTCGAGGGACAAACACTTCTGCATTTGGTGTGAGTTCATCAGGTTTCTGTTCCTGGTGACGCGGAGGGATCGACATGTACCATTCATCTTCCCTATTTTCGTCTGGCGAATCAGGTAGATCTTTAGGGGGAGTGGGTGGTGTTCGCCGCATGGTCTGTTTGGGAACTTCCTTAACAAGTCGAAGTGGCTCCAAGGAGTCGCATGGTGACAGCATATTCCTATGCAAGGTTCGAATCCTGCCTCCACCACTTTCAGGTTTAACCTCACACACCCGTCCATCAGTTCCAATGTGTTCTATCACCACATGTATGAATATCCTCCCAATGTTCCTTGAGTTTGAACGGGCCTCCACGTTCGGACAGGTTCCGTATGAGGGCGCGATCTCCCTGTTTGAGTATGGATGCCCCTGCTCTCTTGTCTTATCGTGCCTTGGATCTAACCGATGCTTGATTTCCTCTATTCTGCACTACTCGGTACACCTCTGTCATGCGCTCCCGCCACTCATCGGCATATTCAGTGTGACCAGCCGCACCACTGATGCCGTTCAGTCCGAAAGCCAAGTTCACTGGCAATCGGGGTGATCGTCCGAAGAGCAGAAAGAAAGGCGAAAATCAGGTTTTGTGCAATTATAGGCATGGATCACTTTGTTTAGGTGGCACTTCCAGTCCCTTTTTGCATTAGCGTCGCCAGTCCGCAACATCCCTAATATCGTCTGCTTGAATCGTTCTAACTGCCCGTTGCCTTGAGGATGGTAGGGTGTAGTGCGAGAATGGATCACTTGGCTGAATCGCTCGAGCTCCTTAAACAGACTCTTCTCAAATTCAGTTCCCTGGTCGTCATGTATCTTTCCTGGCAACCCGAACCCCAAAATAAAGTCATTAAATATCTTCTCTGCTACTGTCTTAGCAGATTTACTTCTGGTAGCATAGGCCTGGGCGAACCGCGTAAAATGATCCATGATCACAAGGATATATTCATGCCCCCCACTGCACTTCTCCAAGTGAACAAAATCAATTGAGATGAGCTCAAATGGAACATGGCTGATTATGGACTACATGGCCGCTTTCGGTAAAGGATTTGGCACTTTAATTTTGATGCAGGGACACCTTTTATTTATGTAGTGGTGTATATCGCCCTTCATGCCTGGCCAATAAAATCTCTCTCTGACTAGATCTCCTACTCTCTCAACACCCAAATGGCCCATGTTTTCATGAAGTTCTTTAAAGATTTTGTCATGGTAGCATTGGGGAAGCACAAGTTGATTTCGAACATTCCCATTCAGTAGCACAGTCCGCCGTTTCAGCAGTCCGTCAATGTCGATAAGCAATTTCTTCCATTCGTGGACGAGATTCCTAGCTCTACCTTAGACTGACGGTGTAGGTATCGTTTTACATTTCACTTTAGCTTGAAAAACAGGTCCAATGACAGGGTCATTTTCCTGGAAATTCCTGATCTGTTTTACTCGGATGCGTTCTCCAGGGTCACCGCTGAATGGGCTGAACATCTCAAAGTCATGGTCACCTTCTGTGATGGAAGAGACGTAGGCTACCCCCTCGGGCTGGAGATGTAATACCGCTCATAATAGCAGCAACAGAATGCCGTGAACATTCTTCGGTCCAGTCCTCTATCATCTTTTCAATCGGAAGAGGCATTCTAGACAGTGAATCTGCATCACCATTAGCTCTACCAGGCCTGTACTTTATTTTAAAATTAAAGTTCGCTAATTGCGATACCCAACGATGACGAGTGGCATCTAGACGAGCTGTCGTCAGAATGTATGTGAGGGGGTTGTTGTCTGTGTATACTGTAAACTCTTCAGCATACACGAGGTAATCCCGGAATCAATCTGTTATTGCCCATTTTAAGACGAGAAACTCCAGTTTCCCAGAATGCAGATGGTAGTTCTTCTCTGCGGGTGACAGGGTACGAGATCCATATGCAATGACTCTCATTACGCCTTCATCATCTTTCCGGCAACAGCACTGCTTCAAAGCCTTCTGCTGAAGAATCTGTGTGCAGAACATATGGTTTAGAGTAATCCGGGTAAGAAATGATTCCTGATGTGGCCAAAGTATCCAATAAACTGTTCCAAGAAATTTGATGTTGATTATTCTAAGCTACCCTGTGTTGTGATGGACTCTGACCACTACTTTGTCCCTTCCTTTTCCGAGAAGTGTTCTCCTTTGGGAACTCGAGAAGATCATACAGAATTTTAGCCTTCCTGGAGAAGTCGACAATGTATCGTCTGAAGTAGCCTAAGAGACCAAGTAATTTCCGCACACCGCCGACTGTTTCTGGTGCTTTTTTTCTCAAAGCAAGGACAGCCCCTTCGTGGTTAGGGTCAATTCTGTATCCTTCACTTGACACAATTTCCCACCAGCACCGATGAGTGTCTAAAACACGTTCTACATCCTGAAGATATTCTGCAAAAGACTTGCTATAGGCCAGGACATCATCCATTTAAGGAACACAGAGCTCATCCCTAATGTCCGCCAAACACTCATCCATGTATCATTGAAAGACGACGGACGCATTTGTTAAGCCGAACGGAATTCTTCATCACTGATAAAGCCATCAAGATGAGATGAAAACTGTTAATGGTTTACTTGATTCCGCCACAAACCCCTGACGATATGCTTTCCCCTGATCAAGGACGCTGAACCAGCTATTCTCACCCAAACTTTCCAGAACATCTTGGATTCGAGGCAGTGGTTGTCTCTCGCAAAGTGTTTTGCGGTTTAACTCACGGTAATCAATGCAGAGTCGGAGACTGCCATCTTTTTTTCCTTACACAAAATATTGGGGAGGAGTAGTTAGAAGTTGACTTCTCGATCCACCCCTTTCGCATTAGGTCGGACAAGTACTCTTTCACTTCCTTGTTCAAGGGTTTTGGAATCCAAATATAAATTTTCTGCACTGGTGTATTATCGGTCAATTTAATGTCCATTGTCATGTTAGACACGCAACCAATGTCTGAGTCATCTCTTGAGATTGCTGCACATTTCCGCCTCAACATGTGTCTCATGGTAGATTGCTGTGTTTGTCAATACCTTCTCGTCGAGACACACGGGAGGGTCCCATAAGCTGTCCTCTGCACATACATTTGCTACTTTCACGGTACGTACTGGTTGATTACTTTCACTTAGATCAGATAGACGTCTCTGTAGTGGGAAAGCAGCATGAACAGGTTGCAAATTACCAAGGACCGTCCTTCCCGGTAGTTCGACGTCATGCTGACTGCTGTTTGCTACCACAACTTCAACTCGATGGCTTGAATCCGATGGCAGTTCCAGTAATGTCTCTGACACACTTGCTCCCTCTGGCCATGCTGCTTCTAAGTCAGGTTCAAAAGCAGCTAACTTCCCTTCCACGTCTTTGTCATACCGTACCAAGCAACGTACTTTCACACAGGATTTCTTCGGAATTTTTAATCTCCTCCGCCCAGTCCAGATAACACCAAAATCCTGCTTGTCCGCATCATGGAGAAATGATTCTAGGGCATTCACTTTCCTAGTAGGGAGGTCAGGAAACGCTGTGTAAACTTCTGGTAGGTAGAATGCCAATCTCTTCTTCTGCCTTAACATGTTCCAGAATGATGTTATAGCCTCCAAGTGGCCTCTTCATCTGTTTATCATCCATCACCAAAAATGGAACCAACATTACCAATTCGTCCTGACCTGGCAAAGAATACTGTACATCAACCCATTCAATGAACTCCAGCTCGATTCCATTTACAGCCCTTCGATCAATCTTCTCTCCGGTCAACTCAAACATCGGCCTGACAACTTTTGCACTGTTCCTTTCTAACCAGTGTGTTGAAAGCAGGCTAACATGAGAGCCCGTGTCCCACAAGGCGCTTACATCAACTCCACCCAAAAGGCATTTGACCGTACATTCTTTTCCAATCAATTTTGATAACTTCCTTTCTTGATTTGGTAACAATGGTTTCCTCTGGTATCCATCACTTGAAATCTTACAAGTTGAGTGTTGCTGGGACTTGAAATAACCAGTTGCAGCTAGTCCCTCTGATGCAACTGGCGCGCCCTTTCCTGCTCTCTCTGATCAGACTGTGGACGTCTCAGTTTCCTCTTTCTACATCCGACAAGAAAATGTTCTGGGCTGCCACAGTAGAAACAATGATTGCATCTTCTACCCGTTCCATTTTCCCTACATTGTTGACACCCCCAATCTCCATCTCGATTTCCTTTAGGTGTCTTTGCCGTTCGTGTAGAAAGTCATTGGTAATCCCTGTCTGAAGGGCCAGAAGAAAATTACCCTAGATATGTTCTGGACTATACCGGACAGCATTTTCAGCAGTTTCTGAAGCAAGCATCACCTTTTGCCTCATGTCGAGCGCCCTAATCAGAAATGCCATCCCTTTTTCCTTCGGTCGATGAGTCAGACGGCACATCTCTTGATGCATTTCGTTCACAGTTTTCTGTTCATAAGGAGACAACAATATGATCTTCAGCTCCTGCAAAGTCAGCTTCTCTTCTCACAGGCAGGATTGTGTCAGACTTTCTACATAACTCCTTAAATTCAAACCAGCAGGATTTTTATGTTATCTGGACTGGGCGGAGGAGATTAAAAATTCCGAAGAAATCCTGTCTGAGACTGCGTTGCTTCGTACGGTATGACAAAGACGTGGAGGGGAAGTTAGCTGCTTTTGGACCTGACTTAGAAGCAGCATGGCCAGAGGAAGCAAGTGTGTCAGAGACATTACTGGAATTGCCGTCAGATTCAAGCCATCGAGTTGAAGTTGTGGTAGCAAACAGCAGTCAGCATGACGTCGAACTACCGAGAAGGACGGTCCTTGGTAATTTGCAACCTGTTAATGCTGCTTTCCCACTACAGAGACGACTATCTGATCTAAGTGAAAGTAATCAACCAGGACGTACCATGAAAGTGGAAAATGTATGTGCAGAGGACAGCTTAAAGAATCCTCGTTGAATATCTGCATCAATCTCTCTGATAAGACTGTTATATGACAGTTTGTGTGTTTTCTCCAGGTTCACCAATCTGTGCAGAGATCTTAAAATCCTTCCTCCATGTGTGGAGCCCAGGTGACGTACAGGATGGCTAAAATTAGTTGCTTGATCCAGTGCGCAAAGTTCCCATTCCAATAGATCAAACAATCTGCGATACGCATATTCACCTTCATTGCTTGACAGGTAGGAGTACTCTAACATCTCTTCATCTATCACATCGGAGTCACCAAATTGTCACCCACCCCTGGCTGAGATATGGATATTCAGCGTGGAATCAAGGGTTGGTGGAATGAATGCACTCAACATCTGTAAATAGGATTACATTACTTTCATCCGAAGCCCCGAAATCGGCGTTATTACAGAAAAAGAAGCACACCGCCGAGCGGGTGCTCAATTCATCAGATAAACCAACAAACTATTAACACATTTATGGTAATATTTACCCATTGGAGAACAATGCTGGAATGCATAACAACACTTTCTATTACCTCGTCACAGTTAAACTTGTATCATATCTCTTGACCACACTTGACAACAATAAGACAGATTATCTTTTTCGGTATTTTCCGGTAATACACCTTAGTTACTTTTCTTATTACACAATCTATTGTATAACGTCTTACAACCTCTCAGCTCCTGTTTGTACCGTAAGCCCACCTGACATCACCAGGAATATTTAAAAGTTTTGTTTCACTATAATTCATGAAGTGTGTCTGTTATAGGAAGAGAACGTCAATGTTATTGTCAAACACATAATTCTCGACCTCAGCCTGCTTGTTGATATCACGTAAACCATTAACGATTAAATTACCAAACCAAATTGTATCAGTTACAGAGATTATAAACAAAACAAGTGGGAGGACCCATTGTCCCCATTGTTCTTCTCACATGAGAGCCATAATGCTCGAGTTCTTTGAACTCAGTTCGTGGTTAACCGTCTTCGACCCCGAGAGGCTATGGACTTTTTCTTTTTGTACTCCACCAGCATCATCGAACAGCCTTGAGACGGTGAAGGTGACATCTCGTCTAAGCACATATCCTCAAGGATGGAGTCCTCTGTCATGACAATACCAGGCGTGTCATTACCCATACCGGCCATGCTTACACCATGTTCGTCCGGCTTAGCTCTTTTCTGATTAACACGTTCAGAGGAGTGAACATTGTGTACCTCAACCTGTATTTCCACTACATTTTCCTTTTCCGTTAATGGCACCGAACTCTCAGAGGCAGCTGGTTCAACAAGCACTCTTCTCTGTTAGTAATGTATCTTTCCTGGAAACCCGAACCTCAAAGTAAAGTCATTAAATATCTTCTCTGCTACTGTCTTAGCCGATTTACTTCTAGTAGCATAGACCTGGGCGAACCGCGTAAAATGATCCATGATCACAAGGATATATTCATGCCCTCCACTGCACTTCTCCAAGTGAACAAAATCAATTGAGATGAGCTCAAATGGAACATGGATGACTATGGACTACATGGCCGCTTTCGGTAAAGGATTTGGCACTTTACTTTTGACGTAGGGACACCTTTTAGTTATGTAGTGGTGTATATCGCTCTTCATGAATGGCCAATAAAATCTCTCTCTGACTAGATCTCCTACTCTCTCAACACCCAAATGGCCCATGTCTTCATGAAGTTCTTTAAAGATTTTGTCATGGTAGCATTGGGGAAGCACAAGTTGATTTCGAACATTCCCATTCAGTAGCACAGTCCGCCGTTTCAGCAGTCCGTCAATGTCGATAAGCAATTTCTTCCATTCGTGGACGAGATTCCTAGCTCTACCTTAGACTGACGGTGTAGGTGTTGTTTTACATTTCACTTTAGTTTGAAAAACAGGTCCAATGACAGGGTCATTTTCCTGGAAATTCCTGATCTGTTTTACTCGGATGCGTTCTCCATGGCCACCACTGAATGGGCTGAACATCTCAAAGTCATGGTCACCTTCTGTGATGGAAGAGACGTAGGCTACCCCCTCGGGCTGGCGATGTATACCGCTCATAATAGCAGCAACAGCATGCCGTGAACATTCTTCGGTCCAGTCCTCTATCATCTTTTCAATCGGAAGAGGCATTCTAGACAGTGAATCTGCATCACCATTAGCTCTACCAGGCCTGTACTTTATTTTAAAATTAAAGTTCGCTAATTGCGATACCCAACGATGACGAGTGGCATCTAGACGAGCTGTCGTCAGAATGTATGTGAGGGGGTTGTTGTCTGTGTATACTGTAAACTCTTCAGCATACACGAGGTAATCCCGGAATCAACCTGTTATTGTCAATTTTAAGGCGAGAAACTCCAGAATGCAGATGGTAGTTCTTCTCTGCGGGTGACAGGGTACGAGATCCAGATGCAATGACTCTCATTACGCCTTCATCATCTTTCCGGCAACAGCACTGCTTCAAAGCCTTCTGCTGAAGAATCTGTGTGCAGAACATATGGTTTAGAGTAATCCGGGTAAGAAATGACTCCTGATGTGGCTAAAGTATCCAATAAACTGTTCAAAGCCTTTTGATGTTGATTAGTCCAAGTTACCCTGTGTTGTGATGGACTCTGACCCCTACTTTGTCCCTTCCTTTACCTAGAAGTGGTCTCCTTTGGGAACTCGAGAAGATCATACAGAATTTTAGCCTTCCTGGAGAAGTCGACAATGTATCGTCTGAAGTAGCCTAAGAGCCCAAGTAATTTCCGCACACCGCCGACTGTTTCTGGTGCTTTTTTCTCAAAACAAGGACAGCCCCTTCGTGGTTAGGGTCAATTCTGTATCCTTCACTTGACACAATTTCACACCTGCGCCGATGAGTTTGTCTAAAACACGTTCTACATCCTGAAGATGTTCTTGAAAAGACCTGCTATAGGCCAGGACATCATCCATTTAAGGAACACAGAGCTCATTCCTAATGTCCGCCAAACACTCATCCATGTATCGTTGAAAGACGACGGACGCATTTGTTAAGCCGAACGGAATTCTTCATCACTGATAAAGTCCCCAAGATGAGATGAAAACTGTTAATGGTTTACTTGATTCCGCCACAAACCCCTGATGATATGCTTTCCCCTGATCAAGGACGCTGAACCAGCTATTCTCACCCAAACTGTCCAGAACATCTTGGATTCGAGGCAGCGGTTGTCTCTCGCAAAGTGTTTTGCGGTTTACCTCACGGTAATCAATGCAGAGTCGGATACTGCCATCTTTTTTTTCTTCCACAAACCATTGAGGAGGAGTAGTTAGAGGCTGACTTCTCGATCCACCCCTTTTGCATTAGGTCCGACAAGAACCCTTTCACTTCCTTGTACAGGGGTTTTGGAATCGAAATATAGTTTTTCTGTACTGGTGTATTACCGGTCAATATACATATATATAATACCGCCTCAACATGTGTCTCATGGCAGATTGCTGTGTTGAAGTCAATACCTTCTCGTCGAGACTCACGGGAGAGTCCCATAAGCTGTCCTCTGCACATACATTTGCCACTTTCATGGTACGTCCTGGTTGATTACTTTCACTTAGATCAGATAGTCGTCTCTGTAATGGGAAAGCAGCATTAACAGGTTGCAAATTACCAAAGACCGTCCTTCCCGGTAGTTCGACGTCATGCTGACTGCTGGTTGCTACCACAATTTCAACTCGATGGCTTGAATCCGACGGCAAATTCCAGTAATGCCTCTGACACACTTGCTCCCTCTGGCCATGCTGCTTCTAAGTCAGGTTCAAAAGCAGCTAACTTCCCCTCCATGTTTCTGTCATATCGCACCAAGCAACGTACTTTCACACAGGATTTCTTCGGAATTTTCAATCTCCTCCGCCCAGTCCAGATAACACCAAAATCCTGCTTGTCCGCATCATGGAGAAATGATTCTAGAGCATTCACTTTCCTACTAGGGAAGTCAGGAAACGCTGACTGTAAACTTCTGGTAGGTAGAATGCCAATCTCTTCTTCTGCCTTAACATGTTCCCGAATGATGTTATAGCCTCTAAGTGGCCTCTTCATCTGCCTATCATCCATCACCAGAAATGGAACCAACATTACCAGTTCGTCCTGCCCCGGCAAAGAATACTGTAGATCAACCCATCCAATGAACTCCAGCTCGGTTCTATTTACAGCTCTTCGCTCAATCTTCTCTCCGCTCAACTCCCACATCGGCCTGACAACTTTTGCACTATTCCTTTCTAACCAGTGTGTTGAAAGCAGGCTAACGTGAGAACCAGTGTCCCACAAGGCGCTTACATCAACTCCATCCAAAAGGCATTTGACCGTACATTCTTTTCCAATCAATTTTGATAACTTCCTTTCTTGATTTGGTAACAATGGTTTCCTCTGGTATCCATCACTTGAAATCTTACAAGTTGAGTGTTGCTGGGACTTGAAATAACCAGTTGCAGCTAGTCCCTCTGATGCAACTGGCCCGCGCTTTCCTGCTCTCTCTGATCAGACTGTGGACGTCTCAGTTTTCTCTTTCTACATCCGACAAGAAAATGTTCTGGGCTGCCACAGTAGAAACAATGATTACAACTTCTGCCCGTTCCGTTTTCCCTACATTGTTGACACCCCCAATCTCCATCTCGATTTCCTTTAGGTGTCTTTGCCGTTCCGCGTAGAAAGTCATTGGTAATCCCTGTCTGAAGGGCCAGAAGAAAATTACCCTAGATAACTTCTGGACTATACCGGACAGCATTTTCAGCAGTTTCTGAAGCAAGCATCATCTTTTGCCTCAGGTCGAGCGCCCTAATCAGAAATGCTATCCCTTCTTCCTTCGGTCGATGAGTCAGACGGCACATCTCTAGATGCATTTCGTTCACAGTTTTCTGTTCATAATGAGACAACAATATGATCTTCAGCTCCTGCAAAGTCAGCTTCCCTCCCCCCAGGCAGGATTGTGCACGACTTTTTACATAATTCCTTAAATTCAAACCAGCAGGATTTTGGTGTTATCAGGACTGGGAGGAGGAGATTAAAAATTCCGAAGAAATCCTGTGTGAAAGTACGTTGCTTGGTGCGGTATGACAGAGACATGGAGGGGAAGTTAGCTGCTTTTGAACCTGACTTAGAAGCAGCATGGCCAGAGGGAGCAAGTGTGTCAGAGACATTACTGGAATTGCCGTCGGATTCAAGCCATCGAGTTGAAGTTGTGGCAGCAACCAGCAGTCAGCATGACGTCGAACTACCGGGAAGGACGGTCCTTGGTAATTTGCAACCTGTTAATGCTGCTTTCCCACTACAGAGACAACTATCTGATCTAAGTGAAAGTAATCAACCAGGACGTACCATGAAAGTGGCAAATGTATGTGCAGAGGACAGCTTAGAGAATCGTCGTTGAATATCTGCATCAATCTGTCCGATAAGACTGTTATATGACAGTTTCTGTTTTTGTCCAGGTTCACCAATCTGTGCAGAGATCTTAAAATCCTTCCTCCATGTGTGGAGCCCAGGTGGAATGCTGTTAGTTGGCGTACAGGATGGCTAAAATTTGTTGCTTGATCCAGTGCGCAAAGTTAACATTCCAATAGATCAAACAATCTGCGATACGCACATTCACCTTCATCGTTTGACAGGTAGGAGTACTATAACATCTCTTCATCTATCACGTCGCAGGCACCAAATTCTCACCCACCCCTGGATGAGATATGGATATTCAGCGTGGAATCAAGGGTTGGTGGAATAAATGTACTCAACACTTGTAAATAGGATTACGTTACTTTCATCCGAAGCCCCGAAATCGGGATTATTACAGAAAAAGAAGCACATCGCCGAACGGGTGCTCAATTCATCACATAAACCAACAAACTATTAATACATTTATGGTAATGTTTACCCATTGGAGAACAATGCTGGAATGCATAACAACACTTTCTATTACCTCGTCACAGTTAAACTTGCATCATATCTCTTGACTACACTTGACAACAACAAGAGAGATTATCTTTTTCGGTATTTTACGGTAAAACACCTTAGTTACTTTTCTTATTACACAATCTACCGTATAACGTATTACAATTCTAACCTCGCAGCTCCTGTTTGTACCGTAAGCCCACCTGACATCACCAGGAATATTTACAAGTTTTGTTTCACTATAATTCATGAAATGTGTCTCTTGTAGGAAGAGAACGTCATTGTTATTGTCAAACACAAAATCCTTGACCTGAGCTTGCTTGTTGAGATCATGTAAACCATTAACATTTAAAGTACCAAACCGAACTGTATCAGTTACAGAGATTATAAACAAAACAAGTTGGAGGACGTACGTACCCATTCTTCTACTCACATGAGAACCATAATGTTCGAGTTCTTTGAACTTCGACCCCGAGAGGCTATGGTCTTTTTCTTTCTGTACTCCACCAGCATCATCGAACAGCCTTGAGACGGTGACGGAGACATCTCGTCTAAGCACATATCCTCAAGGATGGAGTCCTCTGTCATGACAATACCAGGCGTGACATCACCCATACCGGCCATGCTTACACCATGTTCGTCCGGCTTAGCTCTTTTCTGATTAACACGTTCAGGAGAGTGAACATTATGTACCTCAACCTGTATTTCCACTACATTTTCCTTATTCGTTAATGGAATCGAACTCTCAGAATCAGCTGGTTCAACAAGCACCGATTCCCATGACTCCAAGCCTGGATTCTCACACGCTATTCCATTTGTTTCACATTCTTTCTCACCGGTCATCTCACTGTCCTCACCACTACTTTCCAAAGATACCTTTTCGACGTCAACGTCAACGTCCGTGTCGTCATCATCAGAGGCCACCTAAACCTCCTACTGCCCTTTACACGCGCAGCCAATGAGCAGGTACGCGAACAGCAGTCCTGAACGGTATGCTCGGCAGATCCGCACACCCTACACAGATCGTCACAGTCACTTTCCGTACGAGGGTTCTCATGTGGAGAGAAACCATTACAGTTATCACACCATTTAGCCTTACATTCGACCGCTTTGTGATTTTTTTTGCCCTCATTTCCTTCATTCATAAGTTTGACCAGGGTATGTAAATATTATGACGTCACCACCAAAGTTGATGATATATGGAACATACCTAACTCTTTCACATCTGAAACGATATATACGTATTCCTGTACGTACGTTTGAGAGTTCGCTGTCTGCAAACTTTTTAGTCACACTCAGACACTCTCCGTAAGGTTTCAAAGCATTCGCTATAGTATCATCTGACATTTTATCTGGTGCCCAGTGTGCGGTCAAGTTTAAGTACACCGAAGAAGCCTGCATAATATTCCACGTTGTTCCATCGATTACAAACTTCTCCTTCTGTAGATATGCACTGTGAGCTGCCTGGTTGGACACACGAATGTAAAACATCTTTTTCAAATAGTTTTTCTGAAAGCAGGGGAAGTCCACCCTAATGTTGATCATCTCAGTCAATGCTGCGATAAAGTCCCTCTCGACTGCCGTAGAAAAATTAGCCCCATTCTTTGTTTTGATAGCCATCGACAGAGTCCTATCAGGCCTGTTTACAGGCGGAAATACCACTGGCTTCCACAAACCTGTTTGAGGAGCAGACCTCCGTAGTGTACCTGCCGGTCTTCCAAATCAGTCGATATCCACTTAAAGCAGCCTCAAAATTGATCAAAAACAGAACGATGTTGTTGTAGTTTCTCTCACCCCAGGATCGCCAAGGCAAGTCTTCACCCGTGTGCTGAGCCCTTCTCCTGTGTGCAAAATCTCAGGGCTTACGCCGGAAGATCACCAAATAAACTTCTCCTCTTCTTCCTCTATACTTCAGTACTAAAACTACATCAAAATCTGAACAAAATCATCAAAACAAACATTTTGTTGCAGAGATGTATTTGTCCAAAAATAAGCATTTTGTCCTAAACATGTATTTATCCCAAAATATTTTCTGAGAGATGTATTTATCCAGAAATAAAGATTTTGTTCGAGACATGTATTGACCCCAAAATAAACAATTTTTGGGCATGTGTACTTATCTCAAAACAAGCATTTTCTTCGAGGGATGCATTTATCCAAAGTAAACATTTTGTATTACAGATGTACTGATCAAAAAATAAACATTTTTGTCCTAAAGATGTATTTATCCCATAATAAACATTTCGTCCGAGAAATGTATTTATGCAAAAATCAACATTTTGTCCTGCAGATGCATTTACCTCAAAATAAACATTTTGTCTTACAGATGTACTTATCCCAAAATAAACATTTTCTTCGAGAGATATATTGATCAAAAAGTAAACATTTTGTTCGAGAGATCTGTTTCCAAATATAAACTTTGTGTGTGAGAGATGTATTTATCTCAAAATAAATATTTTGTCCTACAGATGTATTGATCCCAAAATAAACATATTGATAGAGACATGTATTTATCTCAAAATAAATATTTTGTCCTACAGATGTAATGATCACAAAATAAACATATTGTTCGACACATGTAGTTATCTCAAAATAAACACTTTGTCCTGGATATATGTATATCCCAAAATAAATATTTTGTCCGACAAATCTATTGATCCAAAAATCTAAATTTTCTGCCAGAGGGGTTGTTCTCCTAAAATAAACATTTTGTTCAAAAATGTATTTATCCCAAATTAAACATATTGTTCGAGACATGTATTTACCCCCAAATAAACATTTTTTGCTAGAGATGTATTTATCCAGAAATAAATATTTTGTCCGAGAAATGTATTCATCCAACCGTCAGCATTTTGTCCCAAAGATGTTGTTCTTCAAACACAAACATTTGGTTCTAAAGATGTGATTATCGCAAAATAAACATTTTGTCTGACAGACATGTTGATCCAAAAATAAACATTTTGCTCGAGAGATGTATTGATCTTAAAATAAACATGTTGTCCTAAAGATGTATTTATCCCAAAATAAACATTTTGTCTCACAGATGAATTGATCAAAAAGTAAACATTTCGTTCGAGACATGTCTTGATCCAAATATAAACATTGTGTTTGAGAGATGTATTTATCCAAAAATAAAGATTTTGTCCGACGGAGGTATTGATCCCAAAATAAACATATTGATTGAGACATGTATTTATCTCAAAATAAACATTTTGTCCTACAGATGTATTGATCCCAAAATAAAGATTTTGTCCTACAGATGTATTGATCCCAAAATAAACATATTGATAGAGACATGTATTTATCTCAAAATAAACATTTTGTCCTACAGATGTAATGATCCCCAAATAAACATTTTGTCCTACAGATGTATTGATCCCAAAATAAACATTTTGTCCTACAGATGTATTGATCCCAAAATAAACATATTGATAGAGACATGTATTTATCTCAAAATAAATATTTTGTCCTACAGATGTAATGATCCCAAAGTAAACATATTGTTCCAGAGATGTATTGATCCAAAAACCAACATTATGTCCCAGAGAGGTTCTTCTACTAAAATAAACATTTTGTTCTAAAGATGTATTGATCCAATTATAAACATTGTGTTTGAGAGACGTATTTATCTCAAAATAAACATTTTCTCCTACAGAAGTATTGATCCTAAATAAACATATTGTTCGAGACATGTATTTATCTCAAAATAAACATTTTGTAGAGCTGGTGTATTGATCCCAAAATAAACATATTGTTCGAGACATGTATTTATCCAAACATAAAGATTTTGTCCTACAGATGTATTGATCCCAAAATAAACATATTGATAGAGACATGTATTTATCTCAAAATAAACCCTTTGTCCTACAGATGTATTGATCCCAAAATAAACATATTGTTGCAGATATGTATTGATCCCAAAATAAACATTTTGTCCTAGATATATATATATCCCAAAATAAATATTTTGTCCGACAAATGTATTGATCCAAAAATCTAAATTTTCTCCCAAAGGGGTTGTTCTCCGAAAAAAAACATATTGTTCGAGACATGTATTTATCCCACAATAAACATTTTGTGCTAGAGATGTATTTATCCAGAAATAAATATTTTGTCCGAGAAATGTATTGATCCAACAGTCAGCATTTTGTCCCAAAGATGTTGTTCTCCAAAAATAAACATTTGGTTCTGAAGATGTCATTATCGCAAAATAAACATTTTGTCTGACAGACATGTTGATCCAAAAATAAACATTTTGTTGGAGAGATGTATTTATCTCAAAATAAACATGTTGTCCTAAAGATGTATTGATCCCAAAATAAATATATTGTCTTACAGATGTATTGTTCAAAAAGTAAACATTTTGTTCGAGAAATGTATTGATCCAAATATAAACATTGTGCTTGAGAGATGTATTCATCCCAAAATAAACATTTTCTTCGAGAGATATATTGATCAAAAAGTAAACATTTTGTTCGAGAGATCTGTTTCCAAATATAAACTTTGTGTGTGAGAGATGTATTTATCTCAAAATAAATATTTTGTCCTACAGATGTATTGATCCCAAAATAAACATATTGATAGAGACATGTATTTATCTCAAAATAAATATTTTGTCCTACAGATGTAATGATCACAAAATAAACATATTGTTCGACACATGTAGTTATCTCAAAATAAACACTTTGTCCTGGATATATGTATATCCCAAAATAAATATTTTGTCCGACAAATCTATTGATCCAAAAATCTAAATTTTCTGCCAGAGGGGTTGTTCTCCTAAAATAAACATTTTGTTCAAAAATGTATTTATCCCAAATTAAACATATTGTTCGAGACATGTATTTACCCCCAAATAAACATTTTTTGCTAGAGATGTATTTATCCAGAAATAAATATTTTGTCCGAGAAATGTATTCATCCAACCGTCAGCATTTTGTCCCAAAGATGTTGTTCTTCAAACACAAACATTTGGTTCTAAAGATGTGATTATCGCAAAATAAACATTTTGTCTGACAGACATGTTGATCCAAAAATAAACATTTTGCTCGAGAGATGTATTGATCTTAAAATAAACATGTTGTCCTAAAGATGTATTTATCCCAAAATAAACATTTTGTCTCACAGATGAATTGATCAAAAAGTAAACATTTCGTTCGAGACATGTCTTGATCCAAATATAAACATTGTGTTTGAGAGATGTATTTATCCAAAAATAAAGATTTTGTCCGACGGAGGTATTGATCCCAAAATAAACATATTGATTGAGACATGTATTTATCTCAAAATAAACATTTTGTCCTACAGATGTATTGATCCCAAAATAAAGATTTTGTCCTACAGATGTATTGATCCCAAAATAAACATATTGATAGAGACATGTATTTATCTCAAAATAAACATTTTGTCCTACAGATGTAATGATCCCAAAATAAACATTTTGTCCTACAGATGTATTGATCCCAAAATAAACATTTTGTCCTACAGATGTATTGATCCCAAAATAAACATATTGATAGAGACATGTATTTATCTCAAAGTAAATATTTTGTCCTACAGATGTAATGATCCCAAAGTAAACATATTGTTCCAGAGATGTATTGATCCAAAAACCAACATTATGTCCCAGAGAGGTTCTTCTACTAAAATAAACATTTTGTTCTAAAGATGTATTGATCCAATTATAAACATTGTGTTTGAGAGACGTATTTATCTCAAAATAAACATTTTCTCCTACAGAAGTATTGATCCTAAATAAACATATTGTTCGAGACATGTATTTATCTCAAAATAAACATTTTGTAGAGCTGGTGTATTGATCCCAAAATAAACATATTGTTCGAGACATGTATTTATCCAAACATAAAGATTTTGTCCTACAGATGTATTGATCCCAAAATAAACATATTGATAGAGACATGTATTTATCTCAAAATAAACCCTTTGTCCTACAGATGTATTGATCCCAAAATAAACATATTGTTGCAGATATGTATTGATCCCAAAATAAACATTTTGTCCTAGATATATATATATCCCAAAATAAATATTTTGTCCGACAAATGTATTGATCCAAAAATCTAAATTTTCTCCCAAAGGGGTTGTTCTCCGAAAAAAAACATATTGTTCGAGACATGTATTTATCCCAAAATAAACATTTTGTGCTAGAGATGTATTTATCCAGAAATAAATATTTTGTCCGAGAAATGTATTGATCCAACAGTCAGCATTTTGTCCCAAAGATGTTGTTCTCCAAAAATAAACATTTGGTTCTGAAGATGTCATTATCGCAAAATAAACATTTTGTCTGACAGACATGTTGATCCAAAAATAAACATTTTGTTGGAGAGATGTATTTATCTCAAAATAAACATGTTGTCCTAAAGATGTATTGATCCCAAAATAAATATATTGTCTTACAGATGTATTGTTCAAAAAGTAAACATTTTGTTCGAGAAATGTATTGATCCAAATATAAACATTGTGCTTGAGAGATGTATTCATCCCCAAATAAACATTTTGTTCGAGAGATATATTGATCAAAAAGTAAACATTTTGTTCGAGAGATGTGTTCATCCCAAAATAAACATTGTGTTTGAGAGATGTATTTATCTCAAAATAAAGATTTTGTCCTACAGATGTATTGATCCAAAAATAAACATATTGTTCGACACATGTATTTATCTCAAAATAAACACTTTGTCCTAGATATATATATATCCCAAAATAAATATTATGTCCGACAAATGTATTGATCCAAAAATCTAAATTTTCTCCCAAAGGGGTTGTTCTCCTAAAATAAACATTTTGTTCTAAAAATGTATATATCCCCAAATAAACATATTGTTCGAGACATGTATTTATCCCAAAATAAACATTTTGTGCTAGAGATGTATTTATCCAGAAATAAATATTTTGTCCGAGAAATGTATTGATCCAAATATAAACATTGTGTTTGAGAGATGTATTCATCCCAAAATAAACATTTTGTTCGAGAGATATATTGATCAAAAAGTAAACATTTTGTTCGAGAGATGTGTTCATCTCACAATAAACATTGTGTTTGAGAGATGTATTTATCTCAAAATAAAGATTTTGTCCTACAGAAGTATTGATCCCAAAATAAACATATTGTTCAACACATGTATTCATCTCAAAATAAACATTTTGTCCTACAAATGTAATGATCCCAAAATAAACATATTGTTCGAGACATGTAGTTATCTCAAAATAAACACTTTGTCCTAGATATATGTATATCCCAAAATAAATATTTTCTCCGACAAATGTATTGATCCAAAAATCTAAATTTTCTCCCAAAGGGGTTGTTCTCCTAAAATAAACATTTTGTTCTAAAAATGTATATATCCCCAAATAAACATATTGTTCGAGACATGTATTTATCCAAAAATAAACATTTTGTGCTAGAGATGTATTTATCCAGAAAAAAATATTTTGTCCGAGAAATGTATTGATCCAACAGTCAGCATTTTGTCCCAAAGATGTTGTTCTCCAAAAATAAACATTTGGTTCTAAAGATGTCATTATCGCAAAATAAACATTTTGTCTGACAGACATGTTGATCCAAAAATAAACATTTTGTTGGAGAGATGTATTTATCTCAAAATAAACATGTTGTCCTAAAGATGCATTTATCCCAAAATAAGTACATTGTCTTACAGATGTATTGTTCAAAAAGTAAACATTTTGTTCTAAAGATGTATTGATCCAAATATAAACATTGTGTTTGAGAGATGTATTCATCCCCAAATAAACATTTTGTTCGAGAGATATATTGATCAAAAAGTAAACATGTTGTTCGACAGATGTGTTCATCCCAAAATAAACATTGTGTTTGAGAGATGTATTTATCTCAAAATAAAGATTTTGTCCTACAGATGTATTGATCCCAAAATAAACATATTGTTCGACACATGTATTTATCTCAAAATAAACATTTTGTCCTACAAATGTAATTATCCCAAAATAAACATATTGTTCGACACATGTAGTTATCTCAAAATAAACATTTTGTCCTAGATATATGTATATCCCAAAATAAATATTTTGTCCGACAAATGTATTGATCCAAAAATCTAAATTCTCTCCCAGAGGGGTTGTTCTCCTAAAATAAACATTTTGTTCTAAAAATGTATATATCCCAAAATAAACATATTGTTCGAGACATGTATTTATCCCAAAATAAACATTTTGTGCTAGAGATGTATTTATCCAAAAATAAATATTTTGTCCGACAAATGTATTGATCCAAATATAAACATTGTATTTGAGAGATGTATTCATCCCAAAATAAACATTTTGTTCGAGAGATATATTGATCCAAAAGTAAACATTTTGTTCGACAGATGTGTTCATCCCAAAATAAACATTGTGTTTGAGAGGTGTATTTATCTCAAAATAAAGATTTTGTCCTACAGATGTATTGATCCCAAAATAAACATATTGTTCAACACATGTATTTATCTCAAAATAAACATTTTGTCCTACAAATGTATTGATCCCAAAATAAACATATTGTTCGAGACATGTAGTTATCTCAAAATAAACATTTTGTCCTAGATATATGTATATCCCAAAATAAATATTTTGTCCGACAAATGTATTGATCCAAAAATCTAAATTTTCTCCCAGAGGGCTTGTTCTCCTAAAATAAACATTTTGTTCTAAAAATGTATATATCCCAAAATAAACATATTGTTCGAGACATGTATTTATCCCAAAATAAACATATTGTTCGAGAGATGTATTTATCCAGAAATAAATATTTTGACCGAGAAATGTATTGATGCAACAGTCAGCATTTTGTCCCAAAGATGTTGTTCTCCAAAAATAAACATTTCTTTCTAAAGATGTAATTGTCGCAAAATAAACATTTTGTCTGACAGACATGTTGATCCAAAAATAAACATTTTGTTGGAGAGATGTAGTTATCTCAAAATAAACATTTTGTCTTAGAGATGTATTGATCCAAAAACCAACATTTTGTCCCAGAGAGGTTTTTCTGCTAAAATAAAGATTTTGTTCGAGAGATGTATTGGTCCAAAAATCAACATTTTGTCTCACAGATGCATTGATCAAAAGATATACCTTTTGTTCGAGAGATGTATTGATCCAAATATAAACATTGTGTTTGAGAGATGTATTTATCTCAAAATAAACATTTTGTCCTACAGATGTATTGATCCCAAAATAAACATATTGTTCCAGATATGTATTGATCCCAAAATAAACATTTTGTCCTAGATGTATATATATCCCAAAATAAACATTTTGTCCTACAAATGTATTGATCCAAAAATCAAAATTTTCTCCCAGAGGGGTTCTTCGCCTAAAATCAACATTTTGTTCTAAAAATGTGTTCATCCCAAAATGAACATATTGTTCGAGAGATGTATTTATCCAAAAATAAACATTTTGTTCGAGAGAAGTATTTATCCAGAAATAAATATTTTGTCCGAGAAATGTATTGATCCAACAGTCAGCATTTTGTCCCAAAGATGTTGTTCTCCAAAAATAAACATTTGGTTCTAAAGATGTCATTATCGCAAAATAAACATTTTGTCTGACAGACATGTTGATCCAAAAATAAACATTTTGTTGGAGAGATGTATTTATCTCAAAATAAACATGTTGTCCTAAAGATGTATTTATCCCAAAATAAATACATTGTCTTACAGATGTATTGTTCAAAAAGTAAACATTTTGTTCGAGAAATGTATTGATCCAAATATAAACATTGTGCTTGAGAGATGTATTCATCCCAAAATATACATTTTGTTCGAGAGATATATTGATCAAAAAGTAAACATTTTGTTCGAGAGATGTGTTCATCCCAAAATAAACATTGTGTTTGAGAGATGTATTTATCTCAAAATAAAGATTTTGTCCTACAGATGTATTGATCCAAAAATAAACATATTGTTCGACACATGTATTTATCTCAAAATAAACACTTTGTCCTAGATATATGTATATCCCAAAATAAATATTTTGTCCGACAAATGTAGTGATCCAAAAATCTAAATTTTCTCCCAAAGGGGTTGTTCTCCTAAAATAAACATTTTGTTCTAAAAATGTATATATCCCCAAATAAACATATTGTTCGAGACATGTATTTATCCCAAAATAAACATTTTGTGCTAGAGATGTATTTATCCAGAAATAAATATTTTGTCCGAGAAATGTATTGATCCAACAGTCAGCATTTTGTCCCAAAGATGTTGTTCTCCAAAAATAAACATTTGGTTCTAAAGATGTCATTATCGCAAAATAAACATTTTGTCTGACAGACATGTTGATCCAAAAATAAACATTTTGTTGGAGAGATGTATTTATCTCAAAATAAACATGTTGTCCTAAAGATGCATTTATCCCAAAATAAATACATTGTGTTACAGATGTATTGTTCAAAAAGTAAACATTTTGTTCGAGAGATGTATTGATCCAAATATAAACATTGTGTTTGAGAGATGTATTCATCCCCAAATAAACATTTTGTTCGAGAGATATATTGATCCAAAAGTAAACATGTTGTTCGACAGATGTGTTCATCCCAAAATAAACATTGTGTTTGAGAGATGTATTTATCTCAAAATAAAGATTTTGTCCTACAGATGTATTGATCCCAAAATAAACATATTGTTCGACACATGTATTTATCTCAAAATAAACATTTTGTCCTACAAATGTAATTATCCCAAAATAAACATATTGTTCGACACATGTAGTTATCTCAAAATAAACATTTTGTCCTAGATATATGTATATCCCAAAATAAATATTTTGTCCGACAAATGTATTGATCCAAAAATCTAAATTTTCTCCCAGAGGGGTTGTTCTCCTAAAATAAACATTTTGTTCTAAAAATGTATATATCCCAAAATAAACATATTGTTCGAGACATGTATTTATCCCAAAATAAACATTTTGTGCTAGAGATGTATTTATCCAAAAATAAATATTTTGTCCGACAAATGTATTGATCCAAATATAAACATTGTGTTTGAGAGATGTATTCATCCCCAAATAAACATTTTGTTCGAGAGATATATTGATCCAAAAGTAAACATTTTGTTCGACAGATGTGTTCATCCCAAAATAAACATTTTGTTTGAGAGGTGTATTTATCTCAAAATAAAGATTTTGTCCTACAGATGTATTGATCCCAAAATAAACATATTGTTCAACACATGTATTTATCTCAAAATAAACATTTTGTCCTACAAATGTAATGATCCCAAAATAAACATATTGTTCCAGACATGTAGTTATCTCAAAATAAACATTTTGTCCTAGATATATGTATATCCCAAAATAAATATTTTGTCCGACAAATGTATTGATCCAAAAATCTAAATTTTCTCCCAGAGGGGTTGTTCTCCTAAAATAAACATTTTGTTCTAAAAATGTATATATCCCAAAATAAACATATCGTTCGAGACATGTATTTATCCCAAAATAAACATTTTGTGCTAGAGATGTATTTATCCAAAAATAAATATTTTGTCCGACAAATGTATTGATCCAAATATAAACATTGTGTTTGAGAGATGTATTCATCCCAAAATAAACATTTTGTTCGAGAGATATATTGATCCAAAAACCAACATTTTGTTCGACAGATGTGTTCATCCCAAAATAAACATTGTGTTTGAGAGGTGTATTTATCTCAAAATAAAGATTTTGTCCTACAGATGTATTGATCCCAAAATAAACATATTGTTCAACACATGTATTTATCTCAAAATAAACATTTTGTCCTACAAATGTATTGATCCCAAAATAAACATATTGTTCGAGACATGTAGTTATCTCAAAATAAACATTTTGTCCTAGATATATGTATATCCCAAAATAAATATTTTGTCCGACAAATGTATTGATCCAAAAATCTAAATTTTCTCCCAGAGGGCTTGTTCTCCTAAAATAAACATTTTGTTCTAAAAATGTATATATCCCAAAATAAACATATTGTTCGAGACATGTATTTATCCCAAAATAAACATATTGTTCGAGAGATGTATTTATCCAGAAATAAATATTTTGACCGAGAAATGTATTGATGCAACAGTCAGCATTTTGTCCCAAAGATGTTGTTCTCCAAAAATAAACATTTCTTTCTAAAGATGTAATTGTCGCAAAATAAACATTTTGTCTGACAGACATGTTGATCCAAAAATAAACATTTTGTTGGAGAGATGTAGTTATCTCAAAATAAACATTTTGTCTTAGAGATGTATTGATCCAAAAACCAACATTTTGTCCCAGAGAGGTTTTTCTGCTAAAATAAAGATTTTGTTCGAGAGATGTATTGGTCCAAAAATCAACATTTTGTCTCACAGATGCATTGATCAAAAGATATACCTTGTGTTCGAGAGATGTATTGATCCAAATATAAACATTGTGTTTGAGAGATGTATTTATCTCAAAATAAACATTTTGTCCTACAGATGTATTGATCCCAAAATAAACATATTGTTCCAGATATGTATTGATCCCAAAATAAACATTTTGTCCTAGATGTATATATATCCCAAAATAAACATTTTGTCCTACAAATGTATTGATCCAAAAATCAAAATTTTCTCCCAGAGGGGTTCTTCGCCTAAAATCAACATTTTGTTCTAAAAATGTGTTTATCCCAAAATGAACATATTGTTCGAGAGATGTATTTATCCAAAAATAAACATTTTGTTCGAGAGAAGTATTTATCCAAAAATAAATATTTTGTCCGAGAAATGTATTGATCCAACAGTCAGCATTTTGTCCCAAAGATGTTGTTCTCCAAAAATAAACATTTGGTTCTAAAGATGTAATTGTCGCAAAATAAACATTTTGTCTGACAGATATGTTGATCCAAAAATAAACATTTTGTTGGAGAGATGTATTTATCTCAAAATAAACATGTTGTCCTAAAGATGTATTTATCCCAAAATAAACGTTTTGTTCGAGACATGTATTGATAAAAAAATAAACATTTTGTCCTAGAGATGTGTTTATCCAAAAATAAACATTTTGTCCAATAGATGTATTTATGCAGAAGTAAACATCTTGTTGGAAAGGTGTATTTTTGCAAAAAGCATTTTGTTCGCAAAATATGTAGTTTGAATACACTTCCAAGGAATTCGATGATATGTATTGTACTGGGTTATACTGGAGTCCATACCTAATCCGTAGTTGGACGAATGGCCGGATTTCACCCAGTGCGTTGTGTATATCGTCTTCAGTAGTCTGAAAATGGATAACGGAAATTATGAAGTAATGTCGCCTTATCGTGATAAATATACACAGTAAAATACTTCCTTCTTTGTATCAAAGATTAATCATTGATTAGTATGGCTACATTTATTTATTTATTTACTGGCCTATTTATTTATTTTATACGAATTGTATGACGTAGTCAAGTGCGCATCATTTTGGAAGGAAATCTCCCAGAGCCCGCCGGAAACCTACGACCATCCGCAGAAAGCTGGTATGCCTTAATTCCACGTACGACGCTGACATTTTTGTATAATTTTCAAGTGTTTCTATAATCTTTTTTGGATCCCATTTCTCTGTATCATCTGAAGACTGAATGGCCATAGCATTGAATCTAAGGAAATTCTCTCATTAAAAATAAAGATATGCAGGCTACTGATGGAGGTTGTAGAATAGACTTTGTAATTGTATGGGGCCTGTTTTAAGCACTCGCGGTGCTGCTATAGTAAAACAAGTTACGCTTCACGCTCATTGCTCAGCATACCACTTTTTTTATATTTATGTCGTAAATCCAGGCAGTGAAATCTTGGTCTCTAAAACGAGATTGGTGAGGTTTAATGTTACGAAATGGAAAAGGTATTCTCCCTCCATTTTCTTTACAAAGATATGGACAAGTCTACAATATCAGTCAAGTAAAAGGAGACAAACTGTTCAACTTTCAACGAACGATACTTGCATAATCTAAACACACCTGATCTTTATCAACTTCCATGTCCGTTTCTTCGTCACTGCTTACAGTAGGATTCTATGATATAAAATGACACGCTAGTAAGTACCAGAGTCGTCAATTGTAAGCTATATGAGCACAGTCAGAATTGGAACTCATCTCAATTCACCGGTTATTCAGCGGCATGTATGTATCTTAACCGCGTGAGAATCTACGACATCAGTCAAGTAAATCGAGACAAACTGTTCAACTTTCAAAAAACCATACTTACATTTTCTAAACACGCCTGATCTTCAACAACTTCCATGCCCGTTTCTTCGTCACTGCTCACTATAGGATTCGAGATCGTTCCCCCTGTAAGGAGAGCAGTGGTCTGTTAAACGAGGAACTTTGTAAGCTTAACACACATTTAATCATATATGCATGTCCCTTGGCAGAATAATCAAGTTAACAATCAAATGTATTGGATAGAATAGGTCTTAGAATGCCTTTTCACTGACTGAGAATTACAGCCACAATTTCCTTAACCCACTGTGACACCAGCACTGTGTCATGATTCAAGACTAAAAGATTGTTGAAAGTGATGTCACCACCAACTGCATAGGATTTTGGTTAACATTATCTTATCTATCAAGCTTCTGGGCTGGTCTTCAAGGACCCCAACACTGTTCATGTGTGTTCAAAGACCAGCTTGAGTTCATATATAGTCACTGATAATTACATCAGTTAATGAGGAATGGTTAAGTACAAAAATGTTCAGTTTCGGTGCCTTAAAAGGCTGGTCGAAACAAAGAAATATCCAATTTCGATTGAAAGAAAAGCTCAATTTCCTCCTGAGAGTTGTGGTCGGTTGGTGAAAAAATGACTTCTATGAACCCTTGGAGTATTTGAACTACGGCAACTTGATCTCAGAGATCTAAGGGCTAGAGGGTATATAACAGAAATTATTTATACACCTGAATCGATCGGGATCGGTCCACGTCTTACACATCCCCAGCTCCATGTCAATACAAACGTGGAAGAATATTTATTCATACAAGTAAGCATTTGGGGAGGCAAAGCTTAATGTAAGTCACAGTTGACGTAATGTCATGATATAAGTCTCCACATGGAGTAGAAGTTAAATTGTTGGACCTCAAATGGATAACCAGAATGTTCGGTTGGGCATTACAGGACAAGTCCTGCTGAACGCTATCTCAATATGAGTCCTATCTCATTCCCAGCACCCTTTGCCAAGTGACGTGAGCCCATGCAACTCAAGGCCCAGGTGTGCTCGGTGCAATGGTAAGGCCTGTTTGTATATCCAATGCACGATTGAGTCGCCGTAAATGCAAATTTCTGCAGCGATATTTATCGAGTCAGAGAGTCAGTGACTTGATGAAATATTAGGAAAGAGAGCGGTTGACTGCATGATCTCGCCACTAAGCGGCATGGCATGCTAAAGGGAGGTAACTCTAATAGCCACGAAATAAATTAATCGTGTACATCCCATAGGAGATAAATACCCTTATTTAAAGGTTGCGGGCAACGAGAATGAAAAGCATTATTGGAAATTATACACTAGTGTGTTGAAAGCACAAAGAAAATTTCAATTTTTCTTAAATTAAAATTTAAATTAAATTTTCTTAAAATTTTTTCGAAATATTAACAGATTTAAATGAAATTGGATATTTAGCGGAAGGTGAAATTTTGAATTCCATAAGTGGTGAAAGATATACATCCACCTTCGCCGGATTGGAAGGAAACTAGAGATTCTCCAGATGGTACATCTTATCTAATTTTTAAAACAACATTCAAAACTAAAAGCCCAAGAGGCAAGACACTATGTACACATGTACATACCTTGTGGACACTTGCTTTGTACTTCCTGCCAAACTCTGGTGAAACTGCTGTTTTATATTCCTATCAATTAAGAAACCTGTAATAGTCAATACAAAAACCAATGTTTTATTTAACGCATGTTTAAAATAATTTAATTAACGACACTGTTAAGTTTCACATCATGCAGGTCTAAATCACATGCGTCGGAACCGTCAATGAAAATGAGCGATCCCGGACCTGGCTACTATTTGTGTATTTGTGTGACCTATCACAATAAAACACTAACCCTGTTCACATTGTAAATGTACATATTTACATGTACAATGATCACCATAACTAAGAAAACAGTTCAATGTGTTGAAAATTACCCGGAATTAGAAAATGAAAATAAAACATACCGAACCTTTTTCAACGAAGGGCAATGATTCAACGGAATGTAGAGTCAAAACAACAACAACGTTTTGATGGTTTGTGGGCTTAAAAAGACTTTGATGTTTCTGGAAGACGCAGATTTATTCCTATTTCACTCCACTTAACGAATAAACTGTCAAATATGGAACGCGTAACACCTGTATACCGAATTTACTTTTTATGATGGTCAAATCCAGACGTGACTATACTTTCTGGGCCAGCATTCAAAAGACAAAGACAAAAACTTTAGTCGATAGCCAAATATTTCGTGAAACAGGATAGACCAAATCCCTCGTCCACTAAGACCTCTAAGTTTAATCTTTAGACTTTCTGTGGAACCGGGCCTTGATTCTAAGATTCCTCTGCTGGATGTAAATGTTGAACACTACAGGATTGAAGCCTGCAGACAACATTCAACAAATCTGACCAGATATGCCCAATTATTTGTGTATTAAAACGTTACCTATGTCGTCATTTGATACCTAATTCGGGTATAGGTATATTTGCTACTTTCACGCCGACATGTTTGGCAGTACTGTTTTGACGAAAGAAAAAATTAAAAGTTAATTTCCCAGGGAGTAAATGACACTTTGGCTGTTGAAATAAAGCAAGTCTTGATAAAAGATCACACAGCTTAGAGGTGTATATCCATATAGGCAGCTTACTTACCTTACTGACACGTAAATGCCGAGACAAAGTTGTTTGACACGCCCTTCGTGATGTTTTTATAGTAGTATAGTAGGTTCTAGAAGTTACGTGATATATTATATTGCTACGCGCCACACCTATTGCTTTCGGGTCAAGCAGTACGAATGTAGATCCTAGGTATTTACACAGACATTTCTTTTCTTCTTTTCCTCTGGGCTGCCCATATTTCATTTTTCTTCTGCTTGTTGGGTGGTATTATTGTGTAGAACAGGCTTCAAAGTTTCATTCCAGGTATAAATTTGTGTGTTTTTCCGGAAATGAGGCGGATGCGAATAGTAGTGATAAGTCACTGATCTCTTACTGGGTATACTCATTTGTACGCAGAATCGACCAATGAGATTTCCATGTCTGTTACATGATGACGTATGTTCTATCACCTGTTTTCGCACACATAGCTTCACGTAGTATTCTCACCTGAATAGATGGACGAATTCTATAAAGGTAACTTCGTACGCTCTATCATACAAAAGACCTTCAGTTCTGTCTATACAGCGCGAGAAACTGCGCAGTTTGTGAAAGAAACCCACGAAGCGCGAAATCCCTCTACAGTTACAATAGCCAGTGTATAGCATAGGCTGTTGGTTACTTTTCACGAATCCACAGTCTTTTGGCGATTTGTTATTCACATAAGTGCGCAATCTAAGCGATTAGTACTATTAGGCCAAATACCCGCTTTTGCTTATTTATTTATTTATTTGATTAGTTTATTACGCCGTACGCAAGAATATTTCACTTATACAATGGTGGCCAGCATTATGGTGGGAGGAAACTGGGCAGAGCTCGGCGCAATCCCATGACCACCCTTAGGTTGCTGGCAGACCTTCCCACGAACGGCTACTCGCTTTTAAGGTTGTCCTTCGTGAACATTGATGTGAATCTGATTCAATGTCGCAATGCTAGTCTTATGAACGTGATTCTTCGCAACACTTGAAATGTAGAACTACATCAGCGCCTTGTCGTGTGCACTGATTGGATGTCTTGCCGGATTTTCTTTGGATAATGTGTTTTTTTTTCTTTTTTTGTGCAATTAGGTACATGAGTGACTCAAAGTATCGGATTTTGATCGCTACGAAATCAATCAATTCGGAGGAGAAAATCACAAAATGTGAAGTCGCTGTTTATTTTTACAGGCTAAATAAAGTGCTTATGTGGTATGTGTGCTTGGTTTTGGATGTTTCTTGATAATTTTGCATTCTGAAATAGAAATAATCCTATAGTTCCTTCGGCACACCTAAGTCGAGATATCACCTCTAAAATACATACCAGTCATTTTGATCTCATGGGCTCCTTTCAGAGGTGAGGATTCCCCTGGTTCTGACGGGTTTCCTCCCAGAATTATGCTGGGAGTCGACATATGGGGGAAATATTTTTCAGTACGGCATAAGACACAAACCAGTTGAATGAACAAGTTTGTTATATGGGCTATCGTGCGATTTGTGCACCAGGGCAAGCGTATTAATTTACCCACTGAAAAAGAACTCTTATTAGAAAGAAAAGCAGATCACTCTGTTAATACCAAAGATTTCTTAGTAATGAAAGCTCGTCAAGGATTTCCTGTAATATCGCAGATATGACTTCAAGCCATGAATCACGCAATCATTCAAAAAAAGACATTTTACACATTCAGCTGGAGTTATTACCACTTACTATGACAAATAGCCGACTAGAAAACCACAAGGAGTCAATTGTGGAATCGTTTGATTTCGATATATTACTGCAATAAACATCCCAATGAAACGTAGAAACTTGATGCTAATGTATAACTGATGTCAACGAAGGACATCCCAAACCGGTATCCATATATATTTCGTAATACAGTTGTCTTGAATATTCTAACTGGCAACAAGCTGGCCATTATTACCGTAATGCCATCGCGTGAAATAATATGAACCCCCAAACAGATCACTAAAGCCACTGTTGTGGTCAAATCCTCGTGGAAATACCGGGCTTAGTGTTGTAAAAACACGGACTTTTCTAACAATGTGGACGTCGTCGTCAACAAGGGCAAAAGATGTCGTGAAAGCTTTGATGTGGGGAACACTTGAATCTGTACAATGAATTTCGACTGCCCATGCCACCATCCTGAAGATAACGACCGTGAACGCATAGCTGGGAGCTTTTGTTGGACTTCACTCGAAAAAGAAAAGGTTTAAGATTTATAGTATTCTATATACAACAAACAATTCTACTTCACAACTCTTCACATATGAACTGTATCCACATATTTGCAGAAATACCAGTAGTTGATGGACATCTGATGACGTTTTCATAAAAGTATGGCTTGTGGTTAGTAATAAGTATCATAAATTAAAATAACATGGTTTTGGATACATTAAGAATTTGGAAAAGGATGTATTTTGCATATTATATGCAAAGAATAGACAACCTTTGCGTAGAAAATATTTCCTTTACAACATTATCCTTTATAGTATTATCAGATGAGGTTTTATAGCTGTGACTTGGAGCCTGAGTGAGTGCACCATGGGTTGTGAAACTTTGCCAGGGACACACAGATTCAGTCACCTCATCACTTGATCTGACTGAAGACACCAGTGAGGGATAGTCATAAAAAACAGAAATGCTTTGGTGTTAAATTTGGAGATAAATTTAAAGCAATTTAAAAAAAACTATCACATACATAATACAATATTAAACAGTAAGCAGCAAACGTTTTAATGTGTTAATGGTTCATGGTTTGCATGGTAAAAAACAGACCGGTGCATGGTAAAGAAAAAACAGACCGGTGCATGGTAAAGAAAAAACAGGCCGGTGCATGGTAAAGAAAAAACAGGCCGGTGCATGGTAAAGAAAAAACAGGCCGGTGCATGGTCACGCAACTGTTCCAGCAGATACTGAAAGCATGTTAACAGGTTGGCCTTGTGCACTAGCACACGGTTCTATCTGCTATCGCTTGTTGGGACTAGAGTATTATGTGCCTGAATCCAGTGCCAATGATGATTACATACAGTCTTCAAAAAGTTGAACTGAACTCAGTCGAGTAGGATGGGCAGTTTCAGAAATCATGGCTATCAGCATGCACAATCAGCAGCTTTCTCCCCACCCTGGACCCACTCCACCTGAGCCCCTTGGGTAAGCTCTTCCAAGATGATGGTGGTAATGGTAATCAATGGAAGTTTATCAGTATGCTAGGTATGAACCAGAGGTTTGTGGACAAATTTTACACCAATATGCCTGCTTATCCCGCATCATACAAAATCCTCTGCTTTTTATTGGACAGGAGTGGTCACGTGGTAGACGTGTATATCTTTTATATCCTGCAGCAGATAATAAATACGCATCTGATGAATCGAGAGTAGGGAGAACGTCTTGTGACGCAAAAATGGCACCAACAAAACAAGGTCATAAAAGAATGTTGAAGGAACATTATCAACAAGGTTATAGCGTCATAATTCCCAGATAACTGCTTGGTAATTCAAAACTCTTAAACGCCACAGGAAATTACTTTTGAAACTTCTTTTCCTTTTCAAGAAACAAATTTTCGTGTATTTTTTTTTAACGTCAATAAGCAGCATGAGTCTTACATATCCAGTATAGTTTCGAATACTTTCACTTAGTAACCATGTAATTAATAATATCCTTTAGCACCAAATACATGTAACAACATGTAACAAGTGATGACGACACACTGTGGAACTATATTTGAATAAAGGGGAATACATGCTGCATGTAAATGCTTGAAGACTAATTTAACAAGTAGAAAAGGATTCTAATTACTTTGTGCAGTAATCTTAAGTTTTATTTTCTTTTCTTCAACTGAATTCTCAACATTGTTTGAAATAGTACCATTTTACCGTATTGGTATCAATTATTTTACTGATAGCGGAACAATTATTAAAATGTGTAAACAAAATATGGATACCATATTGATATTCTGAGCATTATGCATATGAGTTACGATTGTGGACTTTCCTGTGGATATACTTACAGTTTAGGAATACAAACTGGTAATGATCAGGAAAATTGTGCACTCTGTGCATATAACTGAAATTTTTGAATTCAGTCAAAGTTAACAATATGTTCTTCCCTGGGATTTTCCACAATAATATAGCACTATGTACACACATTTTCAGTGTATAGATATATACATTAAAAGAGTGCTCTAATCATTAAAAATACATCTTCATGGATATCAAATTTAATAATTCTTTCTGTTTGACCAAACAGAGGCTCGTTCTATTTTGATTTCTTTCACGTGCGTGTGTAAGTTTTTTTCAGTGACATTCGGTAGCAGTTTACGCTTTCTGTATGACGCCACTGCTCCCCATACATGTCCTAACGGTTCATATACCTCTGTGATTATGCAAAACCACGGTTGATTCCAATAAACATAATGTAAGTGTTTTGTCCACTACAATAATACGTATAATTGCTAAAGGGGAAAAAAGGACCATTGTTAAGACAGGGATTACCACAAACATACCAACATTTTTTGTACAGCAACGGATCAAACCTGCTATTAACAATTTAGCACTATACAGAAAGGCAGTGATTATATTTTCCTCTGAATCACTGTTCCCATAAAATTCTAGAGTAGGGCAGTGAACGCTGATAGAATACAAAATTAAGTAAATCATACAGATATGTTATGTATAATTTAATGCTATGAATGTAGCTGACCAACGTTAATTACATTTGGTCTAGCTAGCCACGATATGGCTGAGATATTGCCGATGTGGCGTTAAGCCATAATCATTCATTCATTTGGTCTAGCTGTCATGGTTTAACAACCGGTGGGTGACCTTCTATTGCACAATAGAATTGTGTTGACAATTCAGAATACCAACAAAAATGGACGACCATAAAGAACGGAGCCAAACTTAAGCTCGGATTCGTGATTAGGACGCCAAACTACATCAGGTAGCATATTAAAAAAAATTTGGCCACCTCACAACTTCAGTAATCAGTGCATTTCCTCAGTTTTCAAGACATACGAATGATTTTTACACACGTATTGTGTGTGCATTTTAAATTTCATCTGCATTGGATAACCTCTTCTTGAGAAAATGACATGTCAGCGCATTATATCCACGGCAATATGCCCTTGAAGTAGGTCAAGTTGAAAAATGAATTCTGTGAGCAAAATATTTCCATGTAAAAATCATAAGAAATACATTGTATTTGAACCTCAGAGTTTTAGGACTAGGTCGCAGTGCGTAATAATTTCACGATACTTAAGAGAGCGAGATAAAAGACTGGCGGGATTTAACTGGATTTGAACCTAAGACTGCTAAGTGTTAACTGGGTCTGTGGAGGAAGCCAGTGAAAAGAAAATATATAGTCTTGTCACATACAAGGGCTTTGTCATATATAGAGACAGACTGCCTTTGATCTACTGCTCCCGGTGCCAGACTGAATTAGACCACCCCCCTCAAGACAGCCAAACCACAGGTAAGGAGAGATTTTGTCTTTTTTACTGCTCTCAGGTTATTTAAATGAGAGAATTTTGAGGAAACAGTATAAAATCGGTACTCGCCTTAATAGCACAAGGTCATATCCCTTGTGTGTTGTTAGTTTATTTTTCTGTTCATGTGACTAATTCGTTTGTTATACCTACACGCATGACTTCGCCAGTCAATACTGTAACCTTATATGTCCACGAAACCTGTTGCCGAAAACATGGATAAGATTATACACGCAAACTGCTTTCTTTGGCTCCGGTGTTGAAACATTGTAAGAGTTTCTATTGCGATAGGCTCATAAAACACTGGTGAACTCCACAATGATTACATTACTCAGCCTTACCAGGGTTAGGACACAGCATTTATAAGTATGTATGCCTGGGTTTGACGCGATACTCGACACGTCTTCAGTCACGAGAAGTCCTTAGAATGCGTGTTATACTGTGTCTACTTGTGATAGGGCGGGTTCGTGTCGCCAAAGAGCTGTCCCTACTGGTGCATCATACTGAAGACACCAGACATGACAGTCTGTCACATTATACTAACTGCGGGCCAGTCAGTCTTGTTTCCTTGCTCTAACCTCTCAGTGCTGAGCTCCAAACGAGGCAGCAACAAGTACCATTTTTATAGCCCTTGATGTGACCCGACCCGGTAGAGCATTTATGTGTGAAGTGGAAAATTTCTACGCAACGTGTTTGATAAACAACGAGAAGCAAACACCTTGTGCTAGATCATAGTCACAGGTTGTTGTTCCATCAGGTGTTCCAACACCTTTACGTTGGTGGGGAGGAGATGAAGGAAGGAGACGGAAGTGCGTGTGTTGTAGCGGAGGAGAGGGGTATAAACATGGTCTTGTTCGGGGGAAAGCGTACGAAATGTGCGAGTCATTTTATTATTAAGTCATAATTTTTCGATGTAACAGTAACCTGAAATCAATTCTTTTATAACCTGTTGTCACTTTAAACCAATTAACACAAAACTGGTTTTCCACTGGCTACCTTCACTTCGCACAAATTGGTACCCTCTGAGCAATGCCCTGTTTCGCCATGGTTGGATTCAAATGGAAGGTTAATTTTGAGGGGTTTGACAAACTCTTGCATTATTGCGAGATAAAAAAAGATAACTTCAGTGTCATCATGTGTTTATCGTCATCTTGCAATACAATCACGCAGCACAGCGTAATGACCGGGAGCCTCTCACTAATGCGATCGCTGTGAGATCTAACACAGCTCATCCGAACCTCCTATGTGGGAAGGTCGTGCCAGTAGAGGGTCGTTGGTTTCCTTCCATCATAATGTTGAAATGCTACGGTGTGAATACAATACAAAATCATACAATGCAACAAAATGATTTAGACCACGTTACAGAATGACCGAAATACTCGGTCATCTTCTTGTCCCATTAACTGGGATTTTCCCCATCTGACTGAACCACCACTGATACATATTGTGAATCCTTTTCTCCTGCAGCCTGTGGCTGTCTTTGTACAGAGGGTGTGAGTTGCGTCAACCGTAACTGTCATGACGACACATATTGAGGAGGTGCATCGCATGGTAATTACGTTTGGCGTAGCATTACACCCTGTTCGAAAAGCGGGCCCTATGGTATCAGTCCGTGGCTTGGGCATAGAATTAGGTATATGTGACAGACTGATGCTCATGGGTTTATGTTCAGATTGTATTTGACATGTTTTAACTTCACAGAAGCGATCAGCTACACGCGTCTGTTTGCCAGAGCATGGGGAAAGAGACCTGCTTAAAACGTTATGCACATGCAATTGACAGCGTATATTGACAGAGTATAAAAGAGTACAGCATAGCGAGTAAAACCAGGGCAGCAGTGACATGTGATAGCCACACGTTACGGGTGAATCTGGCCTCTTTAATTTAAACCAGTTAGGATTTTATTCTAACTGTTCATGTAAGTCTTTCAGAAATAACATATTACACGTCCTCCTAACACCATGGCTTGCGCAGATTTAGGTAGAAAAATTTCATTCATGTCAAATTCAAGTTATTATGCATCACCGGTCTTGAAAAAATATCCGTGTTGTTCGTTTTGAATGTACTCGAGCCATAACGAGGTCAAGATGAGATGAGTGTCGCCTGATTTAGGTCTTTCTCTGTCCTCATCAGTGGCGATTCAGCTTTCAGTTTCAGTTTCACATTGATGGGCAATATCATTAAGATGCTCAACAAGACCGATTAGTGTAAGAACGGATGAGAAGTTTACCTAACTTTTGTGTACATTAAATAAATGGAAAAGTTTTAAATATTCAGATTTGTTTTTCAAAATGCTATTTTTTTGGACCAAATTTTAACATTTTCAAAGTTTCTTGAGCGAATTCAAACTGACATTAGAACGGTATGCCTAATGTTTGGTTTCAGCCGACATCACTTGTGATCCAACTTTCAGTTTCAGTTTGATGGGAAAGTTTAAGAAGGAATGTGTCAGACACATGACTTGTCTCGTAGAGAACACAAGGTGCATGCTCAATTAAAATACAAGTATATATTTAAGCATAAAATTGTGGGTGGTCTTTGCTAGGAATATTTCCGTTAACAAATTGTACTATCTTCAATTTCAGGGTGGCTAACCGTTGCTGACTTTCTGGTCTAAACGAATTCGGAGGAAAGGATGGAACCTCTGCATATAATGGAGAGTAATCCGTGCTAGGATATAACTAAGAAAACACAGCGCATGTCAGCCTTATGATAAGATGAAGTAACATATTAGAAAAGCGTTGAACTTAACAGCTGTGCTTTTGTCCATTGATATCTTGTTATTGAGAGAGATATGAGGCAAATCCTTTGTTGTGTCATACACTAAGATCAGGCACGCCTATCAACTGACACAATCAACATCTAGCCTTGAGTCCCCTCGGTAAACATCTATTGAAACCATAAAAGAAACTTCACATGCTTTACTTTACGTTCCAAACGTACTCATATGGCAAAAAATGTGTTGGTGGAGGATATATCTGGTTTGTAGACGTAATGAGCGTACACGATAACAGGGTTAGGCATTAAGGTGCACTTGGTGAAGCAACAGTAGCCTGATGGGGTCAATTTTTTTATTTCACAGGGATTATCTATCTGTATTGGAGCTTGTTCAGTACCGACAGAACCATGAGCTGGACTTGAACTCACAGCAACCGCATTGGTGAGCGGCTCATGTGCCACGCTAAACTCCTGGGCTACCAGCCCCCTTCTCCCCACTCCGACCAATAGTCAATACTATACATATCTGCGGGGAACTTAATTTGTTTGCTGTGCACGATTGCTTGAAACTTAACACTGCATCTCTAAACCTTTCTATGCCATTGTTTGGTTTTTATAGATGTTCTATAACTTCTACTTATTCGTAGATGAAAGGAATCAATACTGTTACCAAATCGACATCTGCGATGTCAGTCCCTTCATTCCAAGATTATACATTCTACGGAGTTCTCATCGTCATATGAAAAATTGATAGGACTTAAAACCCAAGCATACATACATAATGATGACCCACTTTAACCCTGCCAGTTTTACTCTAACTGGTCGTACACAATCGGGCTACTTCGACAGTTTGCAGAGATAGGCCCTTGTTCCATACTGTGTTGATAGGCATGTGCGTAGATATCGATCACGTGACATCACCGAGAATTTGTCCTACCTCGGTCTCTCCGGAAATCCCAGATATCATGTGGGGATTTCTGCAATGGCGTGGATTTCTGTAAAGTTATATTTATGTGAAATCACCGTTCAAAGCAAAAATACGCCCTGCTGACTATAAATAGACAAGAGGCCATGAGGGCACTTACAGGACTGTTGTCTCCGAGCTCCATCGTTATACAGTACTGAATATCAAGTAATTTGTAAACATCGTGGCAGATTTTTACATGCTGTCATCCCCTCTCGGGACTGCACGTTTTGATAAACCTCGCCGATGTGGTTATTCCCAGATAAAATCTTGGAATATAGTGTTCGCTTCATTGTGTATGGGACTGCGTACTATATTCCTGCTCTTTTATCTCATATTTCGCCCCAATTTTATGTTAGGTAAACAGCCCTTCTAGACGCTGTATTAACACCACCAAGATCAATAACTCCGTGCTCCACCAGGCACATGCAACTTATAACGAATATAATTTCTCTTGCCTTATTATCGACACTAAAGTAACGTATTGCGTTACCCAACAGATTATTGAACGCCATTTTAGTGGAGCGAAAAAACCAACCAACCCCAAAACAACCTAAGCATCCGACAAGAGCCGCGGTGTATTTGTGCAGAGGATTTAAAGTTGCTCACTTGTCACAAGTTGATCTTCGGTGCTCTCATTAAAATATGTGAAACTCTTGAGAAAAGTGGGGCAGCGAGTTCTAGTAAAGCAACAGACAGTCAGAATTCCTTTTTAGATACAAGCGTACCTATCTCATATCGTGTCCTGTAGCTAACGGGTGAGAATTAAGGTAAGGTATACGTAGGCGTCTCAATGTTAAATCAGCGTTTATATGTGTAGCATTTCATATTACACAATCATGGTTCGAAAAGGTTTTGCATTATTAATAAAGTTGTTGGAGGGGGAGGAGGCATATATATATATATATATATATATATATATATATATATCTATACTGCCCATTTTTCATTCCCAAACTTTGATCTGCATTTATTTATAATATTTAATGCTTATAACTAAATAGTCACCGTGAACGTTTTCATGTAAAGAAAAATTAAAATCACGGGAAAGTAATTTTCATCACTTTTGTTTATCTGTTGCTGTTTAATTTTTCCTTTTTTTTGGGCTCTTTAATCTTTTTTATAAATATGTGCATTGGTAATAGTTCATCCTTAAATTTACCTTACTCTATTTTAATCAATTACATACATGTGTTTACCATCGGGTATTTCTTTTCATTCTCATACTTTGATTTGCATTTATCTTAAAAGTGGGTTGCTGGAATTTCATGTTAAAATTTGTGAAATAATCTCTAGATCTTACAATATGTTTGCATATTTTTTTTAACCAGTTCAGCTGATGGTGTATTGTATTAAACTTCCTTAGCCTCATCTTTTTGCTAACTGATTCACCATTATTTACTTTCCATGTTTATCTAACAACATAGTCAGGAATCTCGTTTCGTGCATGTAATTGTGTTTGTACATGTTCATATATATTTGTATGTATATAATATCTGTCCTTCAATTTTCGACATGACCATTCGTCTGATGAACACTCATACTTGTCTGGATCACAGGATGCACAGTGTTCCGTGTCAGGTATCCAAAAAATGTGCAAATTAGTTAATGATGATGTAGCAAATCTGTGAACATCTGTAAAGGATCTAGAGAGTAAATCATGTGTAAAATGAATGTCGCGTGGACATGAAATAAGTACCAGTAATTGCGAATATTGGACCTAGAGTAAATGCTTTATTTTCATTAGACAAGTAGGCAATACTGACGGGTATGAATATGCATATATATGTACCTTAATTATCAGGATATATCGACTCATGCTTAATCACGTGTGTCTTTCGTGCAATATATCCTAGGGCCCATTCCGAATTGATCTTTGCTTGGGCTGTCAGAAGTAGGGCCTGGTACATGCATAAATTCTTACAAAAACTAAAGAAAATTCGAAAACTGTATATCAACTCTTAAAAATCATACATGGACCTCTGCTGCTCAGTTCGTTAGTGCGCTAGCTAAGCGTAATGACCTAGGAGCTTCTCACCAATACGTTAGCTATGAGTTCAAGTCCAGCTCATGCTGACTTCCTCTCCAACTGTACCTGGAAAGGTCTGCCAACAACCTGCGGATGGTCGTGGGTTTTCCCTGAACTTTGTCCGATTTCCTCCCACCATAATGCTGGCCGGCGTCGTTTAACTGAAGTAAATAAATAAAATATCTCGAACTGCTTGCATGTATATCTTGAATGTATGATAATACTGAATTTCCTGCTAGGCATATGAAAGGATTGGGTAGAGCTCTTCAGGCTAAATATAAGCACAAATATTCTGAAAAGAGACATATGCAAAACCACCGAACATTAAACTACACAATGTGGGCTATTGGAACATATTACTTGCAGCAAACAATTATTAGCCAATTATTCTTGGCCTGTATTACATAAACACCACTACTTGAAATTTTGACTGAAGTAATAATTTTAATTAGCTGTCACATCCCATAATCGGTGGGTGTGCCCTGTGAGAATCTGTGGTTTAAGATCTTTGAAAATTCGACTTGTTTCATGACTGCGCTTTCATTAAAATTAAATGTCACACTATTACCGCGCGTTCCTTTCGTAGTTTTTGTGAAAGTGACATGTCCGGCAACATCGCTACATCGACAGTTTATCAGTTAGGCTGGTGGTTAACCAAGGGCTCTCTGGTTAAACAACACGACCAAAATCGCTTGATACATATTTATACGAGCTTTCGGAAAAAAACTAATTCCATCGTCTGGTATGGTAGAAAACTGCACGACTATTCTATTATTTTCTATTCTACTTTCCCCATTATTTGTTCTCCAGACAAATGTGTCATTGACAACGTCGTGTATGATGATGGAGAGGCGGATCCAAATGCTACTTGCAGAGTCTGCGGCCTTGTGTATAGCACGGCTGAGTTCACCCTCTTACGTGAGTATTCTGTGAATTTTCTCACGGTGGCAAACACTCAATGTGCTGTTTGCATCTGAATCTCTAGATATACCCTCCTCAGACACTATACGTCCCAAGAATCTGATCACTTTCTTAAACAGGCCGAATTTCGATGGTTTAAGTTTCAACTCTGCTTCCTTGTGCCGTTGAAACACATGCTCCAGTTCAAATGATTCTCCGGATACCAATGTATCATCTATGTAAACGATGCATTCCTCCCAGTGAAGACCTCTAAGGACGTCCTCCATGAGTCTTTCGAAGTTCGAAGGCGCACTGGCCAATCCAAACGGCATAACGGTGAACTGATATAGCCCTTGACTGGTAGAAAACGCAGTCTTATATTTGTCTTCTGTGGCAAGTGGAATTTGCCAAAATCCAGAATTCAGATCAAGACAACTGAACCATTTAGGTCCAGATAATGAATCTAAACACTCGTCGATTCTGGGCAAAGGATATGCGTCTTTCTTAGTCACTTCGTTAATCTTCCTGAACCTTCCTACATAGAACCTGGTTGAATCAACCTTCTTGGTACGCAGAACTATCAGAGACGCCCAAGGATGGCTCAATAATACCGCGCTGTATCATTTTCTGTATTTCTTCCCTCTCAATAGCTCTCTTTCCAAGATACGCGGTGGTTGTCTTATGGGGATGGCAGATCCGGTATTTATAGCGTGCTTTACTCTATCAGTACAGTCAAGGTCTTCTGAAGACTTTGCAAAAACTGGCTGATATTTTATAAGCACCTGTCTTAGCTTATCCTGTTCATCCATAGTCACATTACTTGAGCTACTGAAGAGAACACCCTGTAAGTGTTCTGGTAACTCAGACAACTCTTCACCGTTCATGGTTGTGGCTCGCACTATGTGCTCTTTTGGTTTCATCTCATGTAACAAACCTCACATGAGGACGCAATGTCACGCTGTCCGGGTTGTAGTTTATGTCTTAGACACTTAATTGCTGTGACCTGGTGTCAATAATGCCATTTATCATACGAACACCTTTGCCAACCACAAGTTTCACTGATGGTTCAGTCACTCCAGCTGGAGCAAGACAGTCAGCCTTTGGTTTCAAAATTGGTAGCCACCCAACAGAATAACCTGGTACTAGCGTGGTCTTTTCAACTTTAACCACCCAGGTCATCTGTGTTTCACCACCAGTGTAACAAGGTATGGGAGATTTTTCAGTTTCCACCTTTAACCACTTATAATCAACCTTTGTTACATGTTTTAAGAGAAAATCTTGCCCAAGTATTCCCGGAACTGTTATGTCACACACTATAATACTGTGACGATAGACAGTTTTACCCAACTGCAAACACAACTCAGCAGAACCTCAAAGTTCTAGTTTTTCTCCGTTTGCAAAATGTTATTAAGTTGCCCTCTGAGTGTCGGTCTTGACACTGAAGGTATACCGTCAAATATTTCCTTGGAGAATAGTGTCATAGTTGACCCACTGTCAACCAATAATGGTATGGGCTCTTTTATCCCCTTTGTTAGAGCTGTTACAAACATACAATTGCCCTATTTTCATATTTCACCGCGCTGACCCACACGTAACATTACTGTCTTATTCCGCTGTTTTTTCATATTCTATGTTACTATTTTCACCTTTTAATACTATGTTTGATTCAGGCCTCTCCTCACACGCCTGCCCCTGACATACAAGGTAGATGGCTTGTTTCCGTGTTCATTAACGTTTGGCTGAGTGCCACAGCCTATCCGTTGGGGGCATTCTTTATAGTAACGATCAGTAGAATTACATATGTAACAACTCCATTTACCGGATCTCTTGCTGTTACCGTTATTAACATTGCTTTTAGACCTATAAGAATTGTTTCTAGCCCCACTCTCAAGTTTTTCCAAGCGTTCTAACAATTCCTCCTGCCCAGTAATGCTACCCTTTTGATTAGCTGAATCAACTGTCTGTGTAACCCTTACAGCCCGTTTTCTTCCTATCCCTCTCACCTACAAGTGCTTTGTAAAGTTCTATAAGGTAGACAGCATCAGATACGATTATACAACCCTTGTCGAAACATCTGCACTTCATTTCGACAGATACACATTTTTAGAGTGGATTTAGAGCTGAAACCCCCTGGGCATAAACACTTAGATTAGCATATGCATTCTGTGCCAGGTCATTGCCCAGAGTCGAGATAGTTTCATCTGGTTGACATACCCTGCTTCGAAGTTTAGTGAGAAATTTATTCTGCTGACGGCGACTACCGAAACGTTCCTCTGGCTTCCTTGTTAGTACTGGGAAGTAACGCTTCTCTTCTTGAGAAAGACCGTTATAAAATGTTCTCGCTGGACCTTTAAAACTAGCTCCTAAGGCTAGTACTTTTTCAACTGGCGTCCACAATCCTAGCTCTGCAGTCAAGAATGTTTGGGTAACATTCCTCCCAGTCATGTTTATCCATCATATGGATCTGGTTTTAGCTTGATAATTGCACTTCGCTCATTTTTATTCCAGGAAAAATCCCCAAATCCATGAGTATGTGAATTATCCTTTTTCACATGATGTGAGGCTTCTGGTGGATAGTCTATCCTCCTCGTATAACCTTGACCGAGTACTAGTTTGGATTTACCACCATTTTCAGCTATATCGGGGTAAGTCTGAGGCTGTGGAATCCTCATATTGGCCATCAGAGCTGGAATTTTCCTCATCGGCTTGCTCAACAACTGCATTTTGATTAATAATCACTTCTGGATCTGGACTGTCACCCATATTAATTAGGCTTTATGGGTGAACACAGGGGAATAACAGTTTGGAAATCACACAAGTTTCTGTAAGTCAGTAATATCCCTTTAGGGCGGGATATTAAGCAGGTAAGAATGCCACTCTCAAATTGTTGGCAACACAGGATACCTGGTTGTATGAGTTTCCCACTTCTTGCACCATTGTAAACACCAATCACACAGTTATACAGGTCACCAATCAGTTATAAGCTGGGATGTCGATAGTTGTATCACAAACCAACACGTTCATCAAGCACAAAATCAATTAACATAAGTCAGTATTGGCTTATAAAAGCACCTCATATTTAATTTGGGAAACACCATAACACAGTGGAATTTGCCAATACTACCGACTCCAAGCACTGCGCTGGGGGCGTAGGGAAATATCACGCAAAAAATAGTCCGCAAAACATTCCTTGCCTACATCAAAACTTTCTCTTAACAAACTGAAAAATTATGCTCAGTTAATTCAACTGGAACATTTTACGACAATTCAGAACATGCTAAAGCAACTAGTAACCCGAAAAATGAGCCGAGTTCAGAACCGTATGTTAATACACCCTAGCTCGTTGTAAACAAACATGGCCACCACGTGTGGGGAGAGCGTGAAGCCTGTACAGACTTTACGCTTTTACACAGGATATACGAGGTGTCAAGTCCTGTACAAGAGGTAACATGTCACTTTACTTCTGGAGAAGCCTTAGAATACTGTCCTTCAATGCACTGTGGAATAAACTAAGCAAAGACAAGGTGAAGAGTTTGTCACAGTCCCACACGTGAAATGTACAGGTACAACGAGTACATTCGTAGATTTATGAAGTGAATTACACATTTTAGAGCTACAATAATATCGCACTGTTATTACACATAGTACTATTTCTTATACAATTATTCGATATAAATAGCACGCAAACTACTTCTGCATGTTGAGTTGCTTTGGAAATGGTTCTTGAGTCTATCAAGTTTGAACTCCTGCTCATGGTTTACGACTGGTATACGAATGTCGGCCATGACGCTGAGATAAACCACGAACGATATACTGGTTTACTGCATGCAGTCATTCAGAAGACAGAACAAAGACTACGTATATTCTCCATTTAAGAAGACAAATAGGGGTGTTTAAACCTGTATCATTACTTAACTTAAAGAGGAATATGAACTGTTTTGACAACATCAAACAGGGGGAAATACTAAACGAAACGGTTGTATAGGTGCCATATAGGCGGAAATCAAATATATTTTTAACTTGTTAAATGTATTTTATAACGAAACTTGAGTGCAAATTAACGAACTGCTGAACTATGTGAACTACAGCCCTGTTCCATGGTTATGTTACAAAATTTTTCCTTGTTAACCTTGCACTTAAAACAAAATGGAAGTGCATTTCCCACCTGTGTTAAAAATTCGTCATCACTAGTCAAGTGCACATTGTCCCGTAGGAGTGTTGACAGCGTGGACTTGAACAGCGTGATCTTCCTTGGAGAGCTGTTGTCCCGTGTGACGTAGTTGAAGGTCGCTCTACAGGCCTTCACTTCTCTGTCTGGGGGTTGCCCACAGGTTTTGCACGTTCCTGTGTCGTTCAACATTTTCTCCCGACAATCTGAAATGAAATATATATATATTGCAATGTCATGGAATATATTGCATTTATGTGGTTAAAGCGATGCGTTGTTTGAGGGAGGGGGAGTGGAATCCTTCCAGTGTTGTAAAATTTGACATGCAAACTGTTTGCCTGTGATGCGTTTGCTTTTTCTTTGGGCAGGAAATACCAAAACCTGATAACGATGTTACGATGACAATGTTTTCTTATCCCGAAGAAATTACGTTAATATTAAAAAAAACCGTTGTGAGCAATATGACATGATATGCTAATTTAAGGGAAAAAATCAGTCTCTAGTCTGTAGACATTAACTCCTGATGCTCACGAAACCACTGTGTGCTTTTGCCAATGCATGACACGAAAACAACTCCCCACAATACTGTCAGGACATACCTGTGAAACCACCCAGGATTTCGTTTATATTACCCTTGATTATATAGGATAAACTTCGCACGGGCGTATATGTAATAAGCTGTTGTTAGCGCTTTAATCGATATGATCTTTAACTCCTTGCATTTGCACATGTTACACACAGACTAAATGTCTTGGTATAAGAAAGGCCTGCAGGTAACTTTGGAAAATTGTATGTGATTAGAAGAACAGGATACCATGTAATCCGAAAACTTAACGTCCGTCATGCAGTTCCAAGAAACTGAGTTGCCGAAATCACACAGATGTGTGATATTTCCTAAAAACTTTACAAAGTGCATTTTAATTCCCACTTGCTTTGTAAATACTGCATGATAATTAAAACTTATCGAATTTAATTCACATGGTTTGATAAATTTGGCATTGGCTGTGAAAGACTTGCTATTGTTTTTAAATATTCCAGAGTAGACCAGGACCCAAAATTTATGAACAGGTACAATACACACATTATTCTGTTGTTGCTGATTTTTTTGTTGTTGTTTTTGTGGAATATAACGATGTATTTTGAATGTCATTACTACAGTTGTCAAAACAGCCAATATCTCCTATCACTGTAAATTAAGCATAGAACAATAAGAAAAGTGCTCATGGGCACGAGGTACTGTGCGCATTATGGTTATGTTTTTCTCTTCTGGACTAAAAGCTGTTCTGTTAAACTTAGCATAATATGATGCTTCCTCCGTGATGGTAGAATAGATTGTGTTTGATACCATACCATTATATTATATTTTATAATAGTATAACAAATGCATTTTTTACTGTTACTCAGTTGCCGTAACAAAATTATTCTGTTGGAATAACAGACCAAGTCTATTATACATAATACAAAGTTCTGTACCAATAACATAATCTATTTGGGAAACATAGGGTTGTGTAGATTTATCAGATGACTATTAACAGGGTACAAATCCTCAGGGAAATATAAGACTATGACAGAGCAGAATTTAAAACAAGTGATTGTATATTTACCCGGCTTATCGCAACATTGGTAGATCCGAAAATCAGTTAGTTCATTGATTTGAACTGTGTCCGGCGAGGGATCAGAAAAATCACTGTCGTCAGTGAGACAATCATCGTCTTCAATTTCTACCTCCAGGCTTTCAGGGGGCATAACCTGAAAATAATTACACAGTGAAAGACATTGTATACATAATGTGTCATTTAGTATCACGTGAGCTGCATGAGAACTAAAGGAATAGAATATGGCAACATGTAATTAATGCAGGTGAATAATGAGCCGTAGATTTCTTGTGAAAACCTGAAAAAGTGTTAAATATAAATGCAGGGCAGCTTATGCGCTAAAAGTGAGCTTGAGTCAACCTGTAGGACAGGGTGATTCTTGTTGGTATCATTTTAATTTATATTTAATCGATGCCATTTTCTTGTCTTTTGTTTACTTGGCTGACAATGTATCTTGTTGTCTGTCTTCTATTCTAGCATTTTTTATATAAAGCTGATGAATGTGTCATTGTATCCAAGTTTCTCTAATTGTACTCGGGGCTTTTAACGAACAATTTATCATTCCTGGCCTGTTATGATTTATATTCAAAAATGAACACATTTCCCAAACCAGAACTCAGATTCAGAAAGTCATCTGTACCGATATATTTAATGTACTGTGGAAATAAAATTGTGCAGAGATATCAGAATGTTATATCCTAGTTCTGGTGTGTTGAAAACATCTATAATGTTCTTACAATTTTCCCGAAATGTGAACCGTAACTTGTTAAGTGGGTATAGATATATATATGCTGCCCATTTTTCATTCCCAAACTTTGATCTGCATTTATTTATAATATTTAATGCTTATAACTAAATAGTCACCGTGAACGTCTTCATGCAAAGAAAAATTAAAATCAAGGGAAAGTAATTTTCATCACTTTTGTTTATCTGTTGCTGTTTAATTTTTTCTTTTCTTTTTTTTTTTTTTGGCTCTTTTGTGTTTTTTATAAATATGTGAATTGGTAATAGTTCATCCTTAAATTACCTTACTCTATTTTAATCAATTACATACATGCGTTTACCATCCGGTATTTCTTTTCATTCCCATACTTTGATTTGCATTTATCTTAAATGTGGGTTGTTCAAATTTCATGTTAAAATCTGTGAAATAATCTCTATAGATCTTACAATATGTTTGCATATTTTTTTAACCAGTTCAGCTGATGGTATATTGTATTAAATTTACTTAAATTTATCTCATCTTTTTGCTAACTGATTCACCATTATTTACTTTCCATGTTTACTCTATCTAACAACATAGTGAGGAATCTTGTTTCGTACATGTATTTGTTTGTACATGTTCGTATATATTTGTATGTATATAATATCTGTCCTCAATTTTCAACATGACCATTGCTCTAATGAACACTCATACTTGTCCGGACCACGCTAGCAAAGCTTAATGACCCACGAGTCTCTCACCAACACAACTCAAAGATACAGATCTTATCTCATCCATTCACTAATCTGGAAATCGGTCTTTTCGACGATAATATCACAACTAACATGTACAGATGTATCCGATACATCGACCACAAGCAGCAGTTTGCTAACCGTCATTCTCGATTCGAGTCAGCCGTTCTCGGCATAGTCCCGAAAAAGATAACTAAGAAAATGAACACTTAATAATAATTTTTGTTTTAATAATGACCAGATGGAACATTAAACAATTTAAACAATCATCTTAATTCTGGGAATAGCAGCCGACACCCCACCCCACCCCCACCCCCCACCCCCCAGCTTTCTCCAGTAACAGCCAAGTGATTAGAAAATGGCGGTGTGTTAAGTTCGAATGCTGTCTGAGTTGGTCGCAGTTGTGTTATTTACGACGTTGTGATCTTCAGTATTCCTGTATAATGAGGTGATATGAATTCAGAATTGGACCCAGTTCCAGGTTAAAGAATGTAACGATTCAAAGCAGTTAATATGGAAGCTAAGCTGGGAACCAATCTCAGAGTTAGCCATTGTGCTATGTCAGATAAGGTAGATAATGAATTGCGATAAGTGTAAAGAAATTCTCCCATGTAAGCAAACTATATTCTCTTTGTTAAAGTGTGTCAAAATTATCCAGTGTAAGCAGGTTATATTTCCTTTGTTGGATCATGTTAAAACTCTCCCGTATAAGCAGGTTATATTTCCTTTGTTGGAGCATGTTTAAACTCACCGGTGTAAACAGGTTATATTTCCTTTGTTGGATCATATTAAAATTCTCCAGTATAAGCAGGTTATATTTCCTTTGTTGGAGCATGTTTAAACTCACCGGTGTAAACAGGTTATATTTCCTTTGTTGGAACGTGTTTAAACTCTCCGGTATAAGCAGGTTATATTTCCTTTGATGGAGCATGTTAAAACTCACCGATGTAAGCAGGTTATATTTCCTTTGTTGGAGTGTGTTTAAATTCACCGGTGTAAGCAGGTTATATTCCCTTTGTTGGAGCCTATGAAAACTCTCCGGTGTAAGCAGGTTATTTCCACTTGGATGGGGTGTGTTAAAACTCTTCGGTGTAAGCGGCTCATATCCGCTTTCTTGGAGCGTGCTAATACTCTCCCGTGTGAGTAGGCTATTTGCCCTTTGTTTCAACATGCTAAAACACTCCGGTGTAAGCAGGTTATTTCCCTTTCGATGGAGAGTGTTAAAACTCTTCGGCAAGTTATATCCAATTTTTTGGAGCGTGTTAAAACTCTTCGGTGTGACCAGATCAATGTTCCCTGTGTCGGAGCGTGTTAAAATTCCCCAGTGTAAGCAGGTAGTTTCCCTTTGATGGAATGTGGTAAAAATCTCCGGTGTAAGCGGGATACATTCCCTTTGTTGGAGCATGCCAAAACTCTCCAGTGTAAGCGAGTTATTTTTCCTTTGGTGGTGGTTGTTATCGACTTTACGGCACAGCAAAAACCGATTTCTTGTGTCTTTTCTGCAACAACTGCTTGTAACTCCTACAACTAAGTAAGCTGAAAAGGAGGTTTACAAATTTAAATTTGAGAGAAGAAATAGTTACCTGAATATTTGATGTTTGCGAAAGGCTTAGTTGTACTTTGTTTTCATATTTTTGGCTGTACACACTCGTAAATGTTAGCACATCATTTCGGGCATATTCGCCTTTTGCATAATTGCCAAACAAGGAAATTTTCGCTGTTTTTCCGGAAGAATCTTTCAGCCTTAGGCTTCTGACTGGCAGGGTATTGTCTCGGCGGTATTTCACTGGGGACACCTGTGAGCGAAAATGACATAAAAATATAGGCTCAAGCTTCGAAGAACATCTCACGATTTTATCCAGCAAGAGGGCATTATATGTAACATGCAAGGGAGTTAATCGGTTAAACAAATTTAATTATCTCCCCTTAAACGGTGGGGCGTTAATAAGAATCTCTTGAAAAGCGGGGAGTACATAACGATTGTTCCTCCTGTGTATGTTCTGTGCAACGTTTTTTTTCACGTTATCTGTAACTTCATATCTTGCTATCTTTCTGTAAATAGAGGTGAATTAATGTGAATTTCACGGATTGCACTCGTTATGTTTAGTTATTTGATTGGTGTTTTACGTCGTAGTCAAGAATATTTCATTTATGCGACGGCTAGTATTATGATGGGAGGAAATCGGACAGAGCCTGGGGGAAACCCACGACCATCCGCAGGTTGTTGGCACGTACGGTCGGAGCACTGGGTATGTAAAACATCTGTTGTCGATGCCTAGTTTTGTGTTTCTTTCTTTGCTCTTGTGTGTAGGCCTACTCTGCTTTGGCAGTATTAACCTTTTACAATAGGACTTCAAAGAATCTAATGCCAGTTGGATTCCTTGGTCTGATTGGGAAAATACTACTGCATCGTTAGGGGGCAAAACATCAGGGTGTTAAGAATTTTATTAAAGAAGTTCACTTTGTTAACCATTACAAAATACTTAGGTAAATCCAGTGCCATCAAGATAATGTTCTCATTCTTTAACAGGTACAGAAAAAGAAGTGGTGGTACTAAATTCTCTCCCTGCCTGATCCCAAGGAAAGTATTCAGATTTACCCCATTCATAAACACACGTTTAATGCGTTGATAGATCGCAATGATAACATTCCCCGGGCTAATAACGAAACCACTTCAATCCGGGTGGTACGCGGTCGTGGCCAGGTACTTCCCTCAGAACGTGCTATATTTTACAGAGATTTGCTAGAGATACTGCGTTATTATCAGAAGCAGGGTTGGGAGATTCATTATAATAGACTATTGCATCGACAATAAAACCAGGCCAATGACGACAGTGTGATGGTTGGTAAATGGTCACACGTTACCGGTAAAATCCGGCTCCTTGTCAATTTACCTCAGTTAGGGTTTTATTCTAGCTGTTCATATAAGTGTTTACGAAGTAATAACTTACATTAACCCCAGCACCTATTCTAACTGTTCGTGTCAGTGTTTAAGAGGTAGCAACTTACACCCCGCTAGCACCCTGGCTTTAGCAGAATTAGGTCAAAAATAGATTACAGTGATGTGAAATGCAATACACTAGACGTAATGGTCAAGAATGACTCAAAATGCTGTGTTGTCGTCACATTTAACACGTGTACACAATAACATGAAAACAATGAAAAGGGAGCAGACCTCGGGGATGCTTAGTTCGCCGGCAGTATATATCCAATGTAACTCTCTGACTGTAACTCCTCTTACCCCATGTTGTTATTTTCAATACAGCTGTTCATGAAGTTAGTTCTTTCGTCGATAAATTTATATTACAATATTGCGGGTAGCTGAATACAGATAAATTTGATGATGTAGTTGTAAGGTAATTTCATAAATCTAAATGGTTATGTGCAGTCAAATGGATAGCAGATATTACATTCCCAAATGTTAACTCAAGACGAACGTGCCCAGCCTGGCTGGCTTCCTTTCCGGCCGTACGTCGGAAGGTTTACAAGCAACCTCTGGATGGTCGTGGGTTCCTTCCACCGTACAGTGAAATAATCTTGAGTATGGCGAAAGACATCAATCAGTTAAATAAATAAATGGATAAATAAATAAATAAGCAAGTAAGTAAGGAGATAATAGCTAACCTAACAATTTCCTAGGATAAAAACAAATACGCACCTGCACCACCTTCCCCTTGACCGTAGATCTTTCGAAGGTTTTAAGGGCATCTTCCAGGGTTCTGTTGGCCCCATAAGGAAGTTCTTCCTCTGGCAAACGAGGGCACTTCTGTTTTGCGTCGTCAAAATTTCCACAAAAAGCACTGCCAGTGAGGCCAATTTGTGAATCTTGTACAAACCAGTATTCAATGTTAGTTTTTCTTAAAACATTTGTAAATTTATATGTGTGTTCTTGTTTCACAAAACTGAACTTATATATATTATATATTTTCAAATGTACGAATTCTCCCTGTCTAGTCTGGGCTACCACATTGAAAAAAGATCGACATTTATCCGATTTCATGTTTGTGTACGAGATCAAGCCCTCCGACTTCCGGATTACCAAGGCTGTCAACGTTGACCTTTCGTCGTTCTGAAAGAAAAAAAATGAAGGCATTGCCATGTTATCAGTTTTAAATAATCAAGTTGGAGTTGTTCCAATAGACTGCGAAGGTCTGCCAGCAACCTGTTTCTTTCCACCATAATGCTGACCGCCGTCGTTTAACTGATATATTCTTGACCACGGCGTAAAACACCAATCAAATAAATTAATAAATAAAACCCAAGGAACCCTGTATGCGCGTGCGCGTTGACGATCGCATTCTTGTAAACCAACTTGAGATGGTCTCATTTTCATGAAGCGCACTTCAGATAAGTAAGCCTGATCTTCCATGGCAACGTATGTTATGCAGTTATGAAGTACACTTAACTAAATGCTACCTATCACTAAGTGTGCTTCATGAAACTTGTCCCAGATGTATAAGAACTGGGGGCGAATGCAAGCTTTGCACAAAGGAGAGAGCTACGTATCGTATGCCTAATTTTTCTGAAGGCCCCGGCGAATGCAAGCTTTGCACAAAGGAGAGAGCTACGTATCGTATGCCTAATTTTTCTGAAGGCCAAAATACACCAATCGACGTGTGGGGTTTTACGTCGTTCTTAACAATTTTTCAGTCATATGGCGACGAGGAATCCTTAGAATGTATATATACTGTGGCCGAGTGAGTCCATGTCGCCAAACTGCGGCCTCCACTGGAACGTCATGCCGAAGACACCAGACGTGACGCCCTACCCAATTACATTATGCTGACACCGAGCCAAACACTCCTGTTTTCTCGCTCTAACCTCCCAGCGCTGAGCTCCACGCGAGCCAGCAACAACTAACATTTTTAAATTCTTTGGCTTCAGCCGACCGGGATCCCGGATCTTGCGAGGCTGACGCTCTAACCACCGCGCCACCGGGGTGGTCTACACCAACCGAGGTACAGCCTATGTACTCTATGAATGATACATGCCCAGCCCGACCATTCATAGAAAATATGCGCGAATACTTTTTTCCGTGAAACGCTGTAAAGCAATCTTTAGACTTTTCGATCCAAAAATAATCACAAAATAACTACGGCGCAGAGAGTATAACCAGAGCAGCGGCGAAAGTGTAATAGCTCTCCAAAGGTCACAGGTTTCCAGTGAATTCCGGGCTCTTGTCATTTTACCATAGTTAGGGTTTTACTCTAATTGTTCTTGTAAATGTTTTAAAAGTCACAACAACCTACACCCCTCTAACACCATGGCAACCTCCGTCATGTAGAGATATTTTTTATTTATATTTTTGGGGCGTCGGTCGTCCAGAATTGTTCAAGCTGCTGTTTGATCAAGACATTCAATAACCAATAACATGAAATGACTACAAAGAGACTAAGCCTAGGGTAGCCATGATAGTCCACCAGCAGAATTCCGGGTTTATGCAAGTATGTAATATGAAATAAAAAACACTACAGTACAGAGAGTAAAACCAGAGCTGCGACAACAGTGTGAGAGTTGGCGAATGGCCACACGTTTCCGGTGAAATCCAGCCTCTTGTCAGTTAGGGTACCTCATTTATTCCAACTGTTCATGTAAGTGTTGAAGAAATAACAACTTAGACGCCTCATAGCACCATGGCTTAAGCGGAATTAGGTCAAATAAAATTACAGTGATGTTAAATGCAATTTATTAGACGTCACTGGTCTAGAACTACCCTAATTAGACGTCACTGGTCTAGAACTACCCTAAGTGCTGTGTTGTCATCAGATTTAACATCTATATACAAAATAACATGAAAACAATGCGAAGGGACCAGGAGCCAATTTCATATAACTTCGTATGGACATTTTCCTCTGTATATGGTGCTACCTTATGGAGCTACAACACTGATAGTGTATATTTACGGGGGAAAAACCGTATACGACGTTTTATGAAATTGGCCCCAGGCCTCGGGAATGCTTAGTCCAACAGCAGAATCCCGGTTTATGCAGGAATATAGCAGGAACAGTACAGCCGAGCTGCATGTACTGGTATGGCATGGAACCGCGCGAAAGTTTGGGGGTATATATACACATCATGGCCGTTGAAATTGAACAACTTGCTACATGATTAGGAAGGAAAGTCACTGCGTTTTTATAACCCTAATGTGACTCAACAAGCATTCGGGAGTGGCCTGTAGGTTGAATTTGGATTATTATAAAAGGTGGTGTATACAAACCCCTTTTGCGTAGCTTAAGATGTTTAAACTTAAAATGTTTAACCTCTGTTAACCAGGAGGTGACGGGAGACAAGAGGGATCCACTATTTGAGCAAGAGGAGCGCCCACTATTTGAGCAAGAGGAGCCCACTATTTGGGCAAGAGGAGCCCACTATTTGAGCAAGAGGAGTCCACTATTTGAGAAGGAAGGGGCCCACTATTTGGGCATGTCGATTGCTTAAATTGTGCAAAACACCTCACTTTAACAGGTCCATGTTTATTCAAATATAACACACCAAAATCGTTTGTTTTATACGATGCCCTTCGATACTGTCATTGCTGTACTAGGAATATCATGAATAATCGTAATTTTAAAGGAACAAGATCTGTTTCACCCGATCGCCATACTTACGTTGCCATTGCAGACTTTGTCATCTGGTAAGGTTAACCTAAATTCAACAGATTAATAACAGAAAAATAACCTACAGATGCGACAGCTTGAAGGTCTGATACAGCTAAGGACATAATTGTTAATTGTTGTTGACAACTGTTTAAAGGGATAAACCAAAACATTAAAAAGGCTGTAATGATCATTGAAAAGACCATTCATGGCTGTATCCAAATATACCTTGCCTTAACTTGTTACATTTGTATTTCACTGAATTCAATGCAGCCAAAGTATGGTGGGTGTCATGGGTCATAATGACAACATGTGTCACAAATGGCATCACACAACTTGCTCCACATCTTTATGCTTCGGTCTGCATAAAATTCTTGCGAGTGCAATGCGTGAAAAAGGCCTATCTGACAAACATGTATGTCTTCTTATGGCGGGGAGAGTCCACGCCGCCAAAGTGCTCCCGTCACTGGCAAGTGATGCCGAAGGCACCAGCCATGAAAGCCCGGCACGTAAGTGTCACGTTATACTGACACCTGACGTCCGACCAGTCCGGCTTCCTCGTTGTAACCCATCAGTGCTGAACGCCAAGGCGACCCGACTCTACCCGGGACTGATCCAGGATCTCACGACCTCGGAGCAGTTTAGACTCGAGTCGCCTTGGAGCGGAAACATTATACCCTTCTGTCCACTATTATCGTACCGTGTAAAACCTACATCAATTAATGATGATGACGTCAGCACATAAGGTTTTTTTTTTTCGGTTTCACAAGCTTTCCACCCTCTAATCGAGATCTTTTTAAGTGAATAACCACTTTAATTTCTCTTCATTATTATAACAAAACCCACGACGTACGTTAGTCTAAACTAGTACATTGAACATACCTTAATGGCTGTTGGCCTTCGACAATTGTGCCAATACCTTGTTTCTGCTCCGTATTACGATTGAGATCAACTGACAAATCTCCTGTAAAAGACACAAGGCCATTGGCGTTTTCAAAAATACAGTAAGAACACTTATCTCAACCAAACATTTCGAATCTAGTTTCCTAAACAACGATATCGTTCTCCATACACGAAGACAAATGGAGATATTACACCTGATGTGCAACTTTACTATTAGTATGTCTTAATTTTAAATGTCTTTAAGAGCTTTCAAACGAATTTTATTGGACATTGAAAGTCTAACATGGCAAGCTTGGCAATACCAATGTCTTTTTGTTAAGTTCCATTAACAATGTTTGTTAAACATCGACGATACCCGTAATGCAAAGAATATCAAGAACCGAGTTTTGCTCTGATTCTAAATTGCATTGTGAAAGGGAGCACATTTGGTTTCTAAGCAAAGTCAACTTTAGAAATTTTGTACACGTGCATAGTGTCTACGTTATGTTTTAACGCTGGAATGAGCTGTTTATTCCTCGTCTGTTGAAATAAAACGTTTATGCTTGAACGACAAAGCCGTGTCTTAGCAAGTAGTATACTGCGTTGTTTTGTTATCGTATTGCAGACGCCAGAGAGCGGACGTCAACAAAAAACATTTATTCAACATATATCAATATCAAAGATGTTACAGTTTACATGAATGGTCACACAACTGCGACAAATGTAAATATACGTTAACACTAGAGTCTATATATATATATATATATATATATATATATATATATATATATATATATATGACTCTGACAGTATAAAACGAAAGCGTTTAAAGTAAGCAATCTAATAATCATCAAGTTACCAAACGTACCACCGCATGAGACTTATACAGCCGCTAAAGAAATAAGATGCCACAGATCACAAAACTCCCTTAGGTCAGACAGACATTTCATCGTAACAGTTTACTGCAGTTCTAAAACTTGAAGCTTTTTCGAGACTTTTTTAATTCAGTACAATGAGTTGTCTTACACTTTCATGCTAAAAACTAAGCTCGGGAGCACAAGTTAGGACTGAGTCTAAGACAGCCTTATGATCCGGGGCCATACAGATACATCCATACCCATAACAAATGCCTGTATCGTTCGCAGAAATTTTAGCTGACTGTACAGGCATTTATCGGCTTCTTGTAGAGATCGAAAGAACTTCACAATCACCTCGGCCGGCTTCCGGACTAGATGGTCCAAACATCTAGTCGAAGAGATAACAATCGGTGTGAAAATAATCGAGTTTGTGATCATAGCTGATAAATCAATTATTATATGAATGGTGAAGTGTATATGTCTTGGTCTTCATGGACCTTGAGCTTGCTGGAGTTTTTCTTGTTGGATTGGGGTGTTGTTTGTAGTCTGTCGTATAAGTAAAATACTCTTGAGTACGACGTAAAACACCAATCAAATAAATAATTAAATAGTATAAGTGAAATATTCTTAAGGGCGGTGACGCACACTCATGAAATAAAGAAATAAATAATCCATATTTTGAAACTCACATAAAATTATGTTAGCAAAATATAAGCAAGCGATGGTAGTTTCTTGTGTGGTTTAATTATTTTGTCCGTTACTCAGGTTAAGCACCACGACGGGCAGCAAATGGTAGAAATTCTTAATGTCCTATGCCAGCTGGATCGTAAGCTGAACATGTTACGTCTGGGCTTTTAGTGACAAAGAGATTAGAGTAATGAGTTATTATGACGAACATAAATAGCCCCACTGACGTCGGCAAATATTTCATTTTATCATTGTGTTACTTATTTAGTTAGTTAGTTTGTGGGTTAGTTATTCGATTAATTGGAGGGGTTTTCATTTTCTTAATTGATAAAAATACGCGTGAACGCGTGAAATTGCGTGAACCAAAATGATACTTTACCACACTCTTTATGCACATACAAGTTGTCAGCCCGGCTTCCTCCCACCATAATGCTGGCCGCCGTTGTATAAGAGAAATATTATTGATTACGGCGTAAAACATCAATCAAATAAATCAAATAAAATACATGTAACAGAATTTGGCTTCACGTAAGATTAATCATGCTTTTATTGTGATGAGAATTCCCCCAGGAAAAGACACTCCATCTTCTTCTAGGCACCTTGCATAGTTATAGTTTCATGCAGAAAAACAGTTTTGCCAGCGGTTTTCCCCGGTCTCCTCTGACCCCAATGCTGGCCTCCGACATAGAAATGAAATATTGTTGAGTATAGTTTAAAACTCCAAACAGGTAATAGATACACGGAAATAATAATTTCCTATGAAGGTTGTATCTTTACATCTCATTTGTGGTTTTGCAACTGATGCCATAGATTTCTTTTGATAAGTTGTTTCTACAAAAGCAGTTGCCGCGAGTGGGATTTGGACTCGCACTGCCCCAAGAAGACACAGTATATATATTGAAGAATCATGTCGAAGACACCAGAGACCGACAAGTCCTGTTTCAGTACTGGGCGTCAACCGAGGCAGCAACAAGTCCCACTAATCTCGGATATCCGGACCCAAAGGCGGACGCTCTTACAGATAGGCCACCGAGGCGCTCCCTCACATATATAACAAACACTGTTCGGTTTAACCGCGTGTGCTGCTTGCAATAATCACAGTTTGTATTTGACCTGTATTTGTGTTGTATGATTCGAAAGCAATGATGTAAAGAACACGGACTAAATCTAAGCTAAAATATGTATGACAATGGTGGACTGTACCGGTTGATCATGTTTTCGTGCAAAACAGGCACAGTATAACCTAGAGGTACCTGAAACATCGAACCGAAGTGAATTAAAGATTAAAAATGTCTTAATTTTTTCAAAATATGTTTTTTTCATGACCGATAGGCTGTGTTTTGTGAAGATTGGCATTCTTTACATGCTTTTTTGCCCTTGATGTCCACGTACTGTATGACTTCATAGTTGGAATATGTCGTTTTGTGCAGCAATGAACGCTGCTTAATCTCATGCCGAATTACGATGGGATTAGCTAACAAGCCTTCCCACCGGACCCCTCCAGAAGATGAAAATGTGACGTGACCGTTTCGAACCGAACAAGCACTTTAAATTAACTCTTAGCCATTTGAGGAGGCGTGTTTTGGTCTCGCATATAACCTAGTAAACACTGCGCCTCAAAAGCCGAAATGCCACAATAACGTCAGTAATATATGACATATTAACGCCATTCAAGGGCAGAGGAGCAATGTAAGATTTTCTTCTCGGACTTTTTTGGTATTAAATATATCTTTATTTCCTACAAGTTAAAATACTCACCAGATGTTTCCATCATGTTTTAAACATCAGATGTATATAATTCAGTAAGTAAAGGGAAAAACAGAACCGAGACAGCACCTTTAATCACAACAATGACACGAGCCAGAATATATTTAGTCTATCTAGTTATCCAGTAAGCCTTCTGCTTAGAACCGCCACTGCTACCAGCGCCTTGCGGGCCCCCGGGCTCGGATAGTGGCTTGGATAGTGCCCCCTCACCACCACCACTTTTCATTTTTTTTTGCTATGCATATGTATACTTACAGTGACATTCTCCCATGCCTTACTGGTACTGCCTCCACAGTTTCCACTTCGGCCTGTGTAAAGACCTCATCTCGTAAAAAGTGCTCTCGGAGTTGCTCAAAATCTCCCATCTCCCTTAAAATGACGCGATTTTTGTTTACCAACAACGTCATCTGCCAAAGAACAAGCACAAATAATTACTTGTACATATCGAAGGTATTTTAGCCTATAACAACATAAATGTTTATTATTAATATAAAAGGTCTGCCAGGAACCGGTTTCCTCCCACCATAATGCTGGCCGCCGTCGTATAAGTGAAATATTCTTGAGTACGGCATAAAACACCAATCAAATAAATCAAATATTAATATCTACATAAACTGCTTATATATTTTGGAGCACAATATCAAAAGAATGACACTGCCACTATTGAGCATTTTTTTTGTCTTTGTTATAATTTTGTTTCTACTTTGTGGATTTATTAAGAGGTCATCCAATTGTACCTTTTTACTTATATTTAATAATTCAATTTTCCCTTTTGCATTCGAAGTTTGTAGTGTATATACTCTATTATTATACAAGAAATGTTGAAACCTGTCCACAGCGGGATGGTGGGCGGCTATAGCCAGGCCTGTTCAAGGCTAATACCGGCTTGGGGAGCAGATCTGCCATCTCAGCATGTGGGACCAACCGGCGGGACAACATGAAAAGGCCTAGTGCTTCGCAACAGTGATTTTAAATACTAATTACTTGTTTAAACTTGTCATCACTTAGACAACCTGGTTGATCGGGTAGGATATATAAACCGCTATCGGCATAGCGGGTTTATATCTCATACGCTATCCGATCAGCTCAGTATTTGTTTTCATGTGAACTTATGTTAAATTATACTGAAATTCTTTTGATATGTAATTATTCTACTTCGGTGGTGACATTCTCGGTTTTGCTGAACTTATGGGGTTTTTTTGTTTTTTCCAGTATGTCATAATTTTATACTCATAAATTTCACCGAAATATTATTCGTATTACCTATGTATATATAAATACATGTCTCAAACACGATTTGATCAGCTCTGTGTTTGTGTTCAGTTGTTCAGAATATGGCCACGATTACTAAGTCAGTATTATAGGTAAGTGTCGGAGACTAAACCTACTTTTCTATAATTGTCTTTAACTTTCACAACAAGCGCAAATACGCACAATGCTTTTGCAAAAACTGAAACCTGCAAAGGTCTATTTTATTTAGACGTCACAGTTTTCGATATCAAAAGCTTAATGTATTGTATTTTTTCATGCTTATGGATTTTTGAAACCAGTTGGATCATTATCAACGACGAAACAGATTAAGCTAAGAGTTCCGCTTACTTTGCCGTGTTCAAGCCAAATGTTTGTATTCGGCTCTGTCACAGAGTCTTCCGGGGCAGAGGAAGTGACATTGCCAATTATCGCCCCTCCACTTCCGGTTCCGTCATTCTCAAAATTCATCATTCTTACTGGAATGGAAATCACAGAAGGATGAAAATTTTACTTCCATATTTCATCCATTCCAATACAACATTCACCAAAAAGTCTGTGTCGGGAAGGTCTGCCAGCAACCTGCGGATGACCACGCGTTTCCCCCGGTCTCTGCCTGGTTTCTTCCCACCATAATGCTGGCCTCCATCGTATAAGTGACATATTTTTGACTAAAACACCAATCAAATAAATAAACAAAAAAGTCTATGTACATGAGATCCATGACTGTTGGTCAGAACGAATTTCATGATCATATAAATGATTCTTTTGTCAGAGCCTGAGAACACATAGTATATAGAATACATGGTAAGGAAACTGATGGTTGACGTGAGTGAGCCTGTATTAGGAAAAAATATTCTATAGGTTTGAGAAATGAGAAATATAGACACAGTTACTGCTTCACACACAATGGGCTGAGACTCTGATCTGAAAAAATGTTAGAGAAGCAATCAAGGCTTTAGTTGATAGACAGTAGGCATTTTCATTATGAACCATTTCTCCAATTGTGAAGTTTCTTTTTTCGTTCAATATGTAATGGTTGTTGAAAATTGTTTAAAGGAAAAAAAAACATTAAATTGCAGTAGGGCTTTATTTGACAGTTGGGAGTACAGGGGTTTTTCTAGCGAATTTCCTTTTGTATGTTTTTGATACATTGGTCATGAAAAAATATCAGAGTTCTCTGATTTGCTCAAATTGAGATTCTAAAAAGAAACTGGCTGGAAAAACCCTTTGTCTATGAACAAAATGTCTTCATTTTTTTTATTATATTCGAGACCGAGGACATCCTACCGGTATCGGAATCATCAACAAGATTAGTTTAATCGATGCACTTCGAGCCTTGAACGCACAGGCTAGATAGAAAGAAAATAGCTGGATTCGGTTACGCTCTGATTCCGCAACTGTCAACAAAGCTCTTGGTACGTCCGGCTATGGTACGTCCCCTAATCATTGGACAGTTTTACTTTTGTGAGACAGCTTAGTCAGTTTTTTTTTCATAGCCTACTTATGGTAAACTGCTAAACGACCCGTAGAACAGGGCAAACCGTGTAGGCATAATGCAGATATCTTTAAGTGAATTCAGGATGTCTTGAATTCATTTCCAGATATCTACAATTCATTTCCAGATATCTTAAATAGCGGCCATTGTCGATATGAGGACCATGTATTTCAGACATCTGAAAATCCTTTATAGATATCTGAAATTCTTCAAAGACATCTGGAAACAAAAATATGGTGCACATATCAGTAAAAGTGCCACACGTATCAGAAATTGGGCTAAAATGTACAAATTGCAGCAACTTCTCCCTGAGCCGATATAGCATAAGTACAAATCTACTCATGAGCACTGCTAACCGTCATGGCCGATCACAGTTGACGTGGTGGTATAATGGAGAACTCGTAAAACTCATCCCCGCCTTTAACAAAGTGGTCCAAAGCTGTGTAACCTTGTATTCTCTTGTTGGATTGCGACACGCTTTTGTGGTGAATGTGTCATCATAAACACCTAAGCTGTTAGGAGAACCCGGTCACCCTGACCAAATAATAACTTGTCGCCCACTGAGTGAGCAAGAAACACCTTGTCAACATTATGTGGTCAAAAGGCTGCGGCCATAATAAACCTTGTCACCACTGTCGTTGAACATAATTGTTTGGGTCAGTTATATTTGTTGACACAAAAAAATTTTCTGTTTTTACAAGGGATTATTTGTCCGTGCATATGGTGTATACTGCTGATCTGTTGGCATATATTTAGGGGTGGTGAGGTCGGGGTGACCAGGGTGATTGATTTATTTGTTTCTTTAGGGGTTTTTTTGTTTGTTTTTTTTCCCATTTACATGTATGGCATGGAGAAGGAGAGAGAACTGGAAACTCTTGTGGAAGAGGAGGAAAAAATAACTGTCTTTATATGCCAGCTTTGTAAAAGTTACCGAACTCTTAATTTTCGAAAACTCATGTCTCATATTCGGTACATTCATAGTCTTCATAATAATTTTACAGTGACATGTGGGACTGTTGGATGTGTAAAATTGGACAATAAGTTCACTTCCTACAAAAAGCATTTCCACTGCAAACACAGTTAGTTTATGCAAACAGATTTTCATGCTGTTATAAATGAAAATTTCACCAAAATGTGATAATCATGCAACCTATTCACAAGATGAAATAGACTGTTAAACTCAACATGAACTTACAGATAATTTCGTATCATTGATGTCATAATTTATTTTGAGTCTGAAAGACAACCCAAAAGACTTTCGATTTTGTCATGGAGAGCATAGAGGTTATATAAACTGGCATACTTATGTTGAATAGATGCAAAATAGAAAATGCTCTGAAGTAATTAGATCTGGGTATAGCATCTGACGATGTTGGATGTGACCGTGTTCAAAATGTTCTTCAGTGTTATCAGTCTAGTATAAAAGACCTTAAGGAAATATTGAGGGCTATGAAGACAGAGAAAAGACAAAAGCTTTTCAGCAAGGATAAATGTGGTTTTGTGGCTCCGACTGAATACAGGTTAGGGTAAGGCAAAGAAGATGCCTATCAGTATGTTAGCATAGTGTCCTCTCTGGAGAAGTTACTTGAAGATGTGGATGTCGTAAGTCATGAAGTACAAACTTCACCGTCTGAGGATGTACTTTGTGACTTCAGAAATGGTTGTCACTTTAAAGAACATCCAGTCTTTGGCAGTGATCCTTCATCAGTACAGATCCAACTGTGCTGTGACGATTTTACGGTCACAAATCCATTAGGCAACAGGGTAAGGAAGCACAAGATGTCGGCTGTGTATTTTGTCTTGGGTAATCTCCCAGCCAAGTATCGTAGTAAACTTCATGTTATGCTGTTGGTTTGGCTATGTAGATCTAGCCTAATGAAGAAATCTGGATGGCATGAGATATTGGATGTTCTAAGAAATGACCTGAAAGTATTAGGAAAAGAAGGTATAAAGGTTGCGAATGGAAACAAGCTTTCCAGTGTAAGCTATGTTAGTGGTGACAGCTTAGGCAGCCATACTCTTGGTGGTTTCTTTGAGTGTTTCATCACTATGAGAATTTGCCGAACTTGTATGGCAACGTGGCAACAATTTCAAGACCATTTCTCAGCAGATTTTTAAGGGCTTCAGCCTTGTACAGTTCAGAATATGGGGAACAGCTAAATAAACCCTCTTGCAAAATAATATTAGTAAATTCAAGTTAATATTTCATGCTCTAATTTAAGTCTAGATATAATCAAATCACCCCATAATCCTTTACTCTCCCGTCGCACGTAGGAAGGTCTACCAGCAACGTCCGGATGGTCGTTGGTTTCCCCCTGGGCTCTGCCCGGTTTCCTCCCTCTATAATGCTGGTCGCATTCGTATAAGTAATTATTCTTGAGTACGGTGGAAAACACCAATCAAATAAATAAATAAATAAATAATCATATATACATGTCAGGCAAACACAAACATGCTGGAAATGACCGGTTTCTTGCACTTACATAATTGTTATTGGGGGTCCACACAGGTTCCCTGTGGGGCACCGTTTGAAATCGTTCGGGTTATTATTATTATTATTATTTTTAGTTCTCTCGTAAAATTGTAATATCTCTCTACTAAAGGTAGAGAATTCAAACTTTGCAGTCTTGATAATTAACATATGAAGTAACTTTTGACGTTTAGTGTTCATTGACCAGTCACGTGATTTAGCGAGAATTTTGAATTTTATTGTTACGCTTAAAAAATCTCCTCATAAACGGGTATACCTGTCGGAAGGAAATTCCACTCGCTACGTGGATGGCCCTACTCAGTTAACCTTACACGTTAAATTTGATGCGCAAATTAGGCTGTAATTGACCCCGAACGTTACGCAAAAGTGACGTCACCTCTAAATATTGCTTAAAATGATTAGCCAAACATAATATCTATTTTCAAAACTCGCCCATTGGAATGACACTGAACCTTCGTGCAACATGACATGAAATCTTTACCCGGGTTAAATCAATATGATGTAGAGAAAGACTCGCCTCGACATTCCCGGTATCTATCAGCCCGCGGAAATCGTTTGAAGTTTGAATCCCTCCAGCGTCTGTCATGAAAGTCTGTCTCTAAACCGAAGGACAATGTTTCTCCGGCATTCACATGTGTACTCCGTTTGTCGACCAAGACAATACTTCATTTGTTTCCGCCGTGTTGCACGAGCCGTGATGTTAAGTTTTACAATTATATGTATGCATATTTCTGGATATCTTACATGTGACAAGCTCATGTTATCGATGCTACATTCGTCTTAGAGCACTCGGCCTATAGTATTGTAATGGCTGCCTAGACCTTGGCAATACACTCTACTGCCATAAACGCATTTCATGCTTCAAGTAGAATCATTGTTACCTGGATTCAGTATTCCGTTTACATTACATGTTCAACATTATCATTCACTATCATTTACATGCATTATATCGCCAGCCGCCCTGATTTGGCTCACAACGAATTGTTTCGGCTCGTCAGCCGCCCAGTCCTGATTTGGCTCACAACGAATTGTTTCGGCTCGTCAGCCGCCCCACCCTGATTTGGCTCTCAACGAATTGTTTCGGCTCGTCAGCCGCCCAGCCCTGATATGGCTCGCGGCGTATTATCGACTATTATTGCTACGCCACCTTGACTGTAACCAGTGATATTGCATACCTGAACGTTACAGTTTTGCCATCATACATTCATTATTAAAATGTATTTTCAGTTAGAAACACACACATAATATTGGCATACAAAAGGCGTTTAACCCGGCTCGGATCACGGACGAGAATGAAGTCGCTCTACCGCTCACTGCCTTCACACAAGCTTCCAGCCCCCAAATCCCGTGCCAACATCTTCACCCAAGCTCTCCCCACCCCATAAGCTCACACTTCTTCGCCCCCGATAACATCGTGCCCTGGAGAAATTAATTTGCCTTCTTATTCGCCCTGCTCAAACAAAGGAAATTCCTTTTTCTTTCTGTCTGTCACTATCGGCTGTGAGCAGAAGATCAAAGCTGCATTTTGTGTGTGCTGGTCTAAAGTATTAGAGATTATGATAGTTGGCAGGTTAAGGTTCAAAGCCAGTTCATTTATTTTCAATACTGTCATGCTTTTTCTCCGCTTTTCCTATTTGTGTTATTACTATTACAGTTTGGGCGTGAACAGCGTACATGGTCGAACCCCGGGATTGCTGTTCCCGATCTCAACATTTGTTAACACGGGTGGACGTATTAAACCAATCCCCGCAGTTTACCGCAGAAACAGGAGTAAACCTCGCAACACTATCACCCCTCTGTCTTTTCTTATCGGCAAGAGGTCAAAGCTGCCTTCTCTGTAGTCTGTAACACTAGGCCCATGGTACACAATACATACCAATCTCGGGTTCAAATTCCTTTTTCAGGTTTATCACTTTGTTTTCTTTACTTTACTGCTATGAGGTTTATAACAGACTGCCACAGATGGTAATTACGTAATAGTGTGGACCCCGGCAACGCTGTTGGATAACAGCCTTAATTTATTACTATTATTATTATTTTCTTTGTTTACGGCTGTTCAATGAATTCCACCGTTTAACTAAGAAAGACGTTGAACATGAGATGAGCAGGACTTTGCTGCAATTTTGTAAAAAGTGTAGTCCGCATGGAAGTTGTCAAGAAAGAAAAAGATTTCAATGAAGCTGTGAGGAACAAATGGGAAGAGCAGACACAGAAAAGACTAACCATGGTATTGAATAAATTCATTTGAGTTTATGTATGAGATTTTTTGTCTATAAAATAATAATACAAAATGATATACTTTCATGCGGGTAACCAACGAATTAGTTTTGTTTTGATCACATTCAAATGAACCGTTGATAGGCACTCTTGGGACATCAGCACTAGTGTGCAATAAACAATCTACTACTAGTAGTAGATTGGTTATTTAGTGGCTTTACAAAATTAGGAATATGATGTAACAGTGTTTTATTTATTTCTAAAATATGACATTCTGCGCTGAATGTAAATTTTAGAATTGGCTCGACAAAATAATACATTGAGAAAACTTTCTTATTTTCTCTGTAAGGTGTCATAAGATTTGTTTGTGAGGTTTCAGGTAATCTATGGGGAGATGTCATAACATATTTACTATGTAAGTGTTACCATACCAGAAGGAACACGCTTTCCACTTTGATCTTGCTATAATAAGTACGTCACTCTTATACACATTGACCCCGAAGATCTTTAGCAAGTCTTTCAGAAATTGACAAGGCGTAGAAACAGACTGTTATGGCTGTGATAGTAGAAATGTTGACTGGCCAATGAGATGGTTTTCAAGGGTTGAAGTCTTCATTCGATTGACTCTTTAATATGTATTATCCAATTTCAAGGCTTTTGATAAATTTGCATTGATTGATGAAGGCAAAAATTTGATCGCTGTTGTATGCCACAGGCACATTTAGTTTTTGATGGCCAAAGTGGTAGTACATTTAATGTCATTTGTACATGTTTTCAGACATTCTTTGTGCTGAGGCATTGTGGCTGCTGCCTCGTTTTAGGACTGATGTTAGACAATGCATCATTGCAGAAGAGGTAAGTTTTAGTGTGTGGTTTGCTACTACACTTTATTCTCTCGATGTGCAAGCTGCCTTGTGTTGTACGCACAGGACACCTTTAATTGATGTCATATATACACCAGCAAATGCAAGAGCTGCCCTGTCAATAGTAAGCTGTTAATGTGCCGTCAATTCATATATATATACAAGAGTAAATTATTTTCTATTTTAGTATTTATTTGATTGGGATTTTATGCACTGTAAGGCTGTAATTGACCCCGGACGTTACCCTTATGTGATGTAATATAATTGGAAGAAACCTGGCAATTCCCAACAGAAACCCCAAATCTTCACCTTGGCAAGCCACTGCCAGCTTTAATTCCCACATAACGTCAGATATGAGATAGGTGCAACTTAGATTTACTCATGGTGAATGCTGGAATGAATGCTTATTGTTTAGCGCCCTACTCAAGAATATTTCGCTTATAAGGAGGCGGTGTCTCCTTGGTACTGGACGGATTTCCACCGTGTCTTTTATCTGGTGCTGCCTCACCGAGACGACTTGCCGAAGACACCCAACAAACCCCCTCACCCAGTCACATTATACTGACACCGGGCCGACCAGTCTACCCTCTTATTGCTGAGCGCCTAGCGAGTAAGAAGGATGTACCATTTTTTTTAAAGTCTTTGGTATGACCCTACCCAGGTTTGAAACCAGATCTCCCCGTCCGAAGGCGGACGCTATCCGGGCGGGTGTCATTAATCAGATGTCTTGTTGAAAATCCAGGTTCATCCCCCATTTTGTGAAAAAGCTAACATGCAATACATGGACAAGGAGTGTCACGTGCATATAAATGAGTTTTTGTTGTGCACTGCCCAGGGCAGTTACTTAACCTCCCACCACAATACTGGCCGCTGTGAATCCACAATTCAGTAAACAAACATTTATAGAGGCCTTGAAGTTATACCACAATGGTAATGTGAAGGAAATTGTCTTGCTTTGTCTTTTTAAAAAGCTTCGAATTCTTAAAGTTTCCTAATATATTTTGCTCCGTACATGTACTTGTATATAAATATCCGTGTAAACGATGATGAAATATATTAAAAATAAAGGCAGAAATGCCATATTCCAACCGTAAAAACCGATGGGTTTTAAACGCAATAGGCTCCGCCTGGTATGTACTTGCAGTTAACACTACAGTACTCTCTGAATTGTTTGACAGATTCCTGCAGATATGGCGTCTCCAATAATTGTGCAAACTGGCAGTGTGTATATAAAATGTGCTGAGGGAGAAATGATCTGTGGCACCAATGGCATTCTTGAGGTATTTAAGTGCCTCATTGCAACATACTATGCCTTCAACTTGGAGTATCACCATGGGAAGAAAAGTACATTGTCTGTAATACAATTTGAACTTAGGTTTTCAGGATAAAATCCCAGTGCCTCGTTCTATTGAGCCATTTCTTTCCAGATTCATGTACTAGATACACGCAACAATGCAAATGCATCCAGTCACTTGTTTACATCTTTAAAAGCAAGTTGATAACAGGTTTTCATTTCTTGAATTGATACAGTTGTTGGAGGATTATCATCTGGGTGGCATTTAAAATGACAGACCTTTCAAAACTGAAGTTGTGAGTGTATAGAGCATAATAAATTATGTCTAATTACCTTCGATGATGTTTTTAGATCTTTTTCCAACTAAATTAAATGCAGTCAAATAATCTGATTGTATGGTGGGCTTAGAGGCCTTATAGAACACGCTCTGGAACAATGACGTCACACATTCCTTTTAGGTCCTAAACAGCCTCTGATTGTTATATTTCCATGTTAGATACAGGTGTAGTACCTAGAACGTAAACCACGTAAACCTGAGGCTATTTAGCAGCTAAAAAGAATGTGTGACGTCACTGTTCCTCAGCGTGTTCAATGTGATCCATAAAGCCCACCATACACTCATTCCATTTGACTGCGTTTAATTTCGTCAAGAAAAAAAAATATATAAAAAAAAATCAGTGAAAGTATTTGACATACAGTTTTTTATGCTCTATTCGCCAACCACAACTTTTCGCCACGATATGGCTGAAATATTGCCCTGAAAAATAAGCCATAATCACTCATTTACTCTAACCACAACTTCATTTTTGAGTGGCCTTTCACTTTAACTTCCTTTTAGACATATTAGAAGTATTAAATTGTTTCACAGTGTTATACACTTAAATGTTTTAGAGTTGGTGGCCTTCTAATACTGTCACGACTGACTGAGACTACAACCAGCGTGTGTGTGTTTAATAACATTTTAATGATTTTCTTGGGCTTTACGCTAAGGGTTGTTATACACATTCAGAATTAATCAGGTTAAGCTGCACTGAGATGGTGTGATTTGCAGGATTACCAAGGCGTAGTATACAGTCAAAGTCGGAGAGTCATTTGATTTGCAGCGAATGCTACAAACTGCATGAAATGGAACATTTGATCCGGGAATAAACTGTTGAGAAATTACATGAATGATATAGATCCATGCCTTTGTGTACCTGCCTTAAACAATAGAGACCTAGAAGTAAGTTTAGGTTTAAACTTGTTTCATAAGTGGGTAATAACGAAAATTGGACACTGTATAATGTATCACATTTCATGGTCGAACATACTTCAACATTATATAGGGCATGTCAAGAGAAAATTTACAAAGCTCAGCATAGTTTATACCACGATTGTTATGAGGTGTATTTGAATCTTTGAGGTGAAATGAGGTGTTCTTAACAGTTCAAATGGGGTTGACAGTGACAGTTTGTCAAAAAAAGGAAAGAAACTCTATGTTGGCTGGATATCAATGAAATTTTTCCCGGCCCTTTTCTTAGGGTAGATATCTATGTTGTTCAAAATGTTAAAGAGTTAGACTATGTAAATTATAGTATATCAGTTAATTATATACAGACTTTATCTTACTGGAAGAAACTGTTTTTCGTAACTTTCTTTCATGGAATCAATTTTGTGTTTCTTGTTTGTCATGTTGGTTCCCAAGAAAGTGAAACACAGAATCTAAGAGTTGTTGACGCTTAGGCCAACCTTACGGGTGAAATCCCCAGCCTGCAGTCAACAATTCGAATGTTTATCACTTATTACTATTTGCTTTCCGGATAAATCGATTATCAAACCTCCTATCTCACACACCAAACAGTTGATGGATAAAAGTGTGAAATTATGATAGATTTACTTAAAAATCAATAAAATAATTGTCTATAAGCGTCGAATCAAACATTCGTATACCAGCCATCAACCAAAATTGGCGTTCCGGCTCAGTAATCCCAAATCCAATTTCCAAAACAACGTTTATAACACAAAGCACCAAGGAACTAAGAAAATATATAAAGAAGGAAATTAGGACGAATTAGTGCGAAGAAAAGCAGTCAAAGGAGTTTTGAATGATGACGGAAAGACGCGAGAAATGTTCTAGGTCAGAAAATTAAATCAGTATCCATATCGTGTTCCAATATGGAACTCTTAAAATCCCAAGGAACTGTGCTCCTAACCCGCTGAGATACACCGAACCTTTTTCATCTATACCAGACGATCAAGGTGAAACATACGACTACCCAGATGTTTAAAGCGCCATGAACTTTAAACCATAACGCCATGCTTTGTGTATTCTTGGTCTTCTTTCCATCACATGAGTCTTTCATAGTTTTAAATCATATTCTGTTCTGTTCTTTGGCCGAGGGATTAGTTACATGTTGGGTATAATTGTAGACTTTGTGCTTTTGTATAAACCTAAGAAATCGCATGACGTGTTACATGAGTTGACGTGTAATGACGAGAATAGAAATTGGACCTTATCACTTATTAATATTTGCTTTCCGGATAAATCGGTTATCAAACCTCCTATCTTGCACACCAAACAGTTGATTGATAAAAGTGTGAAATTATGATAGATTTACTTAAAAATCAAGAAAACAATTATGTCTTGATCATAAACAAAGGCCACGCCACAGAATCAGTTACATGCAAGACGTCTGAGCATTCACCATAGGATACATTGCAGTGCCTATTAGGCTCTTGTTTTTACGTGTTTTCTTTACATGTTTTGTCCATTTGTTGATTCATTTTAGTTGAAATAAATGTGATATCAGTTGAAAGTTTTTAATTTTTCATGTTGGTGGAGGGCACCAGGCTTTGTGATTTGATGACATGGTTTATGCTATAACCTGGTGTAGATCATCTTAAATCCATGATCTGGGAGACCATTGGAAGCGAAGTGCTGTTTTAGTAAGCGGAGGTGGTTTTGTTATTGGAAAATCTGATTATAATGCTCCTTAAATCGAAGGTCTGGGAGATAGGTGGAAAAAACTGTGCTAGGGGGTAAAATGCAAGGTGAA